>SJYX01002500.1:229481-250458 GCA_006410675.1 Oreotragus oreotragus
TCCTTCCCTCACCACCCCCCTTCAGTCCACTCTCCCTAACCCGGTGACAATCCTCGCTGACAAGCCCCTTGCTCACCTTGACCTCCACCCTCAAGTCAACCACCTTTTATTAATGTGTGCAGGAGCTCTGGGCAACGTAAACCTGACCTCTGGAAGGATGCCCATCCCCCTCCTCTCAGTATACTTTCCCCGCCCCCCACCCCAGCCACCTCTGGTAGAAGGACGTGAGAGACTCAAGTTAATGGTTTCCTTGGGGACTTTCTGGGAACACTCAGCAGGTATATCCTGCCACCCTGTGTGCATAACACTAGAAACAAACTTGCTTTTTCCTGTTTTTATCATCTGACTGGTTCCACAATTTCTCAGACACCTCCACTGGGGGTGGGGGTGCCCCCACACATGGTGTTTCTCACCATCTTAATACAAACTGGAATATCAGGTGTGTATTGGAAGAGACATGCATAGGGGTCAGCAGGGTGCGTCTCCGCTGTTAGGGAACTGACCATTCCTAGGTCTAAATTTCAGGTTTCCCCTGTGTAAAATGGGGCCAATGGGGAGATAGAAGGAGGGAGCCCCAAGCGACTGTGAGCATTGATTTTGGTGCTAGTGCTGTTGGGTACTAGCTGTTGGAGGGTGGGAGATGGGTAAGGATCATTTGTGCAGAGCCGGCCAAGCCCGGTGAGAGAAAATCCATTTATTATCCTCCTTGTGCAGGACCTCAGAGGAGGAAGCGTCTACTTGTTGTCACTACCTGTCACGTGTTGGGTGAATTTACAGAAGTCTCCTCCCACTGCAGGTTCATCTCAGTCTCTTTGCTTCCTTCCACTTTCACTGTAGGGGCAAGGAGTCCTTTGAGGGGTAGCCTTCATAGGACAATGCAGCTGTAAATGGATGGTTCTCATAGTAAAATGAAGATCTCAGCAGCATTAAGGAAAAAATGATCTTTAGAGCAACTGGCCCAGGCCCCAGAATTAGGAGATTAGAGGATTCGGTTCCAGTTCTTTCTCTCTAGTATGACACACCCTGAAAAACCACTCAGAAAATTAAAGCATAAATTGGTTTATACTTTAAAAAAAAATCCTCTTGAGAAATACAGTGGGCCAATGACATTCCACCCAAGTACCAAGATGCAACTTGGCACATTCATTCATTCCACAAATACTTATTGAACACCTGCTACCTACCAGACACTGTCTTAGGTGCTATATTCCTAGCAGCTACCTTGGCGAAATTTGCTTACTAGAGACAGGAATCAGACAATAAATAAATAGATAAATAAAATTGGTGATTTGTCAGTTACTTAATGGTAAGTGCCAGGGAGAAGGAAAGGGGATGATGAGAGTAGGGGGCATGGGGGAGAAGGTGATAAACAATTTTACATCAGGAAAGTCCTCACAGTCCTCACAGGGAGGGTGATGTTTTAGTCAAGACTTGAAGGAAATGAGGTCCATTAATCTGTTATCCAGAACTCTTATTTAAGCAGAATGCCCGCATCTCCAAAGTGCAATGATAACTGATATTCATAATTTGATTTTCACTGCTCCAAAGCAGTGGTTCCCAAACTTTAACGTGCATTAAAAAAAAAAAAATCACCCAGTGATTTTCAGTAGACACAGGGTGGACAGGGGCCCTGAAAATGGCATTTTTAGACAAGTATCCAGTGATGCTAATAGCTGAGGTTTTCCTTGGACCACTCTTGAAGAAACACTGCTTTAAAATATACTAAAGAGTCTTCTAGAATGACAACAACAACAAAATTAAAGATTAAATTACAGCCTGTGTGGTTTTAGTGTTGAGAGAATTTCACTGTGTTCTCATTCTTTGAAAATGCAAAACCCTGGATTACCCAGAACATCCCATTTCTTGTCCATGCAGGAGGAGAAGGGAAATTTTATCACAAGCTGATTAGGAGCCAAACATTTATAATCAGTCTGTCTTACATCCTTCCCCTCTGCCCACAATTGTACCCTAATTTCTCTCTATACTTTTTACTTTCCCCAAATCTCTGGACAGCAAGCAATCGGCTGTGGGTAATGAGAGCACTTGATCAAGAGTCCTGGGGTCCACAGGTTGGTCCTGGAACCACCACTATTTCTGATTGTGTGGGTCTAGGGATTTGCCACTCAGCCTGCTGGACTGGGAAATATTGAGGGCAGGAGGAGGAGGGGATGACAGAGGATGAGATGGTTGGATGGCATCACCAACTCAATGGACATGGGTTTGGGTGGACTCTGGTAGTTGGTGATGGACAGGGAGGCCTGGTGTGCTGCAGTTCATGGGGTCCCAAAGAGTTGGACACGACTGAGCGACTGAACTGAACTGAACTGAACTGCTGGACTTTACTCCCAGAATTGCTACAGACTTAAGTGAGATCATGTATACGAAAACACCTTAAATACTCTGAAGCATTTCAGAGGAAACTCTGACTTTGTATCCCCAGGTTCAGTTAATTTCATCCAGTTCAAATTCAGTTCCCTTCAGGACTGTGTGGAACTGGCATAAGGGTATACATAGAGATCAACAGAACAAAACTGAGAGTTCAGAAATAACACCTCACATTATGATCAGCTGATTTGCTTGCTGATAAGGGCATGAACACAATTCAGTGGGAAAAGAACAATCTCTTCAACTGGATGTCCACATGCCAAAGAATTAAGTGTCATCTCTTCATCACATCATATACAAAAATCAACTCAAAATGGTTGAAAGAAGAACTATAAAAAGAAAGATAGACCAGTTGGACATCACTAACATCGAAACCTTTGCATTTCAAAGGACACCATCAAGAAAGAGAATAGAACAATGGGACTTCCCTGGCAGTCCAACAGTTAAGACTTCAAGCTTCCAATGCAGGGGTCTGATCCCTGATCCAAGAACTAAGATCTCACATGTTGCAGGGCAAAACCAAAAAATGAGAAAGACAGTGAAAAAAACAACCCAAGGAAGAGGAGAAAAATTTTGCAAGTCATGTATTTGCTGCTGCTGCTGCTGCTGCTAAGTCGCTTCAGTCGTGTCCGACTCTGTGCGACCCCATAGACGACAGCCCACCAGGCTCCCCGTCCCTGGGATTCTCCAGCCAAGAACACTGGAGTGGGTTGCCATTTCCTTCTCCAATGCATTAAAGTGAAAAATGAAAGTAAAGTCGCTCAGTCGTGCCCGACTCTTAGCGACCCCATGGACTGCAGCCTACCAGGCTCCTTCATCCATGGGATTTTCCAGGCAAGAGTACTGGAGTGGGGTGCCATTGCCTTCTCCATATGTATTTGCTAAGGGACTTGTATTATACAGAATACATAAAGAAGTCATGCAGCTCAGTAATAGCCTGCCAGGCTCCTCTGTCCATGGGACTTCCCAGGCAAGAATACTGGAGTGGGTTGCTGTTTCCTCCTCCAGGGGATCTTCCAAACCCAGGGATCGAACTCACATATCCTTCATTACAGGCAGATTCTTTACCAATGAGCCACCAGGGAAGCCACAATAAAAAGATAAATAACTCAGTTAAAAATGAGCAAAAGATCTGAACAGACATTTCTTCAGAGAAGATATGTAAGTGGCCAATAAGCACATTAAGAGATGCCCCAACATCATTAGCCATCAGGAAAGTACAAATCAAAGCCACAATGAGATACCACTTCACCCCTGCCAAGATGGCTATAATCAGAAAGACAGATAATACCAACTGTTGGTAAGGATGTGGAGAAACTGGATCCTTTGTGCATTGCTGGTGGGAATGTAAAATGGTACAGCATTGTGGAAAACAGTCTAGAAAAGCAGGTCCTCAAAAGGTTAAACTTGAGTTACCATATAATCCAGAAATTCCACTCCTCGGTATACACCCCTAGAGAGAAAGGGAAACATAATCTGCACAAAAACTTATACATGTCAGTTCATAGCAGCATTATTCATAATAGCCAAAAAGTGGAAACAGCTGAAATATCTATCAAATCTATACAATGGAATATTATTTGGCCATACAAAGGATTCAGTACTGAGACCTGCTACAAAGTGGATGAACCTTGAAGATGTGATGCTAAGTGAAAGGAGCTGGAAACAAAAGGCCACATAACTGTGTGATTCCATTTACCTGAGATGTCCACAGAATCAGGAAATCCACAGAAACAGGAAGTGCACTGGTGGATGTCTAGGGTTTCGGTGGTGGGAAAACTGGAGATTTAGGGAAAGCAAAGTGACTGCTAGTGGATATAGGTCTCTATTTGGAGTGATGACATATTCTAAAATTGATTATGGTGATAGTTGCACAATTTTGTGAACACACTAAAAACTATCGAATTATAAACTTTTAATGGGTAAATTGTACTGTATGTGAATTGTGTATGTATGTGCTCAGCCATGTCTGACTCTTTGTGAGCCCATGGACTGTAGCCCAACCAGGCTGCTCTGTCCATGGGATTTTCCAGGCAAGTATACTGGAGTGGGTTGCCATTTCCTCTTGCAGGGTATCTTCCTGACCTAGGGATTGAACCCATGTCTCCTACATCTCCTGCACTGCAGGCAGATTTTTACCTGCTGAGCCACTGAGTATGTGAATTATATCTCAATAAAGTTGTTAGAAAAAAAATCACTTACCTGTTATAAACCTTTCTCATAGATCTGTGTCTATCCATCAAAATGAAATTTACTCTTTTCTCCTGTAGCACCTTTTTCTTTTAATCATTATTGTTACTATTACTACAGTTTAGAAATTATTAAGTACTTTCCACATACCAGCACTGTGCTAATCACTTTTCAGGGATCTTCCTGTTTCATTCTTTCAGCAATTCTTCAAGGTAGGAACACTTGTATTTTTATTTTACTGACCAGGAAAAAAAGTCTTAGAGAAGTTTAGTAATTTGTCCAAAGTCACATAGTAAATGGGAAAAGTAATAGCTAAGATTTATTGAGCTGCCCCAGTGGCTCAGATGGGTACAGAATCTGCCTGCAGTGCGGGAGACTCGGGTTTGACTTCTGGGTTTGGAAGATCCCCTGGAGAAGGGAATGGCAACCCACTCCAGTATTCTTGCCAGGGACAGAGGAGCCTGGTGGGCTACAGTCCATGGGGGTCCCGAAGATTTATTGAGCAAAGGCTGAATGACTGAGCATACACACAAACAGACACTTTGCTTCACAAAACCCATTCAGTCCCCACAACAGTTTTGTTAGGTAGACTCCTATTTTACTCACCTGGAAACAGAAGCATCGAGAGGCAAACCTGCTAATAAACATCAGAATGGTAGCAAGTTTGATACCAGAATCTCCACCATGAACTACTATATTATAAATCTACCTATTTCATGCATAACAAAGTGTTTATTATTACAGAAGTTCTGGACTCTTAGGCTGGTAGGAGAGCTACTTAAGGGCAGGGTATCTGTGCTAAGCTGCTTCGCAGTCTTGTGCACCATCATCTCCATCCTCAGGACCATAGCTTAGACTAGGTGTTCAGAAAATCCCTGCCTAGAACTCGTCACTGTGCTAGCGCTGGAGGGTGCGACAATGAATGAGGCAGGCAGCTCTCCTTGCCCTTGCAGGGCTTACAATCTAGAGTTAAATACAAGAGATAAAACTACTACTATAAAACTGCAATTTTTAAGCAAGTCGTTTAAATCACTGCAATCAATAATCCAATAAGCAGGTTCTGTTAACATCCCTGTTTTACAGATGAAGAAACTGAAGCTCAGATACCAGAAATGACATGCCCAGCGTCACACGACTAGCAAGGGTGTGGGGCCAGTCTAAACCCAACTCAACCCAACTCAAACATTAGGCTACATTCTGTCTCCATTTTTTTCTCTCTGACTTTTCCCCCTTGCCCTGGCAGAGAGAGAATTAAATAAACTATTCTGCTTGCCCAGCTGAGAACACCCACAGTCTGTCCAGACCTGCTGACTCTCCCACTTTCTCACTGTCGCTTCCAATGACAACCAGAGTCAGTTTGATGTGTTGGTGAAAGGCAGATGCTTTGGGGAGTTTCACGGTTTCAGCATCTGAAGTCGTCTCTCTGTTGTAATTAACAATTTGATTTAGTACGGTCAGTTAATAATTCCACAATTCTGGGGCTGAAGACAAAGATGCTAAGAGCCTGCCTCCTTTGTTTATTTTTTATTTTTTTAAATGTTTATTTTGGGAAACTGAAACTGCAGACCTGAAGCACAGAAACCTGCAGTCTGTGGGGGAAGGGATGCCAGTCTGTTGGCAGGGGCTTCCAGTTAAAAGGCATAAGGATGAGGGACTGCCTAGAAGAGAGGGTCCCATCTGTGAGCGCTGTTTGGGGAATAAATTGCTCTTTCCCTAGAGACCAGGTTTTCAGGTATCCCAGGGAAATCGTTTCTGGAGTCAGTAAATACAGCAGAAAAAAGCATTAGACAGGAAGTCAGGAGCTTGGGGCTCCATCTCTGACCTTGAAGCAGGCTCTTCCCCTATCTGAACCCTAGTTTATTCATCAGCAAAATGGAAGGTGGCCAGATTATTTCAGACATGGGAAATTGGTTTCAGTTTTTCTATTGATTAGTAGTGGCTGGGGCAGGGCAAGGATAGAAAGCTGTGATTGATTAGCGATGTCTGACATGGATACAGGTAATGAAGGAATATAGAAGAAGTGCCATGTATTTGCCTTCCCAGGACCATCTTTTCCAGTTTTGGTCTTCTAGGGACTTTAGAACAAGCAGGACAAGAATCAAGAGCCACGCAGACATCTCCAGAGGTCAGGAAGTCAAGAGAGGAAGAAGCAAAGTGAGAATTTTATTAATAATAATAATGAGTGTGTGTGTTGGTCTGACTCTTTTTGACCCCATGGACTGTAGGCCTCCAGGCTCCCCTGTCCATAGAATTCTCCAGGCAAGAGTACTGGAGTGGGTAGCTATTCCCTTTGCCAAGAATAATAATAATACTTGATTTCATAAGTGGAGAAAAAGGTTTCAAAAGATTTACTCCAAACATAAACCATTAACATCAAACAGGGGTGGGGGCCCACATTGTGCGTTAGTATGCAAATATATTTTTCCTGTCAGTGTGTGCTGAGTTGCTTCAATCGTGTCTGACCCTTTGCAACCCTGTGGACCATAGCACTCCAGGCTCCTCTGTCCACTGGATTCTCCAGCCTAAAATACTGGAGTGGGTTGCTGTTTCCTTCTCCAGGGGATCTTCCTGACCCAGGGATCGAATCCACATCTCCTGTGCCTCCAGTGTTGGCAGGCAGGTTCTTTTACCACCAACACTACCTGGGAAGTTTGTGGGTATGGATTCATCTTAACAATAAGAAAAAACACAGTAAATATAATTGATGAGACTATTGAAAGACTTTTTCAAGAATGGTCATAGGAGCATTATTCATAATAGTCAGAAATTGGAAGCAACTCAAACGTCCGTTAATAGGGGATTGAATAGACTACCGTATGATCTATTCATACAATGGGATACTATACAAAAATAAGAAGGGATGAATGACTGATACATGGATGAATTTCAAAAGCATTATGTTGAGCAAAAGAAGTTGAACCCTTAAAAATATATATTATGTGATTCCATTTATATGAAGTTCTGGAACAAAACTTCTGAATCCATGGGAAGAGGAATTGGTACAGTGTTTGTCTTTGGGGAGGGGAGAAGAGAGCAGATATTGCCTGGAAAGCAAGGAAGAATTTTCTGGAGGGTGAAGATGTTCTTCACCAGCACTGTCCAATAAAACTAAGATGCAAACCAGAGCTGTCAACCAAATACAATTGTTAAGATATCTTCCACATTAGTTGATATCCAATGTATACTTTACGGCACTTCCCAGGTTGGACCAGCCACATTTCAAGTGCCCCGTAGTCACATGTGGTGAGATGCACATAGGTCTGCATCTTATTTACGGTGGGTTGTAGTTATATATAAAAATTCATCAAGCTATGCACTTAAAATATGTACATTTCACTTTATTTAGATTATAGCTCAATAAAAAAGAACATCATGCTTTACTAAAAAGGCAAAATTTTAAAAATAAATCAATAAAAGGAAGATAGGAAGAGACAGTGGGGAAAAGAGTAACCAGGCTAAGAAAGAATGTGCTACTGGGACTTCCCTGGTTCATTGGCTAAGACTCCCAATACAGACCCCCACCCTTGATCCCTGGTTGGGGAACTAGATCCTACATACCTCAACTAAGACTGCACGTGCTGCAGCTAAAAAAAAAAAAAAAAAAAAACCCTGAGTGCACAACTAAAGATCCTGAGTATTGCAACTAAGACCTGGCACAGCCAAATCAATATTTAAAATTAAAAAAATCATATTAGAAAAAAAGAAAGAAGGAGCTACATCCATAAATCTGCTTAGCATCTTAGCAGAGAAATCTACCTGTACTCAGGACCCCCAAGAATGGATCAGAACACCACAAAAGCGTAACTTTGGAGAAGCTAAGCAAAAGTGCCGTTTTCAGCCTTCAGCTTCACGTCATACTCTTCTGGTATGTTATGTGTGCGTGTGTGCTCGGTTGTGTCAGACTGTTGCGACCCCACGGACTGTTGCCTGCTAGACTGCTCAATCCATGGGATTATCCTGACAAGAATACTGGAGTGGATTGCCATTCCCCTCTCCAGGGGATCTTCCCTGCCCAGGAACCGAACCCGAGTCTCCTGCATTGGCAGGCGGATTCTTTACCGTTAAGCCACTGGGCATGTAACTGATCAGAGTACATGTAGATATAGACAATTTTTCTGAACCCTTGACACCTGGTCCGGATGATGCTAAGAACTTTCCTGCACGATCTTTCTTAATCCTCTCCAGTCCTCGGAGGTTGGTTCTGCTCTGATCCTCCAACTTTACAAAGCAGAAAACCCAGGCTCAGAGTAAACTAATAATCATAATAACAATTATAAAGGAAAAAGAAAACCCAGTCTCAGTAAGTTGTCCAAAGTTACTCAACTTAGAAGTGGTGAAGAGGGGATTTCTATGCAGGCCTCCTGGCTTCTGACCCAGTGTTCTTTTTTTTTTTTTTTTAATTTAATTTTGGCAAAGGGGATCTTTGTTGTGTCCTGTGGGATCTCTTGTTGCAGCTCAAGGGCTTTCTTCTTGTGGCGTATGGGTTCCACAGCACTCGGCCTTAGTTGCTTCGCATCATGTGGGATCTTACTTCCCTGACCAAGGATCGAACATGCATCCCTTACATTGCAAGGCAGATTCTTAACCACTGGGCCACTAGGGAAGCTTCTGACCAGGTATTCTTAAATGCTCCCTCTATTGAAGCTTGAAAATGCATTACTTACTTTTAAAAAAAAATGAAAGAAAGAAAAGAAGAGAAAGAAATAAACAAATGAGAAATGGTGGGCTCAAGGTTGTGTCTATAAATAACATCACGCTTGCCCCCTGCCCTTCAGACGAGCTCTCCGATGTGCTTTCCAGGAAGAGTTGGGGTTATACAGATTTTTTTTTTTTTTTTAATTTAATTTTGGCAAAGGGGATCTTTGTTGTGTCCTGTGGGATCTCTTGTTGCAGCTCAAGGGCTTTCTTCTTGTGGCGTATGGGTTCCACAGCACTCGGCCTTAGTTGCTTCGCATCATGTGGGATCTTACTTCCCTGACCAAGGATCGAACATGCATCCCTTACATTGCAAGGCAGATTCTTAACCACTGGGCCACTAGGGAAGCTTCTGACCAGGTATTCTTAAATGCTCCCTCTATTGAAGCTTGAAAATGCATTACTTACTTTTAAAAAAAAATGAAAGAAAGAAAAGAAGAGAAAGAAATAAACAAATGAGAAATGGTGGGCTCAAGGTTGTGTCTATAAATAACATCACGCTTGCCCCCTGCCCTTCAGACGAGCTCTCCGATGTGCTTTCCAGGAAGAGTTGGGGTTATACAGAGTTTCTGACTATCTTATCTGAATGCCCATGGAATTATGCATCATATGGGACTGTCATTCCATCAGGAGTGTCCCAATTTCAGAAAGGTTGAGAATAGCTGCCATGAAGAACCTCTGAAGCCTTCTTGCTTTACAGATGGAAAAACTTAGAGATCCAAAGAGAGAAGGGTTGGGACATCCCTCGTGGTTCAGTGGTTAAGACTCTAAGCTCCCAATGCAGTGCACTTGGATTCCATCCCTGATCAGGGAACCGGATCCTGCATGCCACCATGAAGATTCTGGGTGCCACAGCTAAGACTCAGCACAGCCAAATTAAAACAAAAAATTGCAGACCCTTGCCCAAGTACTCAGTGGGTCCATCTTTGTCTCTTCACTTCCCACCGAATAAATCCAATATCCATTTTCTACCAAGTCAGCTCCCTTGGAGAAATCTACAGCTGAATGAGACTTGCTGCCAGTTCTTGAGGAGTTTATTGCTGTTTTGTCGAGTTGATAAGTTGTATATGACTCTTTGTAACCCCATAAACTGTAGCATGCCAGGCTTCCTTGTCCTTCACTATCTCACAGAGTTTGCTCAAACTCATGTCCTTTGAGTCAATGATGCCATCCAACCATCTCATCCTCTGTCACCCTCTTTTGCCTTCAGTCTTTCCCAGCAGCAGACTCTTTTCCAACGAGTCAGCTCATTGTATCAGGTGGCCAAAGTATTGGAGCTTCAGCTTCAGCATCAGTCCTTCCGGTGAATATTCAGGGTTGAGTTCCTTTAGGATTGATTGCTTTGATCTCCTTGCAGTCCAAGGGACTCTCAAGAGCCTTCTCCAGCACCACAATTCAAAAGCATCAATTCTTCAGCACTTAACCTTCTGTACTGGAAAAACCATAGCTTAAGGAGTTTAAATTCAGTTCAGTTCAGTCGCTCAGTCGTGTCCGACTCTTTGCGACCCCATGTATCGCAGCACGCCAGGCCTCCCTTTCCATCACCAGCTCCCGGAGTTCGCTCAAACTCATGTCCATCGAGTCGGTGATGCCATCCAGCCATCTCATCCTCTGTCATACCCTTCTCCTTCTGCCCCCAATCCCTCCCAGCATCAGGGTCTTTTCCAATGAGTCAACTCTTCGCATGAGGTGGCCAAAGTATTGGAATTTCAGCTTCAGCATCAGTCCTTCCAATGAACACCCAGGGCTGATTTCCTGTAGGATGGACTGGTTGGATCTCCTTGCTGTCCAAGGGACTCTCAAGAGTCTTCTCCAACACCACAGTTCAAAAGCATCAATTCTTCGGCGCTCAGCTTTCTTCACGGTCCAACTTTCACATCCATACGTGACCACTGGAAAAACCATAGCCTTGACTAGACAGACCTTTGTTGGCAAGGTAATATCTCTGCTTTTCAATATGCTATCTAGATTGGTCATAACTTTTCTTCCAAGGAGTAAGTGACTTTTAATTTCATGGCTGCAATCACCATCTGCAGTGATTTTGGAGCCCCCCAAAATAAAATCTGACACTGTTTCCCCATCTATTTCCCATGAAGTGATGGGACCAGATGCCATGATCTTAGTTTTCTGAATGTTGAGCTTTAAGCCAACTTTTTCACTCTCCTCTTTCACTTTTCTCAAGAGGCTTTTTAGTTCCTCTTCACTTTCTGCCATAAGGGTGGTGTCATCTGCATATCTCAGGTTATTGATATTTCTCCTGGCAATCTTGATTCCAGCATGTGCTTCTTCCAACCCAGCGTTTCTCATGATGTACTCTGCATATAAGTTAAATAAGCAGGGTGACAATATACAGCTTTGACGTACTCCTTTTCTTATACACTCCAGTAAAGGGACAAATTACAGTATATTAAGTAAAGCAGGACGGTCATAAGACCTTAAGAGAGTTTTGCAGGCTCAACAGAGGGAAGGTACAGCAGGTTGGAGAAGGAAGGAAGACTGGCATTTGAGTTGGATCAGAAAGCAGAAATAGAGGAGTGGGCACTCCCTGAATGAGAGGCAGTGGGCACCTGTGTTGACTGAGCTGTGTATGCATTTCCTGCTTCCACCGCACAAAATGGTGCTGGGTCTACATTCAGGCTCGAACAGTGTTGGTAGGCTGGATGCAGGATGGCACTCTCTCACCAGAAACAGAGAAAGATGTACTCATTCATTCACCCATTCATTCAGCAAATACTTACTACATGTCTGTTATGTTCCAACCATAGTGCTAGATGTTTACCTGGGATTTAAGTCAAATATTCCATCACCAGACCTCCCTTTTTTGGACATAACAGAAAAACAATAATAAGAAGAATAGGAGCGATAATTACCATTAGTCACAGCTTACAATATGCCAGGTGCTTGGCTAAGCAGTACATATTAATTGACTCATATCATTTTCCCTCCCCAACTGAGGTAGGAGCATTTATCAACTTCAGTTGGCAGAAGAGGAGACCCAGACACTGAGAGGATATATAACATCCCAAGGTCACATGGCAAAGAAATAGGGAGCTGGGATTTTCACACAAGTTGGTTCTTTTTTAAAAATATTTATTTATTTGGCCATGCCAGGTCCTAATTGTGGCAAGGGAGGATCTTCAATCTTCGTTGCGACATGCAGGATCTTTGGTTGCAGTACGTGGAATCTAGTTGCCTGCTTAGGGATCGAACCCTGGCTCCTTGCATTGGGAGTAGAGTCTTAGCCACTGGATCACCAGGGAAGTCCCCAGGCTGGTTCTAAGCCACTTTAGAATCCAATCACTTCTATGCGTTGTCTCGTCCACCACCAGGTCCGGGTACCATGCCGTCAGTAAGATGTCTGTAAAACACACCTGGTATTCCAGCGGTTGCTCTGGCTCTCTGCCCCGGCTGAAAACCCTCTAATAGCTTCCTGCAGTGATAGAATAAAATCCAAACACAGTGGCCCAGAAAACTCTAGATAAACTGGCATCTGTCTGCCTCTCCAGCCTCATCTCCCCCACATCCTACCTCCTCTCTTTTCTCTGATCAGCTGGCCTTTCAGAACCTGGAATCACCAAACTCTTTCTCCACGGAGGGCCTTGGAACCACCGTCCTCCAGCCAGGAGCATCTGTTTCATCCTGGAATGCCTGCCCTTCTCCCTCCTCTCTCAGCCTGCAGCCCCCTTTATTCAACCTGCAGCACCTTTGCTTGAGCCTGGACACCCTTCCCCAGTCTGACCATGCTGCCTCCAGCCGGGAACATCCCTTCCTTCTGTGCCTGCTTCCTTTCTTTCCATCTTTTGAGTTTCTGGATAAATGTCACTTCCCCACAGGACTTCCCCACGTCACTTCTCTGATCTTTTATTCCTTTGCCTTTTCCCCACTCCTTCTCCCTCATTGCATCTGCCACAGTGAAGATTCACATGTACCTATTGCTTGGTTAATGCCTGTGTATCCCTAGGTTGTAAGCTTCTTGAAAGTAAGGACTGTCTTCTCCTGTTCCCCATCATATGGCTGGCACGTAGTTGGCACTGTATAAATCTTGATAAAATGAACAAACGGGTAAACAGGGTGGTAGATACAGTATCCTCTTTAGGTGTCAAGTAGTAATAATAATCACTGCTGTGTTTCAAGCTCTTCTGACAGGGCAAGCACTTTCACGTGCTGTTTCATTTGCTCATTAGATAATGCTACGGTGCAAGTGCAATTATTATTATCTCCCTTGGACTGATGAGAACGCTGAGGTTCAGAGAAGTGTCACCATCTGGCCAAGGTCACATGGCTGGTAAGAGAAAGAACAGGCCACCCAGGCCTCTCCGCTCAAGACACCTCTGTCTCACCCATCACACCACACTGCTCCTCAGAGTGTGGGCTGGCCCATTCCAGGATGGCCTCTCCCTGCTTCCCTTCTCTGTCCCTTTCTTCAGCTCCTCCAACCAGGGGTACCTGCCTGGAATTTTTTTGCTAGAAGGAGAGGATCAGAAGGTCTGTCAGAACTTGGCTCCTTAAGTATAGTAATAATGATCATTGTTTTTTGTTTTTTCATTATTTGGCTGTGCCAAGTCTTAGCTGTAGCATGTGGGATCCAGTTCCCTGACACGGATTGAACCCAGGCCCCCTGCCTCGCGGGCATGGAGTCTTTGCCCCTGGACTACCAGGGAAGTCTCATTATGGTTTACTGAGACATTATCAGGTGCCAGGCCCTGTACTCATTTGTACCACAAACCACCCCGTGAAGTGGTTGATAGGTTTATAAGTAGTGTGCGTGTGTGTGTTCAGTCACTAAGTCGTGTCCGATTCTGTAACCCCTGGGCTCCTCTGTCCGTGGGATTTTAGAAGCAGCAATACTGAAGTGGCTTGCCATTTCCTCCCCCAGGGGATCTTCCCGACTCGGGGATGGAACCCACATCTCCTGCATTGGCAGGTGGGTTCTTTACCACCTGAGCCATCTGGGAAGCCCATGAAGTAAGTGAGGATTATGTAATCTGAGGGCTTCCCTTGTAGCTCAGCTGGTAAAGAATCTGCCTGCAATGCGGGAGACCTGGGGTTGATCCCTGGGTTGGGAAGATCCCCTGGAGAAGGGAACAGCTACCCACTCCAGTATTCTGGCCTGGAGAATTCCATTGATTGTATAGTTCATGGGGTCGCAAAGAGTCAGACATGACTGAGCGACTTTCACTCACACACTGCCTCACTCACGTTCTTCGAGGCTCAGAAAGCAAAGCCACTTGCCTGAGTTTACACAACTAGGAGATAGAGCAAGGGTTCAAACACCTGCCCCTTTGACACCAGACTTTGTAACCTGGAAGAGGGACATCAGATCCAACCTGGAGTGCTCACCCTCCCACCAGCAGCCCCAGCTGTCCCTTGAGAAGGACAGCTGACTTTGCTCTGTTTTCAGGACCAGCAGGCTCCAGAGAAGGGTGAGAGCCCTGGGAACTCTCAAGATGTGATCCACCAAGAAAAGACCAGGCCTTCTACATTTTGTCCTATTCATCTTTTTTTTTTGGAAGCACTGAGATGCTGATTGTGGGATCTTAGTTCCCTGAATAAGCATTAAACCCCTGGGCCCTTGGCAGTGAAACTGCAGAGTCCTAACCACTGGGCAGCCAGGGAATTTCCTATTTTGTCTCTTAAAATGATCCTTTGTATACATTTCATAACATAGATATAATTGTACACCTATATACTTTAAAAATAAGTACATCTACAGGAACTTACTTGGTGGTCCAGTGGTTAAGACTCCACTGCAGGGGCCAAGGGTTCGATCCCTGGTTGAGGAGCTAAGATTCCGCAAGGCTTTAGGCGTGGCCAATAAATAAATAAAATAAGTACATCTACATATACTAGAAGAGATGGGCTCAAAGATGATTTCCTCTAGTATGTCTGATCATAAAAATTTGGAGATCATTGGTTAAGATAGCAAGGACAAAGACTGAAAACAATTATGATAGAATCTCTACAAGGAAAAGAATGAAGTTAGGTAGGTCCTTACCTCACACTACATTTAAAAACTTACTCAAAATAGATCAAAGACCTAACACTATAAAACTCTCAGAAGGAAACACAGGAGTGACTCTTCATGACCATGGATTTGGCAATGGATTCTGTTACGTCACCAAAAGCACAAACATAAAAGAAATGGATAGACTTCATGAAAATTGAAAAATTTTGTTCAGCAAAGGACACTATCAAGGTGAAAAGACAGCTGACAATATGGGAGAAAATACTTGCAAATTATATATAAGGGTTTAATCTCCAGAGGCGGCTTCCCTGGTGGCTTAGCAGTAAAGAATCTGCCTGCAATATGGGAGCTTCAGGAGATTCAGGTTCAATCCCTGGGTCAGGAAGATCCCTGGAGAAGGAAATGGCAACCCATGCCAGTATTCTTTCTTGGAGAATGCCATGAACAGAGAAACCTGGTGGGCTACAGTCCATGGGTTTGCAAAGAGTTGGACACGACCGAAGCACCTTAGCACGCAGCACGGTCTCCAGAATATACCCCAAGAACTCTGTTGTTGTTGTTTAGTTGCTAAGTAGTGTCTGACTCTTTGCAGTCCCATGACTGTCACTCACCAGGCTTATCTGACCATTGGATCTCCCAGGCAAGAATACTGGAGTGGGTTGACATTTCCTTCTCCAGGGTATCTTTCCCACCCAGAGATGGAATCTGAGTCTCCTGCATTGGCAGGTAGATTCTTTACCACTGAGCCACCAGGGAAGCCCACAGGACTCTTACAACTCAATAATAAAAGGATAAACAACCCAATTAAAAATGCACAAAAAACTAGAATAGATATTTCTGTAGAGAAGATACACAAAGGGCCAATAAGCACATTAAAAGATGATCAACGTCATTAACCATCACAAACACCAATGCAAGTAAAAGCCACAGTGAGATATCACTTCACACCCACTAGGATAGCTACAGAAAAAAAAAAAAAATGAAGAAGGAAATTGCAAGTATTGATAAGAATTCAGAAAAATCATAATCTCTCCACTATGGTAAGTATGTTAAATAGTGCAATGTTGTGAAAAACACTTTGGCATTTCTTCAAAACGTATAGAATTACCATATGATCCGGCTCCTACGTATATACCCCAAAGAATTGAAAACAGGTATTCAAATGAAACTTGAAGACAGACTATAGAAGCACTACTTACAAATGCCAAAAGATGGAAACAACCCAAATGTTCATCGAGGAATGGATGGATAAACAAATAGTGGTGTGTCCAAGCCGGGGAATATAATTCAGCCATGAAAAGCAATGACACACTGATACCTGCTTCAACATGATGAACTTCAAAAACCTGCTGCTAAGTGAAAGAAGCCAGACCGCAAGAGGTCACATATTTTATGAGTCCATTTCTATGAAATAGCCAGAGAAGGCAAATCCATAGAGACAGACAGGAGGTTTGTAGTTGCGAGCAGCCAAGGGAGGGCAGAATGGAAATAACTGCTTAACAGGTATAGGGTTTGCCTTTGGAGGGATGAAAATATTTTGGAACTAGATAGAAGTGATGGTCATGCAACACTGTGAACGTACCAAAGGCAGCAGAATTCTACACGTTACATGGTTAAGTCAACCTCAAGAAACAAAATTAAATGTTATAAAAGAAATACATGTTTGTGGTAAGAAAATATTTTTTCCAACAGACAGAACGGTCCTGAGGTCTCTTCCTACTCTCCATTTCCACTCCCCAAAGGGAATAAAGAAAGTGTTAGCCGCTCAGTTGGGTCCAAGTCTTTGCAACCCCATGGACTGTAGCGCACCAGGTTTCTCTGTCCATGGGATTCTCCAGGCAAGAATACTGGAGTGGGTTGTCATTCCCTTCTCCAGGGGATCTCCCTGACCCTCCCTCACACCCAGGTCTCCTGCACTGCATGCAGATTTTTACCATCTGAGCCACCAGTGAAGCCCCAAAGGGGGAATAAACACGGATACAATTTATTATGTATTTGTCTTAAATGCTTTCTGCCCATATAGCACTGTGCAGTGGGCGCATGTGTGTTTCTGTGTGTATCCAAATTTCCCTTTTCTCTGACACAAATGGAATTATGTTATGCTCAGTATTGCCTCTTTTCTCTTGGCAGTGTATCAGTGATCGTTCCATTTCAATACATCCTTCTTAATGGTTCCATTATATGAAAGTGCTCTCCTGTCTCTCCATCCTCCAGTCATCTTTGCAACCCCATGGACTGTAGCGCACCAGGTTTCTCTGTCCATGGGATTCTCCAGGCAAGAATACTGGAGTGGGTTGTCATTCCCTTCTCCAGGGGATCTCCCTGACCCTCCCTCACACCCAGGTCTCCTGCACTGCATGCAGATTTTTACCATCTGAGCCACCAGTGAAGCCCCAAAGGGGGAATAAACACGGATACAATTTATTATGTATTTGTCTTAAATGCTTTCTGCCCATATAGCACTGTGCAGTGGGCGCATGTGTGTTTCTGTGTGTATCCAAATTTCCCTTTTCTCTGACACAAATGGAATTATGTTATGCTCAGTATTGCCTCTTTTCTCTTGGCAGTGTATCAGTGATCGTTCCATTTCAATACATCCTTCTTAATGGTTCCATTATATGAAAGTGCTCTCCTGTCTCTCCATCCTCCAGTCTAGAGTTCCAGCTTACCCGTGACTTTGACCCCGGTTGTTGCTTCTTCCAAGGCATTGTGAGGAGTCTCTTAATACCCAGCAGGTGCCTGGCCCCGTGGGCTTTGTGAAAATGACAGCTCCCTTCTCCCTCACCCTGCCCTCTTCCAGGTCCAGCCGAGGGTACCGAAGCGTAACGCCTGGGCTCTAGAGTCTAGACTCCTCTTACTCGCTGGGTGACCTCAGGCAAGTTCCCTAACCCTTCTGAGCCTCAGTTGCCTCGATTGCGCTGAGGATTGTCACAGCTCTCCGGGCGGATGCACGTCAAGTCCTGAGTCCAGCTCAGAGGCTAGCGTCACAGGTGCTTTCAGGAAGAGAAGATGGGTTGAGCCCTGGGTCTGTGGCCACCTGCCTTTGGGTAGGGCTCTAATACGGGGTGCTGAGGCGGGAAGGTGAGGCCCGGCTGGGCGGCCCTGGGAACCCGGGAAGGAGGCGAGGCTGAAGTGGAGACGATTAGAATGAGAACAAACTGGCTCCTGAATAGAAGCTTTTATTCCTGCCGGAGAGGGCTTTGTTCCCCAAACACGTGACACACAAAAGCCTCTACTTGAATTCGGGAACCCTAATTGGTTCTCAGGTGGGGGAGGAGAGGGGTGTCCGGATTTAAGGATTCCTTAAAGGGACAAGGCTGGGGAGAGCTGGGCTCAGGGCGCGTTCTCATTGTCAGGGCAGCAGTTCGGAAGAGGAGGGGGAGGGGACAGGAGGGGAGATGGGCTGAGAGGGAGAAGCCTGAAGAAACTCACAGGGCCCAGCCCCTGGCCCAGTGCCTGGGAAAATAGGCAGGAGGGGAAGAAAGGGAAAGAAGGAAGGGAGGGAGGGAGGAAAAGAAGGCAGGAATGAGGAAGGAAGTGAGAGAGGAGGAGAGGAGGAAAGGAAAGAAGAGCTCGCTTCTTACCAAGTTCCACAAGCCCACCTGGTTAAGGTCCTTCCTCCTTCCCCAACCTCTGCCCATGAACAACCCCCCGACCCCATCCCAGTGCTGCAAGCCCAGGGCTGCTCCACCCTGCCCCAGGATCTTTGCACTTGCTCTCCCCACAACCTGCCTCTCTCTCCAATCTTCCCACAGCTATCCTGAAGTTCAAGTATCACTTCATCAAGAGACAACTTCCCAGATGCCCCCTCCCCCCACCAGCACCACCACGACTCTAGTCTTCGAGGTCCTTATCACTCACAGAAATTACTTGCCTACGGTCAGATTCCAACTCCAGGCTATGTCTGTCCTGTGCCCATCTCTGTCCCCCGCTGGCACTCAGCACAGAGCTTAACACACACGGATGATCAAGACACCTGAGGCTGGCTGGCTGTCAGCTGAGAAGGAGGACGGTCTGCTGTTGCTTCCCGGACCCCAGAGCCATTGTTTTTAGGGGTCAGCTGGCCTCCTGCTTCCCTTTGAAACTTCTAGCTGGGTGGCCATGGGCAAGTCACTCTCTGCCTTTGTTTTCTTCTTCTTCAAACAGTGCAAAACCCACTTTGCAGGGTGTGTTTTGAGAGTTGAAGAGAGAATCTAAGTGCTGAGCAAAGATTGGCATATAAAGGGCACCTGATAAACCACAGGGCTTCCCTTATAGCTCAGCTGGTAAAGAATCCTCCTGCAATGCAGGAGACCCTGGTTCGATTCCTGAGTCAGGAAAATCTGCTGGAGAAGAAACAGGCTACCCATTCTAGTGTTCTTGGGTTTCCTTTGTGGCTCAGCTGGTAAAGAATCTGCCTACAGCACAGGAGACCCTGGTTCAAGTCCTGGGTCAGGAAGATCCCTTGGAGAAGGGAAAGGGTACCGACTCCAGTATTCTGGCCTGGAGAATTCCATGGACTGTCCATGGGGTCACAAAGAGTCAGACACGAATGAGCAACTTTCACTTTTGCTTTCTTGATAAACCATAGCTATGTTGGCAATGACACGCTAGATGTTTCTATGGAAGGCGAAGAGAGGATTCCTATTCGCTTGTCCCCAACCATGTGACAGGCACTCCCATATGGCATTTTAGTGAATGCATATAAATAATATTTGAAATATATATATATTTTGGCTACACCTTGCAGCTTGTAGGATCTTAGTTTCCCAATCAAGGATTGAACCTGGGTTCCTGACAGTGAAAGCACAGAGTCGTAACCACTGGACCAACAGGGAATTCCACTGAAACAGTTTTGTTTTGTTTTTTTATTTATCTATACGTATTTATCTGTGGCTGTGCTGGGTCCTCTTTGCCGTGTGTGGGCTTTTCTCCACTTGCAGAGAGCAGGGGCTACTCTCTAGTTGAGGTGCATGGACTTCTCATTGTGGTGGCTTCCCTTGTTGCGGAATGTAGGCTCGTGGGCTCGTGGGCTTCTGTAGTTGAGCAGGTGGGCTCAGCAGTTGTGGCTCATGGGTTTGGGCTTAGTTACTCCACAGCATGTGGGATATTCCCAGGTCAGGGACTGTACCAGTCACCCCTGCATTGGCAGGCAAGATTCTTTACCACTGAGTCACCAGGGAAGCCCCCGAAACAGGTTTTGATTGTCCCCATTTTACAGCTGAGAAAACTGAGTCTCAGAGCAGTTAGGAGACTTACCTGAGATCACACAGGTGATAAGCAGCAGAGTTAGGACTGGAACCCTGCTCTGTCCCTGTGCTCTGCCCATTCTCACCCAAAGTCTCTCTCAGCCTTCCAGTGCCAGGAGGCTGGAGGGACAAGGAGAGACTCAGGATGCTGAGGGTGGGGATGGGCAGAAAGAAGAAGACCCTGAGGGACCTGCAAAGATGAGGCTGCCTCAGTGTCCTCTATCAGCAACGTCCGGGGGCCTCATTATATACAGGTAGCTCAAGTCCGCATTCTGAAGCCATGGGCTCTATGCTTCAGCTACTTATCAGAGCACCTACTCTGTGCCTCGCCCCAGGATACAGCTGTGAACAGTTCATACCCTCCAGTTATGCACTAATGGAGCCAAAGAAGATTGAAACAAGAAGCACTTTGAAATCCCTAGTGAGGATGAACCTTTCCCTATGGCCTGGGGTGATGGCACCCACACTTTGCTAGAGCTGAAGGTATTGTTGGGGTCCTTTCCCCGCTCCCAGC
>SJYX01002500.1:254921-265408 GCA_006410675.1 Oreotragus oreotragus
ACCCCTGGCTCCTAGGCAACCACTGATCTGCTTTCTGTCACTATAGGTTAGTTTGCATTTTCTAGAATTTCATATACATGAAATCATACAATGTGTACTCTTTTGTGTCTGGCTTTTTTCGCTCAAATGCTAGTTTGGAGATTCAACCATGCTGTTCAATGACCCCTTAGTTTCAAATCTCCTCTCTCCTGACCTCTTTGAGCTTCAGTTTCTTCATCTGTAAAATGGGAGGGGATGCTAGGAGGGCTTGTTTAAAGACTGTCTGCGGAGTGTCCAGGACCTACACACAGCAGGCACATAATAAGTGTTCTAGATTTGTATAGCATTTCTGATAGATGGCAAGTTCCATGACACAGTAGGCACAGGACCTGCACACAGTAGGCATTCAGTAAATGCTCCTGATTAGCATAAACTTTCTGCTTGACTGAAAGCTCCATGAGGACAGGGACCTTACTACACGTGGTGAATCCAGACGTTCAGAGAGATATAGCAAATTGCCTAAGATCACACAGCTAGTAAGAGGCAGAAGTGAGATTGAATTCAGTCAGTCTAGTCTTGGGGTTCTTATCGTTTACTATTACTGTTATAATTGCTGTGAAATATATGGGATCGTCACTCTTTTTCTTTCTTTCATTTTGGGCTGTGCCACATGGCCTGTGGGATCTCCGACCATTCAACCTAGGCCATGGCACGAAAGCTATGAGGCTTTCCTATAATCACTATACAAAACTGCCTCACAGATACTTTCCTCGTCTCCCACCATCTCCCTGAACCATTTTGTCACCCTCATCTTTGCCAACGAAATGGCAGTATTCTTGCCTGGGAAATCCCATGGACAGAGAAGCCTGGTGGGCTACCGTCCACTGGGTCACAAAGAGTCGGACATGAGTGAAGCAGCTTAGCACATACACACACATGGGGGCAACATAATGTAAAAAAGAACAACTTTACTACCACTAATATATTTTTTGAGTTTATGTGCCAGGGAATATTCTGAGCCCTTCGTGTATAATAATTCGTGTAATTCCCCAACCACACTGTAAGGTCAGTTCAGTGTTTCTTCCAATTTTACAGGTGAGTTGGCTGAGAGGCTGCAATTTTGGAGTCAGGACAAGCCTGGCGTGGCCACGCTCTCCATAATGGGCAAGTCTCTTCCCTCCCCAGCCTGTGTGTTCCCCCTGCCATGGCTTCCTGAGCGCCTCTCCCTGGCCTGCCTTCTCCTTTCTAACCTCGGCAAGGTTTTCTCTTCCTGACAATTCTAAATTTCTTTCCCCAGTCACTCCCTGGGCCTTGGCAAGTCCAGGCTACAATTTCAAAAGGAGTTGAGTTCCTTCAGGAAAGGGGCTGGGTCTGAGCCCTCCCCACCCTCCCTTCTCTTCCCATAAATATCCCCTGTGTGCAGCACCCAGGGGCCCCAGGGAGTCAGGCTGCTGACCTGTAATTAGAAACTTTTCTCCCTTCCCCAGCCGGGAGGAGGGCCGAGTCTGGGCCAGCCATTTTGCTTGTCATGAATTATTCAGGAGATGGGAAGTGGTGTTGAGAGGGTTCCTCTGCTGACCAGACATCTCAGGCTCTGCCCAAAGCAAGCTAACCCATCATCTCTGCCCCTTTCTCTGGTTCAGACCCAGAGACTAAACAAGCTATATGCCAGGCTCATTTACAAAGGAGATATTCATCAGATCCCATGAGGGAGGTGTGTCCTCCAGCTGAGCAGGGCGACAAGGACTTACCCAAGGACACAATGCTAAGAAGTGGACCACTGAGCTGGGATTCAAACCCAAGAATGATACTGAATAGAGGGCCAGGGGGCAGGGACTGTGGGGAGCAGGCTGGAAAGAAAAGGGAGGTGATTCCCCTTTTCTCCTTTGCCACCCTTGCTAAATCTCTGGGGGTATTGAGAAGGGAGACAATGTGAGAAAACTAGCACCAGCTAGGTGACAAGCAGGAATTGTTTTGCACACAATGCAATTTTCACAGCTTTCTAAGGAATGCGTTATTATGCCCATTTTATGGATGCAGAAACTGAGGGGAGACTAAGGGAGTTTATTCAAGGACACATAGAGCTGCTTAGTGGCAGAATGGGCTCAAACCCAGCACATCCCCCAGCACATCCCTCTGTGGCACTCTCTTTTCCACCACTCCTGGAGGGTTGGGTGGGAAGGCATGGCTGAAGAGACTGTCTCTTAAACCCACAATGATCCTTGGATCCGACTTCCCTGTTGTCAAACCTCTCAGTATCCAAGGCACCAGATCTATGGCTCTGCTGCAGGAAAAATCCTTTGAGAATCATAAATGAGCCTCAGGATGCTATTTGCCATCCCACACTGATTAGCCTTTGCAAGGTAACCCTTTAGAAGACTCAGGGCTTCCTCTGTGGCATGGAGTTGGCAGTTCTGAGACAGACCAGCTCTAAACGTAGTTTCCAGAGGAGCTAAGATCACAGGATTTGAGAAAGGATCACCTAGTTCCACTCCTCAGTATCTGTACCAACTTGGCCCAGTGCCTTAAACACTCTAAATATCAGTTTGCCCATTGGTGAAGTTAGAGGATGCCAAGGAAAAAAATATGAAGAGTAAATATGATAATGCCTAAAAAGCATTTAACATAATATTAGCCTGGCACACGGTGAGTGCTCAGTAAGAATTATTTATTATTATTATTCTTGATAACAGCCTCTCCTTAAGCTTGGTTAACAGAGGACTGGTAACTACCAGATACACATATCTCTTCTTCAGGGAATAGCACCCCAATTTCCCTGGGGAACTCTCCCTCTGCCAATATTAGTCTGTGTACCTTGGATGGGGTTTACTCCAGCCCTGTGATCCAGCCTGGCCATAGGACTGGTTGGAAGATGGACCTGTGGCCCAACGAGAGCCAATCAGAGACAGCCCTGTGATTTTGGCTAGGAAGAGGTAATTTCCTTTCCACTAGGAGGAGAAAGCAAACATGGGGCTTCTGAGGGCCGTCTTGTCACCCTGGGGATGAGCGTATCTGCCAGAGAACAAGCTGCTGAGGAAACCAGAGCCAAGACATGGCAAGAAAATTGAAATCTTTGGATGCCTGGATCCAGTTGTGAGCCACAAAATAATAATTATTATTAATTATTCCTTTTTTTGTTTGCATCAGTTTAAGTTGAGGTTCTGTTGCTTACAACCAAGCATTCTGGCTAAATATACCAATTATGTCCTCTCTCTCTGTATGTATATGTATACACATATGTGCATACATATATATATGTACATATATATATGTGCTAAGTTGCTTCTGTCATGTCTGACTCTTTGAGACCCTATGGACTGTAGCCTGCCAGGCTCCTCTGTCCATGGGGTTCTCCAGGCAAGAATACTGGAGTAGGTTGCCATGCCCTCCTCCAGGAGATCTTCCCCTTCCAGGGATGGAACCCACATCTCTTATGTCTCTTGCATTGGCAGGCAGGTTCTTTACCACTAGTGCCACCTGGGAAGCATATATATATATATATATATGCATATGTATACTTATGTTTGTATATTATGCACATATATATGATGGCTCAGCAGTAAAGAATTCTCCTGCCAATGCAAGAGACTCAGGTTTGATCCCTGGGTCAGGAAATGGCAACCTACTTCAGTATTCTTGCCTGGGAAATCCCATGGACAGAGAAGCCTGGCAGGCTATAGACCATGGGGTTGCAAAGAGTCGGACAGGATTTAGCAACTAAACAACAACAATAAACATACATATATATATACACACACACACATATACATATGCACACACATATATTTGTGCATATATATCTTTAATTAAAATGACAGTGTACACTGAAGACTCACTTCTAATTATTACTTTTGTTTTACAAACTTAGGTCAAGAGGTAATGCCGAGTAAGACTTTAAGATTCACAACACCTACGTACAAATTATGGGCCTTTAATGCCCTAAACTTATCCTGTCATGGAGTCACAGACTTAGAGTCATGGCTTGGCTTTAACCATGGCCTTCCTTTCTGCTTTCAGGAAAACATTTAATCTCCACCCTGGGCGTGGTCTGTGCCAGCTTCCTTGCGGTGCGCTGTTTCTGTCTGCCTCTTGTCTGTGTGCTGGTGGTGTTGGAGCCGCTAACTCTCTGTTTACAGTTTCAGGCAGCAGCATTAATTGCCTTTTGAACCTCCCATTTTCCTCTAAGAGCTCCCCTTGACTGTCTCAACTGTCTCACTTGTATTTCTTTCTGCACAAAGAAAAATGTCTACTTTTTTCCCCATCAAGTCTGACCCCCTGCGAATCCCTGCACATTCTCTCGTGAGGAGGCAACATGGGAGAAAAACACGTAGGCAGCAAAATATTTGTGTTGAACAGGCTTTACAGGACAAGGTGTCACAACCCAGAAGCTTCGAGGCCAAACAAGGAGGCAGCTGTGGCGTGATAAGAAGACCCCTGGAACTGGAGTGAGACCAACTTTTGAAATCTGGTGTTTATTTATTTTTTGCTCATTCGCTGTGTGAGCTGGGGCAAGTTACTTCATTTTGCTGAGCTTTAGTTTCCTCATCTGTAAAATGGGCATGATGGTACCTGCGTCACCAAGTTGGACACAACAGCTGCCAGACAAAATCACTTTCCTCTGGAAAAGCACTTTCCAATGGCCTTTACTTGTCTGGTATGGGTTGAAAACAATAACAAAACTAGCATTTACTGAGTACGTACTATGGCTCAGCATTATTTCAAGTGGTATTCAGCCTTACAACAAACCCTATGAAGGAGCTATTTTTTAAAATATTAATTTGAATTTATTTGTTTGGCTGCACTGAGTCTTAGTTGCAATACTTGGTATCTTCTATTTTTGTTGTGGTGTTTGTGTGTACTAAATTGTTCAGTTGTGCCCGACCCTATGGACCGCAGCCCGCCAGGCTCCTCTGTCTATGGGATTCTCCAGGCAAGAGTACTGGAGTAGGTTGCCACGCCCTCCTCCAGGGGATCTTCCCAACCCAGGGGTTGAACCCACGTCTCTTATGTCTCCTGCATTGGCGGGCAGGTTCTTTACCACTGAACCACCTGGGAAGTCCTTGTTGTTGCATGAGGGATTTTTAGTTGTAGCATGTGAACTCTTAGCTGCAGCATGTGGGATCTAGTTCCCCAACCAGGAACTGGAACTGGGCCCCCTGCTTTGGCAGTGCAAAGTCTGAGCCACTGGACCACCAGGGAAGTCCTGAAGCTACTATTATTTGGCACTCATCTTACAGAGTGGAAATGGAGGATCAGAGAGGGTAAGTAAGCTGCTGAGGTCACACAGCTCAGAGGCTAAGCTGGAATTTGAACCCAACAGTTTCACTCCACAGCCTTCTCTTATCAGTAAGTACATGGCTCCCACTGAAGTAGCAGATACCACCCACCCCGGCTGGAAGCCAGGCAAGGTCAGAAGCTGGGACTGCTGCCTCTGGAGCAAACTACATCATTCTGACTTTCCTGCCCTGATCTCCAAGTCTACTCCACAGAAAACTTGATGTTTCCAAAGTCCAGACTCCACTACTCTTGGAAGGCATGGTGGGAATAAGGACATGATATTTTGAGTTTGGAATCCAAATCCTGCCCCTCACCCCTAAATATTCGTTGGGAGGACTGATGCTGAAGCTCCAATACTTTGGCCATTTGAGCCTACTCATCAGAAAAGACCCTGATGCTGGGAAAGACTGAAGGCAGGAGGAGAAGAGGAAGACAGAAGATGAAATGGTTGGGTGGCATCACTGACACAATGAACATGCGTTTGAGCAAGCTCTGGGAGATGGGGAAGGACAGGGAAGCCTGGCGTGCTGTAGTCCATGGGGTCACAAAGAATCAGACATGACTGGGTGACTGAACGACAACAACGTCTTATAAATACACTTACTCCTTCTGTATACCAAGGGGAAGGGGGAGAGAGCAGGGAGACAAGTCCTGTGGGAGTCTGAGTGGGGGACCCTGGGTGCACATACATCCCCACATGCCTTGCCCAGGTACACTCATGTCAGCAGAGCACATTTTTTTGTTTGTTTGTTTTAATATTTGTTTTTATTATTTATGTATTTGACTGTACCAGGTCTTAGTCACAGTACGTGAGTATCTAATTTCCTGGCCAGGGATCGGACCCAAGCCCCCTGCCCTGGAAACATGGAGTCTTAACCACTGGACCACCAGGGAAATCCCCAGAGCACATGTTAACACAGGCCCGTGTTACATGGGCATCACACTCACAGTGAACACGTGGGTACACGTGATCGCACAAGTACGTGCATCATCCCCCAACATTTACACCTCCACCCACCCCACCCTGCACTGAATTCCTGGGTTTGGTCAGACCCCAGTAAGCAGTGTAGTGTAATGGTTAAGCACACAGACTCTGGCTCTTGACTGCTGAGTTTGAATCCAACGCCAGTTGTGGGGTTCTGGGCAAATCCTCTCCGTGATCTGTGCCTTGACTTTCCTATCTGCAAATGGGACCCATAAGAGTATCTATTCCCTGAGGGTGTTATCAGACATTTTGTATGAAGCACATAGTACACACACAAGTGATGTTGAATCCTTTATCCAACAGAGGCAGACTCAGAGAGCTTAGCACGCAGAACTTTATCAGGAATTGCTCCTGGGGCCGAATCCTGTAGAAAGGGAAGGAAGGAAGTGGCAGGGGGTAGAGGCAAGAGTTGGGCTCTAATGAGTCTCACTGGGGGCCCCAGCCAACCTCCTGGGGAGCTCTGAAGCTAAGATGGTCCATCAGAGTGGTCCTGAGTTGACATGAGGGGGCCGAGCATTTACAGCTGCATTGAACCAACCCAAGCACATAAGTTACCCTGAGAAAAGGGCATGACCTTGGTGTAACTGCTCCCGTCAACCGTGAGGAAGCCACAAAGAGGACTCAGCCACGACTGGTGACTGGTCAGCCACCAGCACCTGGAAAATGCATGCCTAGGGGACCAGGCCAGTGGCCCATGGCATGTGCTACCCAGGCCCCAGATCACAGCCAGGTGGGGGGACTTCTCCCTCCCTCTCATCTCTGGACTCCAAACAAGGACCCTGAATACAATGAATCAAGCAGTGGAAACCTCTGGGACTTCCCTGTCATTACAGTGGTTAAGACTCCATGCCCCCATTGCAGGGGGCATGGCTTCAATCCCTGGCCAGGGGAACGAAGATCGTGCAACTCAGCTTTCCCTTTCTTGACCAAGGTGTTTGCTTTTGCCTTTGTTATCCGTGGCACCTTATTCAAACCTCAGGGCCCTATGTAGAACATTATTGAATAATAATAAGTGGCATTGGGCTTCCCTGGTGGTTCAGTGGTTAAGAATCCATCTTACAATACAGGAGACCCAGGTTCGATCCCTGGTCTAGGAAAATCCCACATGCCGCAGGATAACTAAGCCCATGGGCCACAACTATTGATCCTGTGCTCCAGAACCTGGGAGCTGCACTGAAGCCCCCATGCCCTAGAGCCCAGCAATCTGCGACAAGAGAAGCCAAGCCACCGCAATGAGAAGTCTGCACACCACAGCTAGAGTATTGCCCACTCGCGGCAACCAGAGAAAAGCCTGAGCCGCAGTGTAGACCCAGCACAACCATAAATAAATAAATAAAATTATAATACGTGGCATTAGACTAAGGAGCATGTGCCCAGCGGATATGAACCAGTTCTAAGTACCTTAAATGGATTAACTCATTTAAGAATTACAACAACCCTCTGAGGTGACTATAATACTGTTTTCTGTACTTTATGGATGAAAGAACTAAGACACCAAAGAGGCTAAGAAATTTGTCGAAGGTCACATTGATTATGGGCTTCCCTGGGGGCTCAGACAGTAAAGAATCTGGCTGTAATGCTGGAGACTCAGGTTCAATCCCTGGGTTGGGAAGATCCCCTGTAGAAGGGAATGGCTACCCACTCTAGTATTCTTGTCTGGAGAATTCCATGGACAGAGGAGCCTGGCAGGCTACAGTCCACGGGGTTGCAAAAAGAGTGGGACATGACTGAGCGACTGACACTTTCACACAGATTATATGTGTGGTGGAGCCAGGATTCTAACTTGGAGTGNGGGAATGGCTACCCACTCTAGTATTCTTGTCTGGAGAATTCCATGGACAGAGGAGCCTGGCAGGCTACAGTCCACGGGGTTGCAAAAAGAGTGGGACATGACTGAGCGACTGACACTTTCACACAGATTATATGTGTGGTGGAGCCAGGATTCTAACTTGGAGTGTCTGATTCTAGCACTCCGTCTTTAACCAGCATGCCCACTAGTAAACTAGTGGTTAGTGTTAGCATGGATGATGGATACCCATGAACAGATGGATGGATGGAGGGAATGACTGGCAAATGGATGGACAAATCAATGGATATATGAATGCATGAACGGATGAATGGATGGGTGGATAGCTGGATGAATACATGGATGGATGGATATCTATTATCTTGACCTTTTGGGGAATTTTCCATTCTACTAGTTGTCTTCCCATTAGAGCAGCTGAGTCTACATGTGAACAGGGATTGTGGCCCAGGCTTAAGCAAAGAAGACAGAGCTAGAGTTTCACCTCCTGCAGCTCTGATTGTCAACCAAGAGGTGATGTAACAGAAGGGACTCAAAAACAGTGACAGAACCCAGGCGTGCCATCTCTGCAGCTGCGGAGAACCTACCTCTGTCTACCGCAGAGACCTTATCAGTAAAATGCAGTGACTGGAACCTCTAAGTTAGGCACACTACATTTCTTTGAAGTGGGAACTCAGGCTGGGGCACTTAGTTCTCTCTCACCTGTGGGGACCAGCCAATTCTAATTTATTTCTTCCAGGCTCCAATCTCCTTCTCTACTGCCTGTTTTTGCAGCCTTCCTACAGAATGCACTCATTTTTAAAGCATTTTTCCTTCTCCTCTTCTATCACCTCTTTTCTGTTTATCTCAATACTTCATGCTCCCAACCATGGGATGGCCATGGCTGAACATGCAGTGGGGCTGCCTGATTTCCTCCCTGTCTGGGCATGTGGGTGCTTAACTGCTATTTCCTTTTTTTTTTTTTTTTTTCTATGACTGACAGGCAGCACCCAGCCCTGGAGGGGAGACGCACAGTTAGGGCTATGGTTCTGAGAGACTCTGAATCTTCTTGGAATCAAAAAGCCCCACAAGCAGATTTTCGAAGGCCAAGAATTTTGGAACTCCTGCAGTCTTAACTCCCTGGATGAGCACCCTGTGACCAGACAACAGAGCACAGCCAGAAAAAGTTCAGCAATTTGGACTTAGACTCTTTTTCTGACTTTAGGCAATTTGCATCCCTTTTCTGCCTCAGTTTTTCTTATCTGTAAAATGAGTGCTTGATCAGTCTATCAATTCAGGCAAAGGAAATCAGATTGCCTGGTTCAGACCTTAGGTGAACCACTTGCCAGCTACATGACCTTGGGAATGACACTTACTTCCCTAAATCTCAGTTTCCTCATCTGTAAAATGGGGATGGTAAGACCACCCACTGAAGAATTGATACTTTTGATCTGTGGTGTTGGAGAAGACTCTTGAGAGTCCTTTGGACTTCGAGGAGATCAACCAGTTCATCCTAAAGGAAATCAGTCCTGAATATTCATTGGAAGGACTGATGTTGAAGCTGAAACTCCAATACTTTGGCCACCTGATGGAAAGAACTGACTCATTTGAAAAGACCCTGATGCTGGGAAGGATTGAAGGCACGAGGAGAAGGGGACGACAGAGGATGAGATGGTTGGACGGCATCACCTACTAGATGGACATGAGTTTGAGTAAGCTCCAGGAGCTGGTGATGGACAGGGAATCCTGGTGTGAGGCAGCCTATGGGGTCCAAAAGAGTCAGACACAACTCAGCAACTGAACTGAACTGAAGACCACCCACCTCATAGGGTTCTTGGAAGAAGTCAATGAGATAATGGATTTACAATGCAAAGTACAGAGTAAATGCTTAGTAAATCGTGGTGGTTGGTGCAATCCTAGAAAAGAGAAAGAAAGAGGGTAGCTGGCAACAGACAGACAGAGATATATATTTAAATTTCAAGTGTTCCCACCCAATCTTGCTGAACCCACCCTCCTCCAGAATGCCTCTGCCCATCATACACAGTGAAATGGACAGGACATTTTAGAGACTGTAGGTGAGATGTAAGAGAGGGTAATGCTTGAGAAACACTGGACAATGCTTTCTAAGTGCCAGAGAAATGGATATTGTCTTTAGCCCAATAGCTCCACTGCTGAGATACAAGGACATTATTTGACACATACACAAAAAGATGTAAGTACAAAGTGTTCATCTGAGTTATTTATAATTAAAAAATTGGAAACAATTTAGCAGTCATTAATAGGGAAAGATTTGAATGAAGAATATTTTGTAACTATTAAACTAGACCTGTGGGAATTCCCTGGCAGTCCAGTGGTTGGGACTCTGGACTTCCACTGCAAGGGGCAAGGGGTTTGATTCTTGGTCCGGGAAATAAGATCTTGCATGCCCACTCTGCAAAAAAAAAAAAAAAAAAAAACAAAAAA
>SJYX01002500.1:265528-327885 GCA_006410675.1 Oreotragus oreotragus
AAAAAAAAAAAAAAAAAAAGACAACAAAAAACCTGCAGTTGCAAGTCATTTATAATAACATAAAAGAGCATATAAAAATCAACTAATGAATCAAAGGAAAACACAAATTTACATATATAGAAGGAATAGAGTCTAAAAAAAAGATCAACTCCCCAAAGAAAGCGCTGCAAAGAAGCAGTCAAAGTTTATACACTAAAATGTAAACAGTAGTTATTTCTGAATAGTAGGGTTTGAGTGGTATTTATTTCCTAACTTTGCTACAAATATATCTTTTGTGTATATTTTTCCACTAGTGTATTTTTCAAAGCTAAAAAAACTTCAGAAATAAAACTAGAAGGAAATAAACCAAAATGTTAACAGTAGAATCTTTGGATGGTGGTGGTAGCTAGGTCACTAAGTCATGCCTGACTCTTTGTAACCCCATGGACTGTAGCCTGCCAGGCTCCTCTGTCCATGAGAAAGATTTCCCGGGAGAGAATACCGGAGTGGGTTGCCATTTCCTTCTCCAGGGGATCTTTCCTACCCTTTAAACCTGAGTCTCCTGCTTGGCAGGCAGATTCTTACCACTGAGCCACCAGGGAAACCTTTCGATGGCATAAAGGATTATATTTTCCTTAGTCAACATTGTATTTCTTTAATGAATTTTGTGTTTATTTAGTAAATATTGTACTTTTTAAAATGAACATATATTAGAGTTATATATAGCTAAACTACATTTTTGTTAACTACTTTAAAAGTATAAATATAACATACGCTCATATTAAAAGAAAAATTCAATCAGTACATAAAGGTATAAAGTGAAAATAAAACTTCTTGGACCCCTCTTTATTGTTTAGTCTTCTCCCCAAAAGTAATTGTTACCACATCCATGTGTGTTCTAGAAATTTTCTGTGCATTGTACACTTAGATGTGATTATCCATTGAAAAAAATGTGTTTATATGTAGAGATTCATACAATATAATTTTGGAACTGGCTTTGTTATTCAATGCAGTATAGATTTTTAGGTATTTTTGCAATTATGATATTCTGTTACAATGGCTACAGAACATTCCACTGTAATGTGACATAGTTTATTTAATTAATCCCATCAAGGTTGCTGATGAACATCAAGAGTGTTGCTAAATTTTGCTTTTATATTATAAACACTGATGCAATGAACATATTTATTTTTACTATTTATCTTTTTCAAATTCATGTGACTACCTCTGAAGAATAGAATTTTATTTTATTTTATTAATTTATTTATTCGGCCATGCTGCTTGGCCTGCAGGATCTTACTTCCCTGAGCAGGGATTGAACCCTTGGTCTTCGAAGTGAAAGCACAGATCCAAACCACTGGTCTGCCAAGGAATTCCCTGTGTAATAGAATTTTAGATATGGAATTTCTGGGGCCCAAGGGTTTGTATATTTTAAATTTCAAGATATTGCCATCCANTTATTCGGCCATGCTGCTTGGCCTGCAGGATCTTACTTCCCTAAGCAGGGATTGAACCCTTGGTCTTCGAAGTGAAAGCACAGATCCAAACCACTGGTCTGCCAAGGAATTCCCTGTGTAATAGAATTTTAGATATGGAATTTCTGGGGCCCAAGGGTTTGTATATTTTAAATTTCAAGATATTGCCATCCAGTAACATAAATATAGATATAGACATTTATAATATTTAAATATATAACTTTATTACATAATATATTTATATAATAAATGATATACTATATATAATGCATTTAAATATATTTAAATATGAAATGTATATAAATACATGTATGTTTATATACACACACTTATACAAATTTAAATATATACTATATAAATACATAAAACACATGAAAAGACAAGACAAATGGAAGAAACCTCAATATGTTAAGTAGTGTGCAAAGTATATAGTATAAGTATGCAAAGAAATACCAAAATAGAATGTAAAGATTTGAAATAAATCATCAAAGTCCATATCTTAAATATTAAAAGTAACTTTCTTTGGGTGGGAACATGAGTGGTTATGATTATTTCAGTGTTTTATGTTGAATATGAATTTCTTTTCTAATTAGAAAACAGGATCACAAATATTATGAAAAGTACCTCTTTTTTAATTACAAAAGGCAATATGTAGCCATTGCACTAAGTCAAAAATAAAGAAAAGTGTTAGAAAAGAATGTTAATAACGTTCCTCTCCTCACCTCCAAGTTCATTCCCAGAGGTTAACAATGTGCAGGGCCTGATGAGACTACTTCCATACTTCTTTCTGGGGCGGGTTATTTTTACACTGGAAAAGAAAGAATGAATAAAAGATCTTACCAAAACAAATTTTTTTAAAAATTAAGACCCCCACGGCCCTTTCGCAGACCATCCCTCCCTTAACACCCACTGTGCCAAACTGTGTACCCTCTTTCCACGTCCAAACATCTTGCCCCCACATAAACCCACTTGGGGCGCAGCTCCCCGGAGGCACCTGCGCCTCGGCCTGCTGCGGCCCCAGCCCCGCCGGCCCCGGGCCGGGCCGAGTCGGGCTCCCCGCGCTGGGCCCGGCCGGCCGGGGGCTCCGGGCGAGGCCGCCCAGCCCGCCCGCCGGCTTTCTCCAGGAGTAATTAAGAGTGAAATCCCCCTCCTGGTGACCCCCGTGCTCTGGGCCCGGGCTGATTTACACATGAAAGGTCTACGGAGGGCCTGGGCTTTCTCCTTTTCACATTCACAATGAGGCGCGGCCTATAAATAAAACCTCTCTGAGAAACGAGAGGCTTCAAAAATGTCTTTGTGTGTGTGAGTGTGTGAGTGTGTGTGTGTGTGTGTGAGAGAGAGAGAGAGCAGAGAAAACGGAAAACGAAAAAGGGACCTCTACTAAGAGTTGGGATTTCTTATTGAGTGCTTATTCTGCTCAGCATCCTCACTTCGTTCAGGTGAGAGAGATACCATGGTGCCTGTTTTATAGCTGAGGTCCAGGCAGGGGAAGAGCTGCCCCAGATCCCACAGTGAATTAGGCAGAAAGCTTGGGCTCAGGAAGTGGGCTGAGCATGAGGTATAAATGGGGTTCTCCATTATGATGGTTACAGGACCGTATGGATTGGTCAAAACTCACCGGACTATATACACTCAAAACGGTATGTAAAGCATACTTTACTCTATGTAAAGCATACTGTAATACAGTTAGTCGCTTAGTCGTGTCTGACTCTTTGTGACCCCGTGGACTGTAGCCTGCCAGACTCTTCTGTTCATGGAATTCTCCAGGCAAGAATACTGGAGTGGGTAGCCATTCCCTTCTCCAGGGAATCTTCCTGACCCAGGGATGGAACCTGGGTCTTCTGTGGTGCAGGTGGATTATTTACTGTCTCAGTCACTAAAGAAGCCCATACTGTAATAATCCTGACTTTAAAAAGGTAAAGGAGGGGAACTTCCCTGACTGTTCAGTGGTTAAGACTTAGCCTTCCAGTGTAGGGGGTGCAGGTTCGATTCCTGGGTGGGGAGCTAAGATCTCACATACCTTGTGGCCAAGAAAGCCAAACCATAAAACAGAAACGATATTGTAACAAATTCAATAAAGACTCAAAAAAGTGGTCCACATTAAAAAAAAAATCTATTAAAAAAGGAACAGTAAAGGAAAATAAAATACACCCACATTTTAAAAAATCTATTAAAAAAGGAACAGTAAAGGAAAATAAAATACACGTACACATAAGAAGAAACAAAGGTGCTCATGGGCCAAGAACGGGTGAGGTCCCCTGGGTGCTTAGGGCCTGTCTGCATCTTCCATCCAGCAGGGTGTTTCCTTATTCACCTCTGTATCCTCAGGCTCAGGGATGTAGATCCTGGGGAAATGTTTGTTTGCTTCGATGAATGAATGAGCTAAATAATTCTCTCTGGACCCATTTCTCCATCCGCAAAATGAGAAATTGATGAAACACTAAGGTGAAGTCCTACCCAACAGTTCAGAGGTCACCTCCTCGGGGAAGCCTTCCTGGATCCCCTCTCACTCTTAGGCTGGATCTGTTACCTCTTCTGGGCTCTCACAGAGCAAGGTTATACTCTCATCTCTGCATTGATCACACTGGATGGTATTTGTTGCTTCTGTGTGCTCTTCACGTAAATATTCAGGTTCTTTGCAGTAGGGCCCGCATCTGTTTTATACTCCCAGTGCATGACACAGAACAGGTGCAATGTCTAATGAATTAATGAAGTGATGCCTTTATTAATTCTGATCTGAGGTCCAAAACTGAATCATGCTGGTGTTGGCTGGAGCTGGGCGAGTGTCTGAAGCAGCAGAAATGGTCCAGGGCACAGAACCAGGAAATCCCTGTGCAGCAGAAATGAGTTGAAAGGCTTGACTTGTGGAGCACCAAGAAAACAATCCTGCTGTGACCCTTGCAGGAAATCCAAGCCTCCTCCTGCATCAGGCAGGGGGGCCTGGGAGGAGAACAGTCAGCCTCCTCCGGAGGGCAGATGGTTTGGAGGAGGAGGGCTCCCCTGGCACCAGAAGCTGGCAATCTGCCTGCATCTGTTTGGGGCAGGGGTTGGGATGGGACATGTGAGGTGCTTGAATGTTGTCAGGCCCCAGCTCTCCTATTTCTTAGCTGTCCTTCAGCCTTACCAAGCCTCAGTCTCCACGTCTGTGAAGTGGGCAGAGAGTAGACTCCTACCTACTTCAACCCATTTATCAGGAGCGCCAAGGGACTTAATGGGGTCAAAATGCCTGCTATCTTGTGGTGCTCAAAAAACTTCTTAACCCCCTAAAATCTTTTCCCTTTTCTCCCAAAAGTATTTCACCCTAATTAGCAGCCACTCATGAGGTCCTAATAATAGCATTAACTCTCTCTAAGGTTTATTAAGTAGCCACTGTGTGTTCATCACTGTTGCTGTTGTCCAGTTGCTAAGTCCTGTCTGACTCTTTGCAACCCCATGGACTGCAGCCTGCCAGGCTTCCCTGTTAGGCATTGTGCTATGTGTATTTTCTCATTTCCTCTTCACAGCTATCTTGTAGGTTAGGTTTGTTTTTAATTCCCATTTTCCAGAGAGAAAACCGATTTAGAGAGGTACTCGTCCGAGATCACACAGCCTCTAAGTGGTAAACCTGGGATGTGAAACATCTGTTAATTCTGGGGGACGTTGTAATTCCCTGGAAGGTTTGTTCAAACACAGATGACTGGGCCCCACCTCTGAATTTCTGATGCAGCAGGTCTGGGGTGGAGCCTGAGAACTTGCATTTCTTACAAGTTCCCAGGTGATATTGCTGCTGGGAGCACACTTTGAGAACCACACTCTGAGCTTCATACCAAGGTTGCTCCACTGTCATTATCCCCATTAGGCAGGTTATGTCATGTCCAGCCTATTACATTAGGCTCAATTCAAAGAGTTTTGGTTTTGTTTTTTTTAAATTTATTTTTGGCTGTGTTGCTGTGCTTTGTTGGGTCTTTGTTGCTGTGCTTGGTCTTCTCCTTGCAGTGGCTTCTCTTGTGGGGCAAGAGCTCAGTAGTTGCAGCTCACAGGCTTAGTTGCTCTGCAGTATGTGGGATTTTCTCAGATCAGGGATCAAACCCATGTCCTTTACGCTGACAGGTAGACTCCCAACCACTGGCCTACCAGGGGAAGTCCTCAAAGACTTTGAAGTCTAGTATAATTTATTTGGCACTTGGCACCTATGACCCTATATTTCTCATTAACTAAAACAAACAAACAAACAAACAAAAAACAACTATCATGTTTATCATTTGTTTTAAAGGTGCAAAAAATAACTAGAAAATATAAATGAGCAGAAAGGACAGGATTAGTTCCGGTTTCACCAATTACTCAGAGAGATAGCTTTTTGTTATACACGATTGTATGGTAGAGGCTCTCTGGATTAACTAATTTACTGAGGAATTTCCAGGTGTCCAGTGTTCAGGACTCAGTGTTTTCACTACCGGGGCCTGAGTTCAATCCCTGGTTGGGGAACTAAGATTCCACAGGCCATGATGACGCCAAAACAAAAATCCCCCAACTGACTGGAGCTGGCTCCTGGATTAGCCGTCACTCAACTTGCCTACTGTAAACCCCAGAACAATGCGATGCCCACAGCAGCTGGAGGACTGGTCTCTAGGACAACCAACTTCTAACTCCTCCCACTGACTTAACCGGGATGCAACTGAGCTTACCAAAAAAGCCAGCTGAGTGGGTTCTCCAGTCACTTACCCTTGTTATTGAATCACATAATTGTATATGACTGATAAAGTAGGAGTGGGAAAAGAAAACTGATGTTGGGACTGCCCAGGTAGTCCAGTGGTTAAGAATCTGCTTGCCAATACAGGAGACACAGGCTTGATTCCTGATCCAGGAAGATTCCACATGGTGCAGGGTGACTAAGTCTGTGAGCCACAACTACTAAAGCCCCTGCTAAGCAATAAGAGAAATCACTCCAAAGAGAAACCTGCTCAGCACAACTAGAGAGTAGCCCCGGCAGCAAGGAAGACCCAGCACAGCCAAAAATAAATAAATAAATAAATGTTTTTAAAAGAGAAAATTGATGTTTCTCCAAATGCAGTTGAATGCTTCGGAAAGATTTATTTAAAAAGTTAGTTGGCATGCGTCATTACAAACGTGTCCACACTCACAGACAGTACAACACCATCACATCAGAGTGAGCCCTAATGTAAACTGTGGACTCTGGGTGATAATGATGTTTTAATACAGGTCCATTCATTGTAACAAATGTACCACTCTGGTGGGGGGTGTTGAGAACAGAGGGGGCTGAGTATGTGTATATCGTTGATGAGGGGAGGGTTATGAGAAATCTCTGTACCTCTTGATAATATTGCTGTGAATCTAAAACTGCTCTGAAAATAAAGTCAATTTAAAAAGAAAGAAAGATGAAGCAAAGCCCCAGCTTGACACACAATGACCACATAATATAAGCACAAAGTAAACTTTGTCATAAACCACTGGGGCTGGGACTGGGGATGGGGGGACGATGGGGTCAGGGGGACCTTAGGATCTACATCGACTTTAAGAAGCTCAAGCTAGAACTCAGAGGAGTGGTTTCTGTAAGAAGGATGTGGGGGAACGCCAAACAGGTAACTCAGATCAAGCTCAAAGAAAAAGCTCTGGCCCTATATCAAAAGATGAGTTGAATGAATATACAGCCATAGGTGTTTAAATTAGAATATTTCAGGGCTATATCCTTTTTTTTTAAATAATTTCCTTCTTCGATGGACTTTTTGAATAAACTTACCAACTATTCATCTGTTGAGATGGAATGAGAGATGCTACTTACAGATACTTTTTAAAATTGGAGACAAGAAGGAGGGGATGGTGCAGTTCTTAATTTTTTTATTCTTTCTGGTGTGTTGGGGTGGGAGCAGCTTGCAGCTTTGGGATCCAAGTTCCCCCAACAGGGATCAAACCCATCGCTCGGCAGTGAAGGCACGGAGTCCTAACCACTGGACTGCCAGGAAAGTCCCACTTTCCCGCCAGGAAAGTCCCACTTTCCCATCTTTAAATGGTTAAAAGCTAACATTGTCCTCTTTAGGAAGTGGACAGGCATAGAAAATTTTGCACTCCATTTCCAGATGTTCATAGAATACCCTCCTAACCCCCCACCCCTTACATGTATATCCACTCTCCCCCAACCCCTGTGCAGGACCAGGGATTGCACTGACATATTTTTCAGTGAGAATGCAGAATCCTGATCACTGGACTGCCAGGGAATTCCCAACTCCCACTATGGAGAGAGTGATCCATGGAACCCTGAGTAGGGAGCCCCTGAATTTGAGGATCTAAAGTCCCTCAAGCCCCTCATTGGAAAAGACTCTGATGGTGGGAAAGACAGGACAGGAGAAGGGGACGACAGAGGTTGGATGGCATCACCTACTCAATAGACACGAGTTTGAGCAAACTCCGGGAGATAGTGAGGGACAGGGAAGCCTGGTGTGCTGCAGCCCATGGGGTCGCAGAGTTAGACATGACTGAGCAACTGAACAGTAACAACTAGCCCCTCTAGCTCTGATGTTAATAGCGTAGTGAAAACAACAGCAGTAATAATAACAGGATCCAGAAGTCTTCAGACACTGACTCTGGGCCAGCACCGTTACTTCATTTAATCTCTTCACAGCCCTGTAAACAATAATGATGCAAACACTCTTATTATTATTGTTTCTACTTTTCAGATGAAGAAACTGAGGCTTAGAGGGACTCATTAACTCGCTCAGGGAGTATGGCCGAGAAGTAGGGGCACCGGTTTCCAGTTTGGCACTGTGGACACCAGAATTTCAGCACTTGCCCACGCCCATTCCAGGAGAGGATGGAAGCCCCATGGGGCTTTTTCAAGGCCCAAATCAGGTCGTGTTTGGAGAACATAGGACTGCTGGCCACCATTCATTCTTTCAAGCATTCACTTAACCATCACGCACGTGTCAGACGCAGGCTGACTAATGTGTGACTCATGGCAGACGGTGATGGTCCCTGCCCTCAGGCAGCCCTGTTTACTGCATCCTTCCTCTGACATCCCCAGCACCAGACTCAGGGTGTGAACAACCCCATGGCAGATCCTCAGGCCCTGCTCCAGTCCCTGGAATCAGACTCTCTGAGGTTGGAGTTGAGAATCTACATCTGACGAAGTTTCCCCAGGGTGACTTATAGACACCAAGATGCAGGAACACCTGGAGGGAAGGTGAGGGGACTGGACAAGCAAGCAATGCTTACACAGAGAAAATTGTCTCTCTGGATTGTGGAGGTCACCAGGGAAGGCTTCTTGGAAGAGGTGACCTTTTGAGATGAGACCTGAAGGGTGAGTAGGAGTGAACTGACTGAGAGGAAAGGGAAAGAGACACAGCAAGGAAGAAGACAGTCTCTGGCTTTAGGGAATTCACAGTGGGGGAGGGGTTAGTGAGAGGAGAGAGGAGGGAAGGGGACAGCAGCTTAGCAGAAGAATGTGACCAGGAGGCTCTGGGAAGGTGGAAGAGGCATCTGACTCAGCCTGAGGAATCAGGGGTGACTGCAGAGGAGGTGACTGTCTTCCAACACCCAGGTGTAAGTATCTGCTTCATCACTTTTTTTTTTTTTTTTTGGTCACATGGCACTGCATGCGTGCTCCTCGACCGGGGTTGAATTCGAACCCCTTGCACTGGAAGCACCAACGGAGTCTTAGCCACTGGACCACCAGCAAAGCCCCTTCATCGCATGCACCTCAAGTGAAGAGAATGGGCGTAGAAAAGAACCAGGACTGGCCAGTGTCCCAGGACATTAGAGGCCTCTTATCAGCCTACTAATAGTGGGTGGAAGCCACATCATCCTGTAATCAGGATGCTTTATTTTCACCTCCATTGTCAATGCTAAGCCTTTGTTTGTTTGAACTAAGTCCTTCCATCTAGAGTCCTTAGTGCCCAGTAGTAAATGGTGGAGCAGATTTCCTTTGTAATGGGACCTGGAGCACACCTGCTTAGAACCACCCTATCACAGAAGATGCACCGGATCTCTTCCCGCTCGGAATAAGCCTCCTAGACGCCACTGATGACTCAGATTAGGTGACTGGTAAGTAGGACTCTGGCCCTGATCAGCCTGGACTCAAATCCCCTGCCATCCATTAAAAAAAATGATTTACTGATTGATTTATTTGGCTACTCTGGGTCTTAGTTGTGGCATGCAAGATCCCTAGTTTCATCATTCAGACTCTTAGTTGCGGCATGTGGGATCTCATTCCCTGACCAGGGATGGAAGCCGGCCCCCTGCATTGGCCACAGAGCCCCCAGCCATTTCCTAATGACCTCCTCGAGCTGTGTGACTCGACTTTCTGATGCCTCCATTTCCTCCTCCGGCCAAGCAGTCTACCAATGGTACCTCCTGTCTCCAAAGAGTTATGTTGAGAATGGAATGAATTTTCCTGTGAAATGCTTAGAAAAATGCCTGGCACACAGCAGGACCTCAGAAAATGCTGGGTAATTAATAAGAAGCAAAAGCTATTTTTAAAAAAATGAGACTTGCTATAAAGACAGAGGTGCTCTTTTAGAGAGAGGAACCAAGGAAGCTCTCTCCAAGAAGGTTCCCCTTGAATAAGGGGAGACATAACCACACAAGTTGGGAGAAGAAAGTTCCAGGCAGGGGGCAGAGCTTTTGCGAAGGCCTAGAGGTGGGAATGAATTTGGCTTGTGCAAAAGAAAGTCAATACAGGGACTTGCCTGGTGATCTGGGGGCTAAGACTCTGAGCTCCTAATGCAGGGGCCCCCGGTTCAAGCCCTGATCAGGAAATTAGATCCCACATGCTGCAACTAAAGTTCTTGCGTGCCTCAACAGAGATCAAAGATCCCGTGTGCCACAACTAGGACCTGGCAAAGTCAAATCAATACATAAATATTAAAGAAAAAAAAGGAAAGAAAGCCATTACAGCTGAAATGTGATCCTACCATCACTGTTGTCATCTTCCAGCTGAAGAAAAGAGGCTCAGAGAAAGCAATAGACTTGTCCAAGGGCACACAGGAAGTGCTGGAGGCAAGATCTGAATCTGGGCTCAACTTGAGCCAGGAATTTTATTTTTTTTTTCTAGCAGGGTTCAAGTTCATGCAATGTTTACAAATTTGAATGGAGACCTGGAGCCTGACTGAAGCCTGAGAATGGGCCTCCATTTCAGATGAGATTTAAACAGACTTCCTCTTCACCAGAGTCGCTGGTGCCAATGTCTGCCAACTTTAACACAGAAGATGTACAATGTTAAGATCAATGCCACGTGCACGAACAACTACAGGGTGCGGTGGGGGCTAGAAATTAAGAAGAGAAACGGATCCTCCAAGATCAGGCTCACAGGCAGGCAGGTGAGTCTTCTCTTCCTCCCCTGAAAAGTCTACAGATGGAAACAAAATATAGGTGCCATTTAAATCAGCAGTGGTGGGACTTCCCCAGGCAGTCCAGTGGCTAAGACGCCACGATTACCATGGGGGACATGGGTTAGATCCCTGGCTGAGCAGACTAAGATCCCACATGCCACTCAGCATGGCCAAAAGATAAAAAATAAATCAGCAGTGGCTCTAAAAGGGAAGGCCCACGGGGAACTCGTACCTTCTAATTTATTTCTACCTGCAGTTTTTACAATTGACATATTTTCTTTTGTCACCAGAATAAAAACAACAGCAAAATAATAATAAAACTCTTAAATGTAAAAAAAAAAACAAAAAACATTTTAGAACAGTGAGTATTTATTACTCAGAGAAGGCAATGGCACCCCACTCCAGTACTCTTGCCTGGAAAATCCCATAGATGGAGGAGTCTGGTGGGCTTCAGTCCATGGGGTTGTGAAGAGTCGGACATGACTGAGCGACTTCACTTTCACTTTTCACTTTCATGCATTGGAGGAGGAAATGGCAGCCCACTCCAGTATTCTTGCCTGGAGAATCCCAGGGACGGTGGAGCCTGGTGGGCTGCCATCTATGGGGTCGCACAGAGTCGGACACGACTGAAGCGACTTAGCAGCAGCAGCAGTATTTATTACTGGGCAGCCTGGCATGGGAAATGCAAACAGAGGCTGACTGTCTGGGTGCAGTTTAGGATATAACTATGGGGTACACCAAATCATTAGATAAAAACAAAGACAAGGTGTTATATTGCATGAAAGTGAAAGTGTTCATTGTTCAGTCGTGTCTGACTTTTTACCATCCCGTGGTCTGCCCATGCAGTTCTCCAGACAAGAATACTGGAGTGGGTTGCCATTCCTTTTTCCAGGAGATCTTCCTGACCCATTTTGCATGGTACAGTCCAAATGTTGTGTCGAAATGTAACAAGCAGAATCATCTCATTAAAAAATATATATTGATTAAGCACCTGGTTTATGTCAGGCACTGGGTTCGGTGCTAGGATACAGGAGTAAGCAAAGTGGACAGGGTCCCTCCTCTTATGAAGCTTCCCGGCTGCTTAAAAGTTATCAAGACAAGGAGTGGGAAGAGAATTCCTGGCAGAGGGAACAACATGGGCCAAGGCCCTGAGGTTGGGAGGGACTTGCCATATTTCATAACCAGAAAGAAACTTAGCTCAGATGATGACTGAGGTGTCCTTCGTGAATATGGTGGCCAGAGGCAGTGATGGCCCTTTAGAAGAAAGATGGACTCCTAGTTTGCTCGCTTGGGGAGTGGATGGATGGTGGTGCCATTATAAGGCCAGCTACCCAATGACAAGGAACCCCTAAAATGAGTAATCCAGTAAGAAAGGCAGGGACTGACACAAACACCCATTACCGGATTATTCATTTTAGGGGGTCCCTTGTACTGTCTTTCTCATGGTCTCCTCTTTCGTTTTCACAACCAATCAACCAGCAAGTGGAAATGTCTGTCAGATGTTCTCCATTCCTGTTTTGTCACGGCCACTGTCGTCTCTCCACTGGACTATTGCATTAGCAAGAGGACTGCTCTGTCCCCTTACAGGTTCACCGCCTCCAATCTGTTCCCCACAGAGCAGCTGGGGTAACCCTTCTAAAGGGCCAATCTGACTAGACCTCTCCTCTCTGCAACCCTTCAACGGCTTCCTGTTTGATTAGGATAAAACCCAGTGTCTCACTCTGACCTCCAAGGTCCCTGTGGGATACACCATCACCACTCAATGAAATATGCTAAGAGAGGCTGGCAGGGCCTCTGGGGTCCGGGAGGCGGGTAGATTCTGGCTGGGGAGACTCAAAGGGAAAAAGATCCCAATAAATGGAGCTGTTGGAGGGAGGCTAGAGACTAGGAGCCTGGGGAGACCGCAACGTGATGTGCAGCTTGAAGACCTGTGTGGGTGACGCACAGAGTGGGTGGAGGTGCCCCTGGGAGGCCCTGCATGCCAATCCAAGGAGTCAGTGAAGAGAAATTATATCCTGTTCTAGAAGAAGAAGACTCAGTCCTTCTTAAATTTTAGGAAGTCACTGATGAGTATGTGAGAGGCAGTAATATAGGTGTTTGTCTACGTATCAAATATCTCTAGAAGGATCATCAGAAACCTCTAGTATGATGACCTTCTTTGTAGTGAAACTGGGTAGCTAGAGAACAGGAATGGGGGAGGCTTTTAAATCGTTATTATTTATTACAACTATTTTGTAATTTTTACTGTATAGATGTATGTATTCAATACTTGAATACTTAATGCAGTTTTTAAAATATTTTAATTAGTATATTTGTTTAGGGTGTGCTGGGTCTTTGCTGCGCCGGCCTTTTTCTAGTTGGGGTGAGTAGGGGCTACTCTTTAGCTGTGGTGTGCCGGCTTCTCCCTGCGGCGGCTTCTCTTCTGTGGAGCACAGGCTCTCGGGTGTTTGGGCTTCAAAAGTTGCAGCTCCCGGGCTCTGGAGCGCGGGCTCAGCAGTGGCGGTGCACCAGCTTAATTGCCCCGAGGCATGCGGGATCTTCCTCGTGTCTCCTGCATTGGCAGGTGGACTCGTTACCACTGGGTCACCAGAGAAGCCCCTTATACTTAATTACGAAGGAAAGACATGTACTGCTAAAACGCAAAGACTCTGGGGTCAGACAGCCACACATTTAATCATGGCTCTGTCCCACCTGCTCTCTAGATTTGTCAGGATTCGCTTCTCTGAGGCTCAATTTGCTCATCAGTAAAATGGGGATAATAATAGTTCTTACTTCAAAGGCTTGTTGGAAGGATTAAATGAGATAATATATGATGAGTGCCAGCACCATAGGAAGGATAGGTTAAACAAATGCTATTAGTATTTTTTTAAATGTAATTTAGATTGGAAGACACACCCTCCAAGGATGTCTCAGTTTGACACAGGATGGAGGTGGGGGTGGAAGGAGGTGGGGAGGCAGAGATAAAAAGGGGATTGGAATCCGACTCAGCAGCAGTCCGCTTCTCTAAGCAAGCACTACCTCGCTAAGGTGCAATGACCCTTGTCTGCAAAATGCGGTGCCAGCACACCTCTCTTCTAAGATCAAAGAGCTACTGGGTGGGGGCAATCAGTCCACTGCTAAGCGCAGCAGGCCGTGAATTATGAGTTGTGAGGATGACGATCTTCGGGGAGGACCTCTTTCTCTCTCTTCCAGGTCCGGGGACCTTTCAGTTTCTCCTCTTTGCCTCTTGTGGGGTGAGGTGGTGTTGAGGGGACGTTCTCTACAAATTAGGGTTTTCGTTTCCTTGTTTCAAGCAGGGGGAAGATGCTGGAGACGTCTCAGAGGCGAGGCCTTAAGAAGGAGTCCTCGAACCTGGGCTCTCTCTATTCCTCTCGCAGATTCCACCTCTCTCCCTCCGACAAGGACCCTCAGATTAGACAGCCACGTTGAAGGTCTCAGGCGCGACTCTCTGGCCAGACTCGTGGGCGGCGCCCGCACATGCGGAGCCTGCCACCCACAGGGAGAGTGCGGTACTGCAGGTGAGGGTACCGGAGCCGCCCCCGTCTATCCGGTCACCTTTCCGTCCATTACTCCGCGCCTTTCCGGCGCCAGGCAGGAGGGATCCCTGCCCGCATGGGGCTTACAGTCTAATGGGATGAATACCAACAGCAGAAGTGCTGAGAGCACCTTCATGGCCTGCTTTTTGGTGAAAGTCTTTGTTTTCATAGCACAAGTAATAAATATTCATTGCAGAATTTTTAAAAAGAAAATTAAAACCCAGACATACCTCTCTTACCATGTAAGTATAATCTTTGTCAACCGCTGAATATCCATTGGAAGAGCTGCTGCTGAAGCTGAAGCTCTGATAGTTAGGTCACCTGATGCGAAGAACTGACTCGTTAGAAAAGACCCTGATGCTGGGAAAGATTGAAGGCAGGAAGAGAAGGGAACGACAGAGGATCAGATGGTTGGATGGCATAACCGACTCAATGGACTTGAGTTTGAAAAAGCTCCAGGAGATGGTGAAGGACAGGGAAGCCTGGCGTGCTGCAGTCCATGGGGTAATGAAGTCAGACAGGCCTGAGTGACTGAACAGCAACATAACTCTTATAGCATTTTCCCCATGCATTATACAAAAATGGAAACACATTTCACCGTATTCTGTAGCCTGCTTTGTTGTGTTTAAATATTTCACAGACCAGACACTGGTCCTGTTTTTAACTTAATGTAACAGTCGTGGTGGTTTAGTTGCTAAGTTGTGTCCGACTCTTGTGACCCCATGGACTGTAGCCCGCCAGGCTCCTCTGTCCATGGGATTCTCCAGGCAAGAACACTGGAGTGGGTTGCCATTCCCTTCTCCAGGGGATCTTCCCAATGTAGGAACTGAACCTGGTCTCCTGCATGGCAGGCAGTTTCATTACAGGGGCTATGAGGCAATCTCAATGTAACAGTAGATGATTGATAATAATATATTACAAGTTGNTCCATGGGATTCTCCAGGCAAGAACACTGGAGTGGGTTGCCATTCCCTTCTCCAGGGGATCTTCCCAATGTAGGAACTGAACCTGGTCTCCTGCATGGCAGGCAGTTTCATTACAGGGGCTATGAGGCAATCTCAATGTAACAGTAGATGATTGATAATAATATATTACAAGTTGCTATTTGTTAAACAAGATGCTAAGTGCTTTTACACACATCATCACTCTCAGTCCTCCCAACCATCCTATTAGGTGAATATATACTATGATTCTCCCTGTTCTGCAGATGAGGGAACTGAGTCCCAGAAAGATGAAGGAGTTTGTCCAACAAAAGTAACAAAGCCAGGATTTTAATCCAGCTTTGACTGAGAAACTGAGTTCTTAAACCATTTTGTTATGACTGCTCTGTGCAACAGTTCAGAAGACTCTTAGGAAAGGGTCGGGGGAGGGGAGATCTGGAGCTCAGAGTGGAAATGAGATGGAATAGTTCTCAAATACAGTGCAGTGAGCTTAAACCTTGCTAGGGGACCAGAGGCCCAAGGCTTGGTGTAACCAGGAAAGGCTTCCTGTAGGAGGTGAAGGCTGAGGGGAATATATAGACAAAGATGGACAAGTCAGGAAGGGGTTTTCTAGCCAGGAGCGGCCAGCCTGTACAAAGCCTCAGGTGCAAAGTTGACTATCTCCTTGCTTAAAAGCAAGTCTTCTCAGGGAATTTCTTAGTGGTCCAGTGGTTAGGATTCTGTGCTGAGGTTAAGAGTTTAATCCCTGGTCAGGGAACTAAAATCCCACAGGCTGTGTGGCCCCAAAAACTCAGAAAGTCTCTTCAGTACCTTTTGGATAAAATCCTAACTCAGCATAGCCTGCAGGACTCCTATGGGGTTGCTACTATTATTATCCCCATTTTACAGATGAGGAAATTGAGATACAAAGAGAGGTGAGGCCAGACTTCTTGGATTTGAATCCTGGGTAGTCCCTTCAAGGGTTGTGAAACTTAGGCAGATGTTCACCTCCCATGATTTCATAGCTAAGTAGCTGACCTGAGACTTGAACTTGTACCAAGGTTCATGCTGGACAGCCTCCCATTGAAGAAACCTATCACAGTGACGGTAGTAACTGCTTATTTGTCAGTCTCTCCCTCTAGTCTAGGTGTTCCATAAGGTTACTGCTGTCGCCCCAATCCAAGGATGTAGTTGAGATTCCAAATTAAATGAATTAATGATGCTGAGCAGCTCAGACAAGTTATTCAGATGATGGAAGTGGTGATCACTGCACCCCAACCTCCCCTGCAACATACTTGGAAAAATACTTCATGCCTTCTGCATAGTCCAGGCCCCTCTGCTCTGATTCCATAGAACCTATGCCCTTAACCATGATCACAGCAAAAATAATAGTGAACAGTAAGTGAACACTTAATTGAGACATAACATTCATCTCTTGGCAGACGAATATTTATTGGTCCAGGAACTGGAGGAACACTTAACTGGGAGAAACCACAAGAGAAGTAGCAGGCAGGATGCCCCAGATAAGCTTTCCCCTAAGCAAGCCCTGTCCTTGGCTAGGCAGCCTCCCCCAGCCTTCCTCCAATTACCCCACCAGCAGCTGGCTCAGGGATTGAGGTGCCTGCCTGCCAGCTCTCTATTTCAAGGAAATAGAGCGCCAGAGACCGTAGTGGCTTCAGCATGAGTGTAAACATCACCAGCTGCCAGGGAAGATGACGTCAAATCCAGGCCTGGCTGGCCATGGCCTTGGGGAGACTCCCTACACAGAGAGGCCAGACGCCCTGGGGGTCACTGTGCGAGGCAGCACAAGGTGGGAACTTCCAGCTCAGCACCTAGAAAACACATCTGATGGTTCCATTCATTCTCAAGGACCCCATGATTTGAAATATTTTTCTTTCCAAACCTACTGAAATCAGAAATTATGTAGCTCTTTTTTTTTTTNAAGTTGTGGGACAATAATTATATGGCAGAAAAGATAGAGGATGCATTATGAACTACTTGGAGGGCCCAAGGTTCCCCATATTCCATGAGATGTGAACTTAGTATCCAGAGAGAATGGAGAGATGGCTGATAGAATCTTTTCATTGTCCCCAAGGATGTTTTTGGTCCCTTGGCAAGAGGGAAGTGAGGACCCTGAGGCTCACTGCAACCAACAAGGAAGACATTCTCTCCTGGTTATCACAGAACAGAAATCTCTTTGCAGGTTACTGTTAGAAGGCCATTCCTAGATCAAAGCTCATGGAACCAAAATATCATGAAGGGATGACTGTTTTAAAGCTCAGAATTCTATAAATGTCTTTAATATTGACTTTCTTTTCCTAAAGCTATATTGTGAACAAATTCTTATCATTGGATAGTGGAACCCTGAGTCCTGTCTCTTATACACATCTAGATGTGTATAAGAGACAGCCCATAGACGGCAGCCCACCAGGCTCCCCCATCCCTGGGACTCTCCAGGCAAGAACACTGGAGTGGGTGGCCATTTCCTTCTCCAGTGCGTGAAAGTGAAAAGTGAAAGTGAAGTCGCTCAGTCGTGTCTGACTCTCAGCGACCCCATGGACTGCAGCCCACCAGGCTCCTCCGTCCACGGGATTTACCAGGCAAGAGTGCTGGAGTGGGGTGCCATTGCCTTCTCCAAACCTCCCTTGCAGACAATCAAATGGAAGCAGGTTCTGAACTGAAAAGAGATAAAGGCCACTGAGGTATTTCCCCACCGTGCAAAACCGAGTCAGGAAGCAGGGTGAAGGGGAAACCTTAAGCCTGGCATCGGAACCAGCTGTGAGGAGCTACAGAAGCAGAGGAGCCACGGTGGGGTGTCTCTAACAGATTTCCAAGCTGATGGTGAAGACGGCATTAAGTGTGGACAGTCATCACAGCCACACTGCGCAGAGAGTCTTGCGAAAGATTGTAATGGAGAAGTGGCTAGGGTCAAAGCTGAAGGTCTGGGAACTGACTGTCTACCAGCGTGCTCCAGTTCAGAGGCAAACCACTGAATCAGCATTCGCCTGAGCAAAAAAAATAAAAAAATAAAAAAACTAACAGGCTTTCTCTGATGTTAGTGGCAGCAGGGCAAGCATACCTAAGGGCAGCCCTCGGCCCCCTTTTCCCCGTTAAATCGTCTTCAGCTTTGGCGTCCACAGTAGAAACAAGGAGTCGGGTAGTTTACTGGGTTTAAATTACCCACTAGGTCTTTTCTGTTTGTCTTTTCAAACAGAAGTCTTTCTCGGTAGCTGTTTCGGGTTTCCTCTCAAATCATCTCATGTTGTCACAGCGCAGCTCAGACAACGGGAAGCTTCTACAGAGCTGCAAGGATCCCTGTGCATCTTTTCAGTGCAGATTTAGAAAAGCCTGATTCAGGGCTATTACAGTCGCTTAAGGAGCCAGTCTAATTCACCTTGAAGAAAAGATTTAGATAGAGTTGTTAAATGAGCTCAGCCAAAGCAGAATGATCCAAAAAGGAAGGAAAAAAAAAATCACAGCCCCTCTCTGCGTGCTCAATATAAAGGCTAAACACACAGTTTGAAGGGAAAGAGCAAGACAGGTTTGTTTCTTTCTGCCTAAGTGCACACAGCTTCTTGTTTCTGAATCCACGTGGACTGCAGAGAAGGGGACATGCAAATCCACCTTCCTGTGCCAACACTGGTCTGGGAGGAAATCTATACACACCAGGAGCCCAACATCTGTGTCCAGAGGCTGCCCCATACAGACGGCCTGAGCCCAGCTGGCAGAAAGGACGAGTTCTGCAGGTTGCTTCCTTTGCTCCCTGAAAAGCAGGGAGGAGTGCTATCTCACAATTAAGGCACAGCCTTGATACACGGTGCTGCGTTCCCCGCAAGGACCAGTGGCAGAGACTTCCTGTCTGGTGTGTGGGCTTTGCTGAGGAGTGCCCACCTTGAGCCCCGCAGGATCCCACCTGGGACCACGCTCACACTGATTTTAGCCTCACACCCTGGTCCGAGGCAGTAGGAACAAAGCAGGCCTCTCGGGTCACCTTTGGGCTAGCTTTGGACACCTGCTCTTCTTTTATCCCATAAAGGGCCTTCTGTACCTTCCCCTCCTCAGCGCCTGCCACCTTCTGTCTGCAGCTGTTCAGCTGTGGGATCAGCTGTTCAGCTGTTGGCTGCCGGGATCAGGTGCACACTGAGTGGTGCTGTATGCACAGACGGTCTGAGAACTCACTTCTGGGCACCGCTCAGATGATTTAGACACACTCATGCAAGCCAGATGCACCCACACGCCCTGATGCTAGGGAAGACTGAGGGCAGGAGGAGAAGGGGGCGACAGATGATGAGATGGTTGGATGGCATCACTGGCTGAACGGACGTGATTTTGAGCAAGCTCCAGGAGACAGTGCAGGACAGAGGAGCCTGGTGCGCTGCAGGCCGTGGGGTCGCAAAGAGTCGGACAGGACTTGGCAACTGGGCAGCAACCACAGGGTGCACACGAGACTCAGCCTGTGTGCAGTCCAGCTCCTGGCCAGCGTGTCCCAGGACAGCAGAGGCGTTTGCTGAAGGCTCTTCGGTCACTGGGAGCGCTGGTGGGCAGCCTCGTTGGAACAGAGAGGAGCCGCCGAGGGGCCAGGCGCGAAGAGGACCCACTGTGCATGCTGCCTCCAGGATGCTCTGGGGCTGGTCTCCTTCCAGGCTCCTCTCAGCACTCAGGGCATTTTCCAGAAGGCCAGGGCCAATGCAGCGAGTGGGGCGGGGGCTGGGTCAGACCTGGGCTGACTGGCCCTTCCTGTCTCCTGCATCCCTTCCAAATTAAAGATGATGAGTAGGAGGAGGGGGCGGAGTGATGTCTCGCCCTCCTCCCTGGGCGGGGGCTCTGCTCCAGGGAATCTGAGGGTCCCGCCTGGAGAGGTCAGATCTGCAGGATCAAGTTTAGAAGAAACAGCCTCTGAGCCAATTAGCACTTCTGGCTGTGGCCTTGTTGGTAATTTATCTGTGTGCCCCACTGCTTTCCCTTCCTGGGATCAATTATCACATTTCTCCTGGTCCTGAGAAAATCACCATTGACTAAAGGAAGTGGAGGCCCTGGCCCGAATCAGTACACACCTTTAATGAAACTCGCTCAAAAGCTTTTTGAGTGTTTCACAGCGTTACAGGGAAAAAGCAGTAAGAACAACTCAGTATCAGAATTGTTTCTTGGGATCTGGGCCTATGTTAAGCTCCTGTTAAAAAATAGTTGATTGTTCTCACATATTTTCTTAATTTTCACTAGATAGTAATATATCCAAACTGAACCTAAATCAATTATTTTACTTTATTTTGCTAAAAACAATTTTTTGGGGGTAGTTTTTCCTGGGTATGTGTAAGTCACTGAATATGTAAATGATGGACATTCACTAATTCTTAACAAGAAAAAGTGCAATTTTGTTAAAAATAAACCCCTCTGAGTTTTGGAACATAGAGAAAAAGACTTAAAACTTGATACATATATTGATTAGACGTTAGTTCTTTCTAAGCATAAAATAAACCTTCAAGAGTTCATGCTAGACAATAATTAGAGATGCTCCAAATTATATAAAGATAACTGGTTCAGTATTTTTAAAAAGCAAAATTTAGAAATAATTTGCAGACCTCCCAGGACCCTGATTTAGCAAATGGCAGTGCAATAGATACTCATTAAAAACCACCTTGTAAGAGAAAACAATGGTGTGGACAAACAGATGCGTTCACTAAGTTAAAGGAGGCGGCGTTTACCTTACAACGTGAAGCTTGTAGGAAAAACGTGTATACAACCAAAGGAAAGAGAGTACCTGCAATTTTTAAAAGGTGATTGTTCTGGAGTCATTTAATGATCGATCATTTTCATTTTTCTTCCCTGCACTTTCTTCATCTTCCCCAAGTCTACATACACTGACTCAGTGGACATGAGTCTGAGCAAAGTCCAGGAGAAGGACAGAGGAGCCTGGCCTGCTGCAGTCCCATGGGGTCACAGAAAGCTGAACACAATTTGATGAGTGAATAACAACAATAACGAAAAAAATACACACTACACTTGGCCGGCAAAATATGATACAAATTAAACAAAAATTACGTGTCTTTATATATAGCATTATTTGCTAAACAGCTTTATAGGATACTGTTGATATTCATCATACTGTATCTATTTAAAGCGTACAGCTTGATGCAGTTTTGACATGTGAATACACTTGTAAAATCGTGACCCTAATCAAGATAACGAACCTACGCACTGTTGAATTTCCTCCCGCCCTTTGGCTGGCTGCCCTCCAGACCCTCCCAGCCCGCACCCTGCTCCTTGTACCTAGGCAACCATCCATCTACTTCCTGTCCTGCCATCTTCAATCAGCCTGCACTTTTCAGTGGTGTGTGCACTTCTTTGGGTCTTTCTTTCACCCAGTACAATTGTTTTGAGATTATTCCAAGTTGTGATATATTTCAAAGGTCATCCTTTTTCTCTGCTCAGTAGTATCTCATTGTAGAAGGAAATGGCAGCCCGTTCCAGTAACTTGCCTGGGAAAGGCTACGGACAGAGCAGCCTGGCTACTACTGTCCGCGGGGTCGCACAGACGGGGACACAGCTGAAGCTAACGGAACAGTGGCGACNCATCCTTTTTCTCTGCTCAGTAGTATCTCATTGTAGAAGGAAATGGCAGCCCGTTCCAGTAACTTGCCTGGGAAAGGCTACGGACAGAGCAGCCTGGCTACTACTGTCCGCGGGGTCGCACAGACGGGGACACAGCTGAAGCTAACGGAACAGTGGCGACAGCAGCATTTCCTCGGGTGGACCCACCAGCTTGCTTTCCTTTCACCTGTTGATGGGCATTTGCATTGTTTCCAGTGTTTGTCCATTTAAAAAGGAGCCGGGATCAGACTTCTGGAGTCTGGTGGCAAAGGGGCATTTCTTGAGATTATTTTGACCCACTAGACTTTAAGACAAATGTCTTAAAGTCACTAATGTCAACAGTGTTCTCCTGGTGGAGGAAAGCTTCAGTGCTGGGCGCTGACTTATGAAGAAGCGCCGGGTGTAACACAGCGAAGTCTACTCAGCTCTCTGTTGCTTGCTGGGTTGCCTGCATTGCGTGCTAAGGCGCTTTAGTTGTGTCTGATTCTGTGTGACCCCTTGGACTGTAGCCCGCCAGGCTCCTCTGTCCATGGGATTCTCCAGGCAAGAACACTGGAGGGGGCTGCCATTTCCTTCTCCAGGGGATCTTCCTGACTCAGGGATCGAACTCATGCCTCCTGCATCGGCAGGGGGGTTCTTTACCACTAGTTTCAGCTGAGAAGCCCTAGAAGAAAGCAGATTCCTCTGTCCATGGGATTCTCCAGGCAAGAACACTGGAGGGGGCTGCCATTTCCTTCTCCAGGGGATCTTCCTGACTCAGGGATCGAACTCATGCCTCCTGCATCGGCAGGGGGGTTCTTTACCACTAGTTTCAGCTGAGAAGCCCTAGAAGAAAGCAGATATACACATTTGGTAATTTGATCCTTTCAACTTAGAACAGTTTCTGTAGTTCACGGTTTTTGAGAGGCAAGGGTTCAGGAGAAGCAGTGAGGCCCATAGGTGGGATCAGAGGGCAAGGACCCACGGGATCTCGGACGCCCGCGAGTGGTGGGTCTTTCTACCTGAACCAGAGTAGTGTACCTGCTGGGTGATTACTCCAACAGCAGAGGAAGCTGGCCCAGGGAGAAGCTGACTGTTGTGGAGGGAGCAATGAGGAGAAAGATGGTGTTCAGGGTACCTGGAGGAGCAGAAGATCGTCAGTGCTCGTGAGTCCAAACTCTGTTGCTGCTGTGTGGTCGCCCACATAGCACCCGTTCCCATAGTGACGGTTCAAGGCACGGTCGTCTCCAAGGACGGAGCGGGACCCCTTGGAGCGCCACGTGCTCTCCTCACGGGGCGGTTTGGACGGGTACCTCTGGAGAGCAGAACCTCCTCCCGAGCGCTCCCACTGCCAGGCTTACCTGGGTATGTGCTACACTCTTGGCTCACCTGTGCAGCTTGCACTTCAGTCCATTTTAATTTCTAGAGAAAGTTTTGCTAAAGTATGTCTTATGTCTCAGGATATACATTAGAAAGTAGACCAGAAACAGTCATACCATATCATTGATCACTTTAAAATCAGAATAAGTTCATCGTGTCTTCGTTTAACACACAGTAATAAACAAATTATGATCCTTAAGCACTCAATAAGTGTAATCACTCATGTGTAATTGGATATATACATTTTTTAAAACTTTTAAATTTAACATTGTTAGTATTATTGTTTAATTTAATACCGTTAATCAGCAAAGCTGGTTAACAATGCTGTGATAGTTTCAGGTGAACAGCAAAGGGACTTTGCCGTGCATATACACGTATCCATTCTCCCCTCAATTCCCCTCCCATCCAGGATGCCACACGACACTGAGGAGATTTCCCTTTGCTATACAGTAGGTCAAGTCCATTTTTCATTGTTAGTATTATTGTTTAATTTAATACCGTTAATCAGCAAAGCTGGTTAACAATGCTGTGATAGTTTCAGGTGAACAGCAAAGGGACTTTGCCGTGCATATACACGTATCCATTCTCCCCTCAATTCCCCTCCCATCCAGGATGCCACACGACACTGAGGAGATTTCCCTTTGCTATACAGTAGGTCAAGTCCATTTTATTAGCCTCACTTTTTACTGGTCCTTTATTATCATGTGTTAGGTTCCTTATGGAAATGTCTGTGAGTCAAGTGGGATGTTTTGAGAAAGAAGAGGACAGTTGATACTTACTGCAGGCCCACCACCACAGGGATACGCATTTGCTCTGGGGTGAAACTCTTCCAGGCAGAGAGATGAGTGTGTGCAAAAATCTTGAGTCAGAGGCACGCCTGGCACGTTCACAGAAAGGCAGGAGAGTCAGTGTCGCTGGCATGAAGTGGGCAAGGGGGCAGGTAGACTAGATGGTGTCAGTGGGGCGGCTGGGGACAAGGTGTGTAGGATCTGGCAGCCCACTCTCGGAACTTTGGCATTTACTCTGAGTGAGATGGGAACCACTGAGGATTTTGAGCAGAGGAGGAAGACGACCAGTGTTAGAGGATTCCCCTAGCTGCTCCCTAAGAACAGACTGTGAAACGGCCAGGAAGCAGGGAGACCAGTCAGGAGGCTTTGCAATTGTCCAGGTGAGAGCTAATACCTTTGATCAGATTGAGAGCAGTATGTGGTAAGAAATGGTCAGATTCTGAGTAGGAATTGTGTGTATAAAAAAAATAATAAAGTACAATAAAATAAAATGTGTGGGGGGACTTCCCTGGGGGTCCAGTGGTGAAGACTCTGTACTTCCACAGCAGGGGGCATGGATTTGATTTTGATGGTCAGGGAACTGGATCCCACATGAGAGAGAGAGAAGAGAGTGACCAAAGATGATTCCAAAGTGTTTCACTTGAGGAACTGAGTCACCATTTTCTGAGGTGGGGAAGACAGTTTATGCAAAGTGCTTGTCATAGATGTGAGCATGAAGTAAATGCACAGTAAATATTAGCTATTTGTTGTATTGATGACTTTGGTTTCCTGGACTGTCTAAACTCAGTCACCCAAGGCTTTGCAAATGCTGAGCATACTTGGCAAGAATATCATAGGTATCATGCCTGTGGAGGTACTGTGTTCCAAACATATGACAGTCCTTACTTAGCAGTACCACCCTGCAAGATGTATTAAAGTCCTATGGAAAAATAAAATAAAATAAAGTCCTATGGGAAAATAACCATTTGTTGAATTTTTAACATATCCCAGGCATTGGGTATTTTTGCTTAATCCTGTCTCTAACACTGAATTGTAAATTACATGAGAGAGCTCTTACAGCTCTTGCACACTACTGTGTACACCTGGCACAAGGTGGCCACTGTAGTTAGTATTTACTAAATCAACCATCATTACTATGAATGGAGGTTGGATAACTTCTCCAGGTGGAACTGTGTCTTAAATTATTGTTTCTCAGATAAAGAAATGAATTAAGTGCATATTACATTCCCACTTTAGAGAAGAGGAACAGCTGAGGGCAAACCAGATTTGAACCCAGGATTTCCTGATCCTTGAGCTCAGATCCTTTCCATGGCTACACTGTAGGGCTTCACAGACCCTTTGACTCTGTTTGACGATGCCTAGAGATTTGACAATTCTAATTTCACCATAACATGCAAAAACCCAGGCTACTCAGAGAAGGAAAGATCAGGTTGTGAAGCTCTAGTAATATGATCCTGTTTTTGTTTTCATGAAACTGCAGGATGCATTTGTTTTACCTAACTTGCTCAAGGTCATACAGGCTGTGAGGGATGAGAACAAAATATGAATCCAGTCTACCCACACCAAAGTCTCTGTTTATTCCTCTAAGTAGGAGTTCTTAATTTGGAGCACAGGACTCTTAGGGGGTCTCTGGGTGCACTTTACAGTACTTTCTTCCCCTCTCATTGTGTGCTGAAACTGTGTGTGCTGAGGAAAAGCTGTATTAATATTTTATTTGAGAAAAGGATTCAGAGCTTTCATTATATTTTTAAAGGAACCTATGGTCAAGAAGTTTACCTTCATTTTTATGTATCTATTTTTTAAGATATTGTTTATTTATTTTTATTTGGCTGCGCTGGGTCTTAGTTGCCACATGCCAGATCTAGCTCCCTGAGGAGGGATGGAGCCTGAGCCCCCTGTATTGGGAGGGTGGAGTCTTAACCACTAGACTACCAAGGAAGTCTCTCTTACACATCTATTTTTTAACTTTTATTTTTAAAACTGTTTTTAGATGAGTAGAAGAAGAAGGAAGGACAGGAAAGAATTGCAGAGATAAAGTATAAGAGATGTCAATTATTTCCCATTACTATTCATTCACTCAACATACATGTGTTGAGCACCTGTTACTTGCCAGGCACGATCCCAGAGTTTGGGGATGCTGCAGTGGCAAAATCTTTTGTTTCTCCTGACAAATTATAAGCTGTGTGATGCCTACAAAATAATAATGATGACAATTATTATGTCCTGGTGTCTTGAAAAAAAATAGCGCAGAGTCACAGGATGAGGAGGGAAAAAGCATTTTAGATAGGGGATTTGTGCTCGGAACCTGTTGATTCGCACGGACTCCAACAAAGGGAGCGACCCTGGATGCCAGGGTATCCTTCCACAAATCTTTTTTTTTTTTTTTAATGCGCTTAACTTCACCGCGGTGCTGACCTTAGGAACAAGGTATGCACACAGGAGTGCTGAGCGCATGCTCCCTCTGCCTCCCGCGGCTCCGAGCTCTCAGGCTACACTGCGCAGCCTCCGCGGAAAAGGTACCGCCTACTTCCTTTTGAGGTTGTAGTCCCACCCCCACAGCCAACATTCTATTTCCGCTTCCGGCGCTGCGGGGGACCCAGGTCGAAGATGGCGGCGGCAGCTGGATCTCGGGTTTCTGGGCTGCTGGGTCGTTCCCGGCTGCAGCTGAGTCGGTGTATGTCCAGTGGAGCCCATGGCGAGGAGGGCTCAGGTACTGGGGCCGGGGTCGCGGGGCGGGCCTCAGGTCTGCTGAAGAGAAGAGCGGCGGGATTTTGACCTTGGCTTGAGCACTTGGGGGAGGGAGGTGAGACGCGGGCGGCTCCTCGCCCGGCCTGAGCGGTCGTGCCCCCTCTGCAGCTCGCATGTGGAAGGCCCTCACCTACTTCGTGGCGCTCCCCGGGGTGGGAGTGAGCATGCTGAATGTCTTCCTGAAGTCGCACCACGGAGAGGAGGAGAGACCCGAGTTCGTGGCCTACCCCCATCTCCGCATCAGGTCCAAGGTACCCCCTTGCAGTCTCTTCAAGTGTCTGTTCGCTTTTCCCCAAATGCCCTAGTCCAAGTTCTTAATTCTCTAAAACGGTGGGTGCCGGGAGTGTACAGTTTCTCATTTAAAACTTCCAAACACATTTTTATTTTCTCCGGCCAGGTCATACAACAAGTGCCCTTCGGTTTTTTTCTTTCTCTGAGTCATCCCACCGTTTACCTTCTGATACTGTTAACAGTTGTCGGTTGTACAAAACTTGGAGGTTTGTGAAATTACCTTAAGCTGGCAGAGTCGGAAGGCGGTTCACCTCTCTAAAACCTGGGCATCTGACAGCTACTAGCTGCATAACGAAGAGATTGACAGCTTCTGATCTTCACCTCTATGCTAGTTACCACCCCGACTGTGTCGTTTTTTGACTCTTGATGTAGATATTTAACTACTATCTCACTTAGCTCAAGTGGAAAATTAAGCTGGATTCTTAAATTCAGAATTGGTGAGTCTCAGCGCCACTGCCAACCTTGTACAATAGAATTAGAAGGCATACATACAGCGAAATGTCTTAACCTCAGTACCATTGACATTTGGGGCTGGATAATTCTTGTTGGGACAAAGGGCAGTCCTGTGAGTTACAGGATATTAGCAGCATCCTTGACTTAGAACCACTGAGTGGTACCCCCTCTTCAAGATGTCTCCAGATAACTGGCCTGTGTCTCCACAAGGGCAGAATTATCCTGGGTTGGAAATCACTGCCCTGGAGCAATGTTTTTCAAAAGTACCATGCAGAATAGTTGAGGGTCTGTTGCAGTTTCCAATCGAGAGATTTGTTTCAGGTCCAGAAATCTGCATTGACGTCAGCATCTCCTCCCCTATTCCCGCCTATAGCATTCTGATACAGGTGATGGGAGGACTGCACTTTCAGAAACACAGCACTGAGGTTTACAGGGAGAGGCTTAGGAGTACCGAACTTGAGTTTGCCTTTCCTACTGTCCTCTTTACGGGCTCCCTTGAAGTTTATAAGAGCTCTCTTGACTGAGCGACTGAACTGAACTGATGGGAGCACTGAAACATGGCAGTTATGTAAAGGACGAATTTCCATTTTGTTTTTATGTGTTACCTGTTACTTGCTCTGTTTTAAGCAGTTTGTGGCAGTGCTGAACTGTTTTCTGGAACTGCCTAATTGCCATCTTCACTCCACAGCCCTTTCCCTGGGGAGATGGTAACCATACCCTATTCCATAACCCTCATGTGAATCCGCTTCCAACCGGCTATGAAGACGAATAAAGAGAACCTGGACCACTAGCCAGTGGGGACCACAGCACGGGTTTGGACCGTTATTCTGCACGCGTGGACCAGAAAAGTATACGGGACCTTAAGCTCACCACTTTGTATCCAGTGATGACCATTACACTTGAGGACCATTATACTGATCTTCCATCCCTTTGCTTATAGCAGGAGGAGATGGCTTAAATAAACAATTTAGTCATGACCTGAGAGTTGCATTCGTTGGTTGTGTTTTTCCCTCAGAAATTAGCGTTAATATTCTCTCCATTTGTACAGTGACAGTCTGTGGCTACTGTTGACAGTGTTTCAGGTCCAGTTCAGGCCTCCCGAAGAACAGTGTTTGTAACAGGCCTGGTCTTGGTTTCTTGTGCCTGGGGTGGGTAAAGCAAAGATCTAAATTGACCTAATTAACAGTCAAAATTGGGTCCTGGCAGACTTTGGATGGCAAAGACACTGGCATTTGCTGAAGGATACTCCCCAAAACCAGAGTTTTCTCCAGAGGTGGCAAGTTTGCATCTTGGGTCTTCTCTCAGCTCCCTTCAGGCTGGAAAGGTTATAAACTTCTGGAGAAATAAAGGCAGTATGGCAGTATGACACTTCCTGCATAGAGTACTGGCTTTGTTTCTGGAATTAAATTTCCTGTAGCCATAAGAATTAGAAGAAACAACAATCAATAATAGTTACAAAATCACCCTTAAAGAGCAATTAAGATTTCCTCTTCAAAATTTAAAACCTTTGAAGTACCTCAGATAGTTGGTCATTTTATGGGCAGGATAAAGTAAAAATAGCATGAGGAACAATCAGAAAAAAATATTCCCTCAGCAGCAATTAGAATAAAATTTGTTTTATTCTCAAGGCTTAACCAGACAGTTTTGTGGTAAGATTCAAGAGGCTACAAGGTTTTGATTGACTTGTGGCCAGGCTTATTTCAGGGCAGTTATACTTAGCTCCAGTTTGCTGCCTGGCCTCCCTCGGCTGGATTCCAAATAACTTATGTATAATGGACCTTAGCTTGCCACAGTATAAATGCAGGATGTACTGCAATGGCATTAAGGACTGGTCACGTTAAATATGAAGTTAATAATTGGTAAAGTGGAAGAGAGATACAGAATCTAGGCTTTCTACTGTGTGGGCACATAGAAAATTTTCTGGGTTGGGTGCCATTATATAAACATTGAAATCAGCGAGGTTTCCATTTGCTATACCATACTACCTAGCTTAGATAAATCTTCATTTTTAAATTATAAAGCATATAAAACTCCGCCCAGTGTACACAAAATGTGTGGGGTTCATAGGATGGAAGTCGTTCCATAAAATGCACTGAGTTCCAGGAACAAATAATGAATATAAACTAAATGTTACAATTTATTTCATCTTCATAATTTCAGGCATTACAGGGCAGGGTGAGTAAACAAGGCAAGTAAAGTGACCTCTTCAGCCCACCTGCCATCCCCCCCCATTTAATCATATGCAGCATTTTGGCATTTTTATGATATACAGGTTGACTTAATTCAATGACTTAAGCTGAAAGCTGGCAGCAGCAAATCTTGGTAATTTAGGATCTTCCTCCATAGCCACTCCAAGGATTTTAATTCCTGAACTACACGAAGTGCTCTGAAATGGTGTTCACTGCAGCATTCATGAAGCTTTCACATCTTAGTATGAAATCTGACACCTCTTGTTTAGGTAGGAAACTGTTGAAAGCGGTCTTCCTCTTGCCTAACCCAGTCCACCAGCAATCTTTTAACAGTTAAATCACTATATAAAAATAAAACTGTGCTTCCAAGCATTGACCGAAATTGTTGTGCTGGGAACCCTTTCTAGACTATTAGCTCCCTTAGAGAAAAGAGAGCTTAACCAGTTGCTTCCATGAACAAATAACCCCAGTAGAGTGTACGTAATGTCCTTCAAAGAATGGCTTAAGGTCAGGCAACCTTAGTCATCCTGACAAGCTTACTAGAGTTTTTATACAAGATATATTTAAAACTGATCCCAGAGCAAGTACTGCAATGATAATCCCAAATAATCCCATTATTTAGAATACTGAGTTCCTGCTGTGATGCCAAAGCCAGAAATCTCAAAGAGTGATGGTTCATCATTTTTTACAAATGAGAGAAAGATAACAAGGAGGAAAGGAAATTCTTCCCTCCTAAATTCATCAAATCAATGCTATCTTCAGTTTTAATTGACACGATCCAGAGTCCTCAATTTCCTGATTTGAGGAGTCCACTTTCAAGATGACTGTCAAGGTCAAGAAGAGCTTTCAGGCTTTTCTTTGCCATGGCCCATGAACTCCAGTCCTTCAATAGGAATCTCCTTCTCCTTTATGGCTTTCTGATGGAAGAAAACATATGATAAAGGGACTACATGAAGCCTGAAGTTGAAACTTTAGAAATACTTTGTAGAATATTTTGTATTTTAGGTACAAAAGTAAATCCAACTGTACCATAAGGACTACCAAACATGACATAGCCAAAGTATGATTACGAAGAAATTAAGTGTAAGACCAGAGAGAAGTTGGAGAGTTGTAACAAAATTCAGAAGTGCAATTTAAGCAGTTATCACCACTCTGTTGTGATACTTATTTACTCACTAAATCGTGTCTGACTTTTGTGACCCTGTGTGACCCCTGCCAGGCTCCTCTGTCTACGTGATTTCCCAGGCAAGAGTACTGGAGTGGGTTGCCATTTCCTTCTCCAGGGGATCTTCCCAACTCAGGAATCGAACCAGCATCTCCTGCATTGCAGGTGAATTCTTTACCACTGAGCCACCTGGGAAACTCCTATTGTGACAGACACAAGTTCACATCGTCGGTCCCAGGACTTACTGGCTACGTAACTTTGAGCAAGCCTCTCTTTCCAATGTCTATGGGACAAAGACAACAATTCCACCTGGACTTAACTGAGGATGTTTTTTAAGTATTGGGAATGCCTTGCCCAGGGCTGTTCTTACAATCAGGTTTGTTTCACATTCACTGTGCTGGAATAAACATGTTCTAACTGGCCAAGGGAGAAAAAATAGGCCAGTGAAGGCATTGTGACAACACAAGAGGACCCTCCATGAGGTCTAACAGGCCAGAGACTTAACACCCCGTCTCCCCTCTCAGCAACAGTGGAAAAGTGCACCACCGCAAAATCCAAGGACCCTTGATTCCAGTGAACTTCCACTACTCGTTTATTTCTGGGCGTAAGTGTTCCACGCATAAAATACAAATAACTGGGCTCACTTTGCAAGTTCAGGTTCATCACCAAAGGAACCAAAGAATGTAACTGGGCCCCGCAGAAAGTAAGGTGCTGCAAAAAGACTTACCTTTGACATTCGGAGAGATACCAGGCATCCTGGGTGGTGAATGGTAAGGGAGAGAACTCCTGCCACCGGTCTCATCGAGGCTTTTCTTCCACCCTGCCAGTCCCAACCCCCTCGAGCCGGGGCCTAGGGCAGAGGCGAGAGGGCCCGGGTAGGAGCTCACCTGAACACACTGCTGGTAGCGCTTGAAGAGGTCGGTGCATGGGTCCCCGGAGCCGTCCCCCTTGAGGAACTTCTCGGCAAACCAGCGATTGAAGCACTGGTCGTACTCGCGCTTCATGTCGGTGCAAGCCTCCCCTACGCTGTTCATGGCAGCGGCGTCCGCGGCGGTGGCGGCGCTCTCGGATGTCATCACTTTTAAGCGCGTGGCGCGCTTAGGAGAGGATGCGCTACGGCGGCCGAGACGCAGCGAAATGTGGGCGCGGGCCGTGCACCTGGGTCTTCGGGCTGCGGCGCGCGGGCGCCGGGGCTTCACCTCCAAGGCGGATCCTCAGGTAGAGGTCGGGGAGTCCAGGCGGGTGTCGGAGCGGGGCGGAAGGCGGAGCAGGCCCCACCCGTAACCCACACCCTCCGCCTCATTCCCCACCCCCCGCCCCCAGGGAAGTGGCCGGGTCACGGGTGAGCTGATCCAGCACCTGGAGCGGCTATCGCTGGTGGACTTTGGCAGCCAGGAGGCCGTGGCCCGGCTGGAGAAAGCCATCGCCTTCGCCGATCGGCTCCGCGCGGTGAACACCGACGGAGTGGAGCCCATGGAATCAGTCCTGGAGGACAGGTAAGCTCGCGGCAGCGGCCCGCGAAGGATTGCCCGCGGCGCCTTCGCTATCAGTAAAAGCTGGAGCTTAGTCTCTCATTCCACCGAGGGGAAAAGAACATTAGCTACACGTGAGAACTTGCCCACGGTCACCCTGCGAGTAAACGCTTTCGCTCTTTGCGTCGTTCGTTAAGGATCCTCTCCCTCCCTTTTAAAATCCTCGAGCCCTCCCAGTGTAACAGGGAACAAAATCCAAACGTCTAAGCTTTCACCTTCTAGGCCCAACTTTCTAGAGCGCCCCCTACCTCATCACTCTGACCACTTGACTTCCTGCCTGTTTCTGCTACACGCCGGATTCGTGGCTTCTCTAGGTCTTTGCCCTTGCTTTTCTTTTTGTTGGACAGTTCCATCTCTTTGGCCTCTCCTTTGTTGGCAAAGTAATGTCTCTGCTTTCAATATGCTATCTAGGTTGGTCATAACTTTTCTTCCAAGGAGTAAGCGTCTTTTAATTTCATGGCTACGTCACCATCTGCAGTGATTTTGGAGCCCCAAAATATAAAGTCTGACATTGTTTCCACTGTTTCCTCATCTATTTCCCATTAACTGGATGCCGTGATCTTAGTTTTCTGAATATTGAGCCTTAAGCCAACTTTTTCATTCTCCTCTTTCATTTTCATGAAGAGGCTTTTTAGTTCCTCTTCACTTTCTGCCATAAGGGTGGTGTCATCTGCATATCTGAGGTTATTGATATTTCTTCTGGCAATCTTGATTCCAGCTTGTATTTCTTCCAGTCCAGCATTTCTCATGATGTAGTCTGTATATACGCTAAATAAGCAAAGTGACAATATACAGCCTTGACGTACTCCTTTTCCTATTTGGAACCAGTCTGTTGTTCCATGTCCAGTTCTAACTGTTGGTTCCTGACCTGCATATAGGTTTCTCAAGAGGTAGGTCAAGTGGTCTGGTATTCCCTTCTTTTTCAGAATTTTCCACAGTTGATTGTGATCCACACAGTCAAAGGCTTTGGCATAGTCAATAAAGCAGAAATAGATGTTTTTCTGGGCAGAGACATTACTTTGCCAACAAAGGTCCATCTACTCAAGGCTATGGTTTTTCCAGTGGTCATGTATGGATGTGAGAGTTGGATTGTGAAGAAAGCTGAGCGCCAGAATTGATGCTTTTGAACTGTGGTGTTGGAGAAGACTCTTGAGAGTCCCTTGGACTGCAAGGAGATCCAACCAGTCCATTCTAAAGGAGATCAGCCCTCAGATTTCTTTGGAAGGAATGATGCTAAAGCTGAAACTCCAGTACTTTGGCCACCTCATGCGAAGAGTTGACTCATTGGAAAAGACTCTGATGCTGGGAGGGATTGGGGGCAGGAGGAAAAGGGGACGACCGAGGATGAGATGGCTGGATGGCATCACGGACTTGATGGACGTGAGTGAACTCTGGGAGTTGGTGATGGACAGGGAGGCCTGGCGAGCTGTGCTTCATGGGGTCGCAGAGTCGGACACGACTGAGTGACTGAACTGAACTGAACTGATGTTTATTTTAAAGTGCCATGCGAAGAGTTGACTCATTGGAAAAGACTCTCATGCTGGGAGGGATTGGGGGCAGGAGGAGAAGGGGATGACTAAGGATGAGACTGCTGGATGGCATCACGGACTTGATGGACATGAGTGAACTCCGGGAGTTGGTGATGGACAGGGAGGCCTGGCGTGTGCTCTTCACGGTGCTGCAGAGTCGGACACGACTGCACTGAGCCACTCTAAATTCTCCCTCACTCCCTCCAGTCACTACTTCCTTATCCCGCCGGGTTTTCTTCCACTGTTTTTCTTGATTATCTTATTTTTGTTGACTTGTACTATTTCTTGTAATTAGAAAGTGAGCTCGCATCTGACTTGCTTACTCCTGGATTCCTGTCTCAAAAATTTTTTAGATATACACATTTTCTGACCTAGTGGTTCCCTGCCTGTGACATATTATCTGTGACAGTGCATCAAGATGTGTGCACGAGCATTCAGGGTATGCAAATCTGTTGATAATACAGAACAACAGAAAAGAAACTGGGAGGGATTGGGGGCAGGAGGAGAAGGGGACAACAGAAGATGAGATGGCTGGATGGCATCACTGACTCGATGGACGTGAGTTTGAGTGAACTCCAGGAGTTGGTGATGGACAGGGAGGCCTGGCGTGCTGTACTTCATGGGGTCGCAGAGTCGGACACGACTGAGTGACTGAACTGAACTGAAGCGTCCTTCGTGGCTAAATTAATCTTCATACACTGAAATGGCAGTTAAAAATAATGAAATAACTATATATGCTGATATGGAAAGGTTTCCAGGGTATACTTATTAATAATAAAAAAGGCAAAGTTCAGAATATGGTGTGCGGTTTCATTGATACTTTATGTGTAATCTATTTTACATACTCTGGTGCATGCATTAAGTTGTTTTGTTCCCTGAAAGGGCATGCAAGAAACTGTTAACCATGGTTGGTGTTAGAGAAGGTGGAAATGCAGAGGGAAATTTTACCTTTGAATGCCTAAGGGGGCAGAGTAATAACCCAAGTAGTGAAGTAGTATAATGCAACCCAGAGGGCTGGGTCTTTGACAAAGCAGCTTGTGTATACTGTACTTAAAGTGTGCAGCCCCTAACCACCTCCACCAGTTATTGCCAAATCTTAATACATTTTTAAAGAAAACACTCTTTTTTGCAAAGCAGACTTGTTTGCCATTTAGGATTGCAGCTTCTTGGGAAGGATAGGTATGCAACTTATAAAGATAAGGGCAATCTACAACCCTGTCCTAGTCTTTTCCTGATGGAATTTTAAAAAATAAATTCCTGGTAGAAGTGTGCGAAAGCTGCCGTTAGTCAGTGCCAGTTAAGAGAGCCACACTTATCTGTAACTGTAACCTTCGTGTTGAGTGCTTGCTAAACTCAGGACTTCCCTGGGGTTCCAGTAGTTAAGACGCTTCACTTCTACTGCCAGGGGTCATGGGTTCAATCCCTGGTCCAGAACTAAGATCCCCCAAGGAGTGTGGGGTGGCCATAAAAAAAAAAAAAGTCATCCCATAGAAACTATTCTTTTTCATCTCAGAGCCAGAGGCTGACTCACATGGCATCTCTGATTGCAGTCAAATAACTTCAATACTTAAGATGTCCCTCAGGGTTTTATTTGCCACATCGATTAGTTCTCTTTTCAATCTGCATGAAACTAAATTAAAAAGCTTGTAGATGGAAGTAGACTGGTGGCCAGAGAAACAGCTCCTCCCGGCTGATAGCTGGGAAGAGGCAGAAAGAAGCTAAAACAAGAGCAGAACTGTCCCATTGGTCAGCCCCAGGGCCAGCTGAGGCACTCCTGCCATCATGCTGCCATAGTGCTTTCCGTGAAATTGCCCACACTTATTGGTTTAAGTGCCTTGTCCATGAGCTTTAGAGGGCAGAGTTTTTTTTTTTTAGAGATTTCTAATTCACAGTTGAAACTGTCCTCAACCAGGGCTTTTCATCTGATTGAGAACACAGCAAGATCAATGGACTCTTTTTCAATTCTTCCAAGGATGGTACATTAACTAACTAGACCAGATGCATAGAAGTTGTCCTACATTTTTGGACTAAACTCTTGTAGAACCCCGACTGAGAAAGATGAGGTGAGGTAGACCTTCATAATTGACAGGCATCTGAAGAGCTCATTTGGTCCTGTTTGGTGTTTTATGCATAATTCCCCAGGGTCAAGAAAAGCAACTTGCCAATTGAGGGGTCTGCTTGGTGTGCCCTCACAGAGACTCTGGGTTCAGTAGCCTATGATTGAGAAAATAGGGAGGTGTGGAATACAAGCAACTTCACCTTAAACAGTAATTGGATAGAAATGTTATCCAATGATAGTTAAAGAGGTGAATTTCATCCTTTAGGAAACCTTACTAGGAGACCCAATTACCAAATGAGTGAACCTGGGAAATTTTTTATATTGGCTGCGCTGGGTGTTCACTGGTGTGTGAGCTTCGCTTGTTGAGAAGCACGGGTTCTAGAGCATGTGGGCTTAGTTGCCCCTTGGCTCAGACCGTTTTAAACATCATCCCAGCAATTCTCTGAACCTTTTTAGAAATAAGGTAACTGATACATGGAAAGGATAAATAACTTGCACACAGGCCATGTGCAGCTCTGGGGTTTGAATTCCGCAGTGATTCAGGGGCCCCAGCTCTTAAACATTTTGTTATATTGCCCAACAGAAATATAAACTCCAGAAAGTCCAATGGTCACCTTTACAGATGATTTTTGCTGTTGTTCTCCAAGTTTCCTTAAATGAGTATGAGTGTATATTCCTTATATGGTTTAAAAAAAAAATCTAGTGCAACCTTCACTTTTTTGGCAAGAAACTTAAAGTCTAGAAAGATCATACTTGTCTAAGGTCACACAGTTAAAACAGTGCCAGTCCTAGAATAGAGTTCAGCTTTGAACTCTTTGTACCATTAGTATTTATTGTGTCTCATTTGGGGCTGGGTGCCCCAAAGAAACAGAACCAATCCTTTCCTTAAAGAAACTTATTACACCTTGGCCTTTCTGTACAGCCTCTACAGATGTTCATGTCCCATCCTTGCCCTACTGTGTTTAGCCCTCAGTCTGTGTCTGGTTCAAAGCAGAAAGCTTGGCTGCTATCCTGTTAGTGACTGAATGTACTGCTTACTTTTCAGCCCAAGTATCTGGAAGCCATCTCAAACCTCTTGTCATGCACTTTCAAACCTTAAAACAGTAGTAAAGCCCCACAGATGTGTTCCAACTGTTTGGTTTCACTAGTCTCCCATCTGGATAGTTTAACGAAGCCACTAAGCCCCAACAACAGTACAAGATTCTTGGGCTATGTTTGTGGTACATCTTGCAAGGGAAGGTACTTTATATCCAAAGGTGGCTGTGATGAAGAAAGCACTCATCTTAGGGGTACCAGAAGCAGGCTCGGATCCTAATCCTGTCCCTTAGCAGCTTAAGTCACTTATAACCACTGTTGGAAGTTTCTGTACCTTACTCATTTCCCATCCCCATCGTCCCCCACCCCCGAAATCCAGCTCTTTCTTGATCATGGTTAAGGGGTAACATCACCTGTTCTGAGGACCGCAGGCTGGGTGGGGTCCCCTTATCAATTTCCTTGGCAAGCATCGTTTACCTGTTGGACTTAATACATTGTATTGTAATTACCTTTTTACTATCTCCACCAAAAGCACCTTATCCATAGTAGTCATCAAAAATATTTATTAAAACTTGTCAATACTGAGGAATAATTATTAATACCACTTATCTCATAGGGTTGTTGGGGAAATCAATAAATGGTAGGCTGTTATTTGGTCTTCCATCTTTGAGTAGTGACTCTAACTCGAGAATATGCTGCTGTCTTCTTCTCCTCCCACCCTTGACCCTTTCCACCCATGCCCGTGAAGCCATGTTCTGAGAAGCTAACCTTAAGCTTCTGGTTTTGTAGATGTCTGTACTTGAGATCCGACAATGTGGTAGAAGGCAACTGTGCTGAAGAACTACTACAAAACTCCCACCGAGTTGTGGAAGAGTATTTTGTGGCTCCGCCAGGTATGTGCTACCCAAAATGGCTTAACAGACTGTGCCACAGTAAATGTGAGAATGCTGTAGGAACTGTGAGGCCCAGATCTGCTCTGTGAAAGCACTCTGACCAAGTATAAAGTGGCAATGGTGATTGTCCAAGGGTTCAGACTTCTAGTCTAAGTTAAATAAGTCCTGGGGATGTGTGATGTACAGCATGGTGACTAGTTAACAATACTGTATTGTATATTTGAAAGTTGCTAAAGAGTAGATCTTAAAAAAGTTCTCGCCACAAAAGAAACTGTAATTAAGTGAGACAATGGATATTAACTAATCTTGTTATGGGAATCAATTTGTGGTATACACATATATCAAATCATTGTGTTGCACATCTTAAACTTATACAACTATATGTCAGTTACCTCAATAAAACTGGGAATAACAAAAACACAGTATGTATAGGTGATTCTGGAAGTCACATTAACCTCTAGGGGTCAGCTGGTAACAGGAATGAGGAAAACAAAAACAGGACTGGGGTGGGGAGGGCTGTGCCTAGTGGCAGGTCTGGAGCTCTACCTTAAAGGGACAGCTGGCATGTGCTACTTCTCTTGTTCAGGGCCAGGCAGGGATGGGATCCCAGAGAACCTGGACATCTGGCATTCTGTGTGCTGGTTCCCAAAATTTAATTGTTAATCAAAGACTTTAAAAAAGTAAAATACTGTGAAAGTAAAAAACATACCTGCAAGCCAGATGCATCCTGTGAGTCATCAGTTTGCAACCCCTAGTGTGGAAATTTGCATCTTTAAACCTCACTGTAACTATTTTAAAACTCTGGGCCAATAATAACACCCAGAACTTTGGGTGTTAATCTCTGATAGTTGTTACTGTTTAAGCAGACATAGCCATTGATCACATACGCTGTTTCTCACACAAAACCTTGTCAGGTTTTGCTTCTTGGGAACAGTTTGAGTTCACATAGTCTCTCCTTCCTCTCCTGTATACATACAAATGTCTAATTAACCTGTCTCTGCTACTTATTGAAAAGTGGGCATTAATTAGGCTTCACTTATAACTGTAGTTCTTTCAAATACTCAGAAAAACAGGGTAATAGCTATACTGACTTCCATTGCATACTTTTCATGGCAAATCAGTTAGCTTGGTGTAGAGCCAGCTGGGAAGCAGGCTTAACATTCCTTTCTGTTATTCTTTTCAAACAGGTAATATCTCTTGGTCAAAGCTGGATGAAAACAGCTCTTCTCACACCGCTGAGTAGCTATTCTGGGAAGAGGCATTCTATGAACACATGGAAGTGCAGAAACTATTTTGCAGCAACTATTCTGTTATTATGAACACTGATGTACCACTTCCTTCAGTCACCTGAAAAAAGTGATGGCTAGGTATCTTTTACTAATTCTTCTGAAGATAGAACTGGGAAAGATCTAGCCAAAATAAGGCAGAGTCCCTGACACCAACAGGAAGTGGAAGGTATGGCTGATTTCCAAGGAAATGGATCAAGTATATTCATAGATACTCATAGACCATTCAGTGTGGAAGACTTTATCCCTCCCTAAAAGACTATCTACCAAACTGCACTTAAGTGAATCTATTTATGTAATTGTTATACCTTGCATTCAGTCACTTCGTGACCACCCTTTTAGTTGCTGTTTCCGTCAACGTGAGCAGCCTTTTATCTTTACTAAACATACTTAAATTTGTTCTTGGGTACCCACTGTGTTTCAAGCAGAGTGCTGACCTTCTGCTGTGGTTAAAGGTGCCCAGGGTAGGCAGTTTGGGGAGGTGATGGGTTGTTTATGACCTTCACGGTTTTCATTTCATGTGTGCATAACTTCACCCCAAACTCATTGAGTTGTATAGCTCAATGTAAAAAGTACAGCTTTTACGGGGTGACTATATTTCAATAAAGTGGTTTAAAAAAATAGCCTGTGACAATGTAGCCCCCTTACCCCCACTCCCTGCCCCATGATTACTGAACTAAGCAGAATCCAAGACAGTGGGAGGTTTTGGTGTTTGTCTTTTTTTATAGCTCAGATACCAAGGACAAATATGAGACAAATTTAGGAGCGAAAGTGACAGAACCAAAACTTAAATGAGTTTTTTTCCTTTGGTTAAGAATTTCCCAGTGATCTTTATGCTGGTACCCACTTTTAAAAACCTGTTTTTAGCCTTCTCATTCCCTTCCCCTATCTGCAATGCTCTTCTTTTCATTAAAGCAGCTTAGTTTACATGGTTGGCTTTGAATTATAAGAAAACCCTGAAACTTCCCTCGGATGTGACGTTCTCAGACCATCGTCAGAGCAACTAACTTTATCCCCAAATAAGTAATCCACTCCTGCTCCTTACCAATTTGGGCACCAGTTGCCACTGCAACTCAATGTTTTGCTTTGTTTTTAAACATATCAGTGTGCCTGTTGGTGAAATCTATGAACACAATCAAAGACAACTACACCTGTCAGTTATTAAACGTTTAAAATATATTTCTAAACAGAATGGGCCGACTCGGTCACAGTAACTGCTGATCTCCATAGAAGAGCAACCCACAAGGATACAGCACTGATTTTTTTCCCATCATCGGGGTGAAAAATATACAACTCGTTTCTGAACCAAAACCACAATTTCTGCAGTTAAAAATGTTTCACTGCTAATATGGCCCTGGTAGAAATTATGTAGTTTTATTTCCTTAAAAAAAAAAAAATTTAAAAAAATCTCCTAAGACACTAAATCATCAATCTGGAATGTAGATTCTGAGCACAAAGCAGCTCAGTTCACCTAAAAAATAAAGGAAAAATTCCCCCACCTGTCTCAGTAGGGTCTGAAAGGAGAGAAGTAGTGTGGGGAACCCCTGCTTTGGTATGGAGAGTCACGGCCCCGTGACCCAGACCGAGACCGTGAGTAGCCATAGCTGGTGCTTCTCTCTGGATAAACTCGGATGTAGGATGTTTCACCCTGAAAATCAAACAAAAAAGTCAAGGGAAAAATAAGACCTAGAAGAATAAAGCACACCAACACTTAATATGGCCGCCTAACAATAATATCGTGTTGAGCACCGTTTGACACAACAGTGCCACAGGTAGGTATTCTTGCTCAAGGTAACACAAATAAATGGCAACTCGATTATGTGGTAAATAACTCAAATACCGGCCACTACTGTTAACAAACTACCACTGACCCCCATAATCTAAAAACTGGAAAGGCTTTCAGAGGTCAGGTATATGGTTCAATCCCCTGCCACCTTTTCTGGTGGGTACCTACGGAAGAAGCTGACCAGTATTCAGCACCTCCCAGGTGTCAGGACCTGGGCAAGATGCTTCATAATTTAGCTTCCTGACAAGTCTTATAAGATAATGCTATTATTGGGAACTATTTGCATATACAGGAACCAGGGTTCAAAGTTGCTCAGCTAAGATTTTAATAAGCAGCAGAGGAGCTGTGTCCAGGCAGGCCTAACCTCAGGCTTTTCACCCTCAGCTAGCATTCTCAGATGCTAAGATGAAAGAAGCCAGATGCTTGTTCCCCTCAGTGAACTCAATAATTTGATTTACCCTAACCAAGGCCCTGCTCTGTGTAACTGAGGACCAGGTGCTGTTTTGTTTCTGCTCCAAATTCAAGTCCTAGAGGATAGTCTTGAGCAACAGCACTGCTAAGGCGTGCAGCCTCCGAGCCATTGTTACCAAAGTGAATCCTTAGAGAAAGAAATGGGCCTTGAAATTGATGTTTCCAGACATCCCTAAACCCCATAGCAAGCCAGGACAGTGTAACCAGGACAAAAAAGTCCAATGGGTGGTCTGGTCTCCGTGGTATCAAAGGAATAGCTACCATGAGAATCAGACTGAAGTCCAAAACAGCAGCCACCTACTTGAAGGGAAGAACATGGAAAGCTAAGTCCCCAGGCTCAGGTTTCAAAGAGGCTTTTGCACCACTTTGGGAAAGGCAAAGTGAAGTGACAGCCAGCCCCAACAGTAGTACCTAGAGGGTAAGGTGACAACGGTTGGCTTGCAGAGCCCAGACCAGAGCCAGAGGAGGGAGAGCCATAATATTAGGTTCACGGAGGGACACTGTGGTTTAAGTCAGTCACCACATGACAGACTGGGTATTCTCTCTGGGTAAAAATATTATGGCTGCAAACTTCTCTCTGCTATGACCCTGCATTGCTGGGGCATAAGAATTCCTTGGCTTTGTCCACTTAAGATAGATCTTAAATGGTATTATAAGGTCACTGAATGGCAAACACATGGCCTGTTGCTTCTTCTGCTAGGTCAGCTTCAGGTGGAGTGGTCTGGCAACGAGCTCCTCAACAGCAGGTGGGGACTCACCTCATGAGAGCGGAATTTGGTTTCATCCAGTTTACGCAGGGCATATTCCATGTCTTCTTTTCTGAGATACTCAACCATCCCCATTCCATCTTTCTGCACATCTGCGTAACAGACGTCCCCAGCTTCTCGCATGTGATCTTTCAGGTCCTGCCAGCTGCCTGATGGAGGAAGTCCTGAAACAAGAACTCGGAAATCAGATCTTCTTGTAGGAGGCCCACTCCTCCCACCGCGGGACCACCCACCCCGACCTCCGTAAGTCCTGGGGAACTCCACACGAAGCCGACACTGGCCATAAGCATAACCGTTCCTTCCATAAATTGCATCCTCAGCATCGCGGGGGTCCTCGAAGCGCACGAAGGCGAAGGGCACGAGGCCGTGCCGATTCTTGAGCTCGATCTCGCTGATGCGGCCGTACTTGTAGAACAGGTCCTCCAGATCCTTCTCGCGCACGTCGCTCGGAAGGTTCCCCACGTAGATGCGCCCGTCGCCCTCGCCGCCGCGCTCGTCCGCCCAGCCCGACATCCGCACCGCCCGACGCCGCGGGCCCGCCGCAGCCCACGTCGCCGCCGCCGCCGCCGCCTCAGCCGGTGATCCCCCCACAGCGTCCCCGCGGGCTCGGAGGCGCTCAGCCGCACAGCATTGTGGGAACGAGAGCGGAAGCGGAGGATTCGGGAGGAGGCAAAAAGGGATCCTCTTAAAGGGGACGCGGCTGCGACGACTGCGCGTGCGCATGCTTCAGCCGGTGATCCCCCAACCTGTTCTCTTTACTTTTTGAAGGGTTGACATGTTCCCTTATCAGAACGATTAAAAGCAGCAGCATGGTGTTCTTGTCTTGTCTATGTAACCCTCCCTGCTCGGGGGCTATTCTTAGTCACAAGTAGGTCAGGGTCTCACCAGAATTTAGAATTTCACAAAATTCTGTGAATTTTCCAACAATTTGGGTGAAGGACAAAGCCAACTTTTCCTTATGCCAAATTAAAACAAAAGAAAACCAGGAACTTCCACAGCGGTCCAGTGGCCAAGACTCTGCAGGCCCCGATGCAGAGGCCTAGGGTTCAATCCCAGGTCAGGGAACTAGATCCCACATGACACAACTTAGACCCAGCCCAGCCAAACAAGTAAATAGAGCGGGTAGCCATTCCCTTCTCCAGGGGATCGTCCCAACCCACGGATTGAACCAGGGTCTCCCACATTGCAGGCAGATTCTTTACCATCTGAGCCTTCAGGGAAGCCCAAATTAAAAATATTAGGAAAAAAAAAAAAAGAAAACCAAACAGTATTTTAAAACTCCCATCTACTTTCAGCATTGTTTCATTAAAGGAAGAGCATACAGACACCAATAACATCATTTCAGAAGAGCCCAGCCTTTCACCTGGGCACAGTGAGCCTCACGGAAGCCTTGTTCTGGGTCCCCCTTGTGTCACTTCACCCTGAGTCTGGCTACACCAACACGCTGGGGACAGAAAGGGAGGCTGGAGGGCCAGCTGCTCTCACTTCCTTCCTGCTAATGAGGGAAGGACTTGGAGGCTCCTGTCATTACCATGTGTAGGGCTCTCAAATCTTCAGCCTCTCCAGAGGTTCAGGTGAGGGTCTCCCGCAACTGTGTCCCCTGGGACTCATGAACGCACTTCCCTTTCTATTGAATCCTGGTAGTGTGTCTGTGGGAGGAAAGGGAGTTGTAAACTCAGGGTGGGCTTTTCTGCTTGACGAAATGCTTTCTACTTGAATGGAAAATAACAGCTGGGCTCAAGGCAGCAAGGGCCCTCTGTCTGTGTTCAGCTGGGATGAGGGCTCCTCTGAGACCTCAGGAGAGTGGAGCTGGCCTTGCTGTTTGCATCCATTGGCTGCCTAGCTGTGCCCCTGAGACCCAAGCTACCAGCTCATACACTGTGACTTGCTCCATTTTCCTTCTCTTCCTCCTCTCTCTAGCACCCCACCTAACAAGGGATTTTGATTTTTTTCTGAAGGCAATACATTTCAGGGTCAGAGCCTCCTTTTCCTTGAAACTCAGGCACATGGAAGACAGATCTTTTTTTGGGTGAAGAAATGTTCTAAAACTAGATATGGTGATAGTTGCAGCACAATGTTATAAACGCATGACATGCCACTAATGGTAGATTATATGTTACGTGTTTATTCATCATTTATTTAGTTGCTCAGTCATGTCTGAATCTTTTGCAGCGCCATGGACAGTAGCCCTCCAGGCTCCTCTGCCCATGGGATATCCTGGACAAGAATACTAGAGTGGGTTGCCATTTCCTTCTCCGGGGGCTCTTCCCAACCCAGGGATCGAACCCACTTCTCCTGCATTGGCAGGCAGATTGTTTGCCACCGTGCCACCTGGGAAGTCTATGCTATACATATTTTACCACAATTAAAATAAGAAACAAACAAAAAGAAACAGACTGTCCCTTCTCTTCTCTTTGGGAAAGACTCTTAAAAAAGGTCCAATATTAGAATATCAGAAATGGAAGAGATCTTAAAGGACATCTGGTCTACCCTGGCAATTCATAGATTAAAGATTCTGAAGTTCATCCTGGAGCAGTGACGGACCTCAGGACCCTCAAGATCACACAGCAATTTAGACAGAATTTCACCCTCTACTAATAGCTCTTGGTCCTGACGAGGGAGAGGCACTGGTCTTGTGTCTTTTCACAGCAATGATCTCTTGGACCTGGGCACCCTCAATTTATATGCAGGAAGGAATGATGCTAAAGCTGAAACTCCAGTACTTTGGCCACCTCATGCGAAGAGTTGACTCACTGGAAAAGACTCTGATGCTGGGAGGGATTGGGGGCAGGAGGAGAAGGGGACGACCGAGGATGAGATGGCTGGATGACATCACGGACTCGATGGACGTGAGTCTGAGTGAACTCCGGGAGATGGTGATGGATAGGGAGGCCTGGCGTGCTGCGATTCATGGGATCGCAAAGAGTCGGACATGACTGAGCGACTGAACTGACTGACTGACCAGACATGTTTTGTTTGGCTGTATTGTGTTTAATATTAAAAATTAATTGCTAGCATTTAAAGTCAGGCAAATTCTGGGATTTGCCTAGCAGTCCAGTGGTTAAGACAGGACTTCCTATGCAGGGTGTTAGTTGATTCCTGTTTAGGAAATTAAGGTCCTACATGCTGTGGGGTGTGCAGCCAAAAAAAAAAAAAAAAAAATTGACGAGGGAGAGGCACTGGTCTTGTGTCTTTTCACAGCAATGATCTCTTGGACCTGGGCACCCTCAATTTATATGCAGGAAGGAATGATGCTAAAGCTGAAACTCCAGTACTTTGGCCACCTCATGCGAAGAGTTGACTCACTGGAAAAGACTCTGATGCTGGGAGGGATTGGGGGCAGGAGGAGAAGGGGACGACCGAGGATGAGATGGCTGGATGACATCACGGACTCGATGGACGTGAGTCTGAGTGAACTCCGGGAGATGGTGATGGATAGGGAGGCCTGGCGTGCTGCGATTCATGGGATCGCAAAGAGTCGGACATGACTGAGCGACTGAACTGACTGACTGACCAGACATGTTTTGTTTGGCTGTATTGTGTTTAATATTAAAAATTAATTGCTAGCATTTAAAGTCAGGCAAATTCTGGGATTTGCCTAGCAGTCCAGTGGTTAAGACAGGACTTCCTATGCAGGGTGTTAGTTGATTCCTGTTTAGGAAATTAAGGTCCTACATGCTGTGGGGTGTGCAGCCAAAAAAAAAAAAAAAAAAAACAAGCAAATTCACATAAATATCCAGATTTCCAGCATCTTCTAACAGAAAGTTATGACAGCATTGGGCCCATATTCCCACATGGCAGTGATGGGAGACTGGGTTCTTCCCAGTTCTCCATAGCCCCCACCCCTTCCCACTGGCCACTTATCCTCAGGCATCTGTTGTTTTTCTAATGTTCAGCCTGCTTTTGTCATTTCTCCTGCCTGCCTACCCTGGGGAGGCAGGAAGATTGGCAGCCCTGCTTCAGCCTGGACTGGAGGACTGTGGGTCTCTAAACATTTTTCCTAGGTGCATTTCAGCTGCTGGATGGAGTACAGTTGGCCCTTTGTATTTGCAGTTTATCTGCATCTGTGGGTTCAACTAATCATGGATCAAAACTGTTGCAGGAAGGGGGACCTCTTTCAGGGCATGCAAGTGGGCTCTTGTCTAACACTCAGAAGTGTAAGTCCAAGGAGACTCACGTGCTGACAAGGCAAGAGACTTTATTGGGAAGGGGTGCCCAGGTGGAGAGCAGTGGGGGAAGGGAACTCAGGAGGACTGCTCTGCCACGTGGCTTGCAGTCTCGGGTTTTATGGTGATGAGATTAGTTTCGGGTCATGTTTGGCCAATCATTCTGACTCATGGTCCTCCCTGGTGGTGCACGCCTTGTTCAGCCAAGATGGATGCCAGAGAGAAGGATTCTGAGAGGTGGTCGGACACGTGGCATCTCATTTTGACTCTTCTGGTTGGTGATAGCATATCAGTTCCGTGTTCCTTACCAGGACCTCCTATGTGAAACAACTCACACAGATGGTTACTGTGGCGCCTGGCCAGGGTGGGTGGTTTCAGTCAGTGTGCTTCCCCTAACAAAACTATCTGGGGTGGGACTTCCCTGGTGGTCCACATTTCCAATGCAAGGGGTGTGGATTCAATCCCTGGTTGGGGAACTAAGCTCCCATACACCTCTCTGTGTGGCCAAAAGCAAGACAAAACAAAAAACTATTTTTTGGGAAAAAAAAAAAATCCAGATAGTTCCAAAAAACAAAACCAAAACTTGAATTTGCCGCATGCTTTGGCAACCATTTACATAGCATTCATGTTGTATTAGGTTTTATAAGTAATCGAGAGATGATTTAAAGTATATGGGAGGATGTACACTGGTTACATGCAAATATTACACCATTTTACATAAGGACTTGAGCATCCATGGATTTTGGTATCTGAGGGGCAGTGCCCTTTGGTCCTGGAAGCAGTCCCCCTTGGATAACGAGGAATGACTGTACACGTGGAGTTCTGTTTATCTTATCCATTTCGGCTCCACCTACACTGTGGCCCCAAGATATTGTGGACTAGCTTTGGCTGACGAACTTGCTTCTCTGTGGTGCCTTACCTTTAAGAAATGTTCCCATTTTACAGATGGGGAAGCTACAAGAGAAACAAACAGGGATGTGTCCAGAGAAGAAAGTCACTTGAAGGCTTGGCATCGTGTGTGAATGGTTGCAGGCTTAGAGTGGTACCTCCACATGATGAAATATTATTCAGCCACAGAAAGGAATAAAGTTCTGATACATGCCACAGTATGGATGCACCTTGAAAACACAATGCCAACAAAAAGACACGTTTCATATGACTTGACTTATATGAGGTACTTAGAAGAGGCAAATTCATAGAGACAGAAAGTAGAACAGAGGTTACCAAGGACTGGAGGGAAGCAGAGGTGAGAAGGTATTATTAAATGAACATAGAGTTTTTGTTAGAGGTGGTGAACAGTTTTGAACAAATAAAGTGATTATGGTTGTAGGACATGCTGAATATAATTAATGCCACAGCATGGTCCACTTACAAATGGTTAAAATGGTACATTTCATGTTATATACATTTTATCACAATAAACACAATAAGGAAATAACAGAGAAAAATGTTAACATCTGCAAGAAGTTCCACGTGGTATTGCTGCATCTTTCTCTAAATACAGAGACAGAGAATGTATCTCTCTAAATACAGATATGGTACTGAATACAGAGAAATAGGAATAAACATTTTTTTAAGTTTTGTTATCATCTAGGACACCACTGAGAAGTGAAGTGGCCATTCGATTCCTACTCTTGACAACAGCAACTCATTCCTCACACAGCAGTTCACCTGTTGCGCCCCTGTCCTTTGCACTCCCAGAATTTTGCATTCACAGCATTTAGTAAGTTGCAGCGTATCATCTTTCAGGGTGATGATCTGATTAATGTGTTTTCTCACTTGGTTATAAGCATCACAGCAACATGAGGGCAGGAATCGGGCCTGGTTTTTGGTTCAGCATTATGTCCCTAGCACTTAGCCCAGGGCCTGGCATAGAGTTAGGATCTCAACAGATATTTCATGAGTGAAAAGACTATAAGTTCATAAAGAAGGTGTACTGAAGGTCAAAGTGTCACCCGGGAAGACACATATTCCGTAGCTGCCATGTTGCCCAGAGGGTACTTCTGCTCTGATTCGCGCGGCTTGGGGTTATTCTCCATTTTTGCTAGCCAGAGTTTCTTTCTACTGTTTGGAACCAAAAAAACAAAACAAAACAAAAAAGCACCTTCCATTATATAATCTCCCTGAGCCTGAGTTTCTTTACCTGTAAAATAGAGGTAATAATAGCTTGCCACTGTTGGGACAATTGTGCTTAGTTGTATCTGACTATTTGCAACCCCATGGACTACAGCCCGCCAGGCTCCTCAGTTCATGGGATTGTCCTGCAAAGAATACTGGAGTGGGTTACCATTTCCTCCTCCAGGGGATCTTCCCCACCCAAGGATCAAACCCGTGTTTCCTGCATTGCAGGTAGATTCTTTACCACTGAGCCACCTGGGAAGTCCAGTAATGGAAGGTACTAATAGTACCTTCCATGTATTCATTTTAATAAGGATTACATCAATGAACTCAGTGTTCACCAAGATGATGAGAGAAAAGGAGGAGAAAGATGGTGCCAAGTGTATTTCCTATCCTGCTGTAACAAATTACCACATATTAAATGGCTTAAAACAACCACATTTATTTTTGTATAGCTCTGGAGATGGGAAGTCTGAATTGGGTCAGCAGGGCTGCCTTCCTTCTGGAGGTTCTAGAGAAGAATCCATTGCCTTGCCTTTTCTAGGGTTGCTCTTTCTTTCTAAAGGTCACCCGCATTCCTTGGCCCATGATTTCCCATCATTCCAACCTCTGTTCCTATTGGGATCCCTCCTTCTCTGCCTCTTACCCTTTTGTCTCTTTCATATAAGGACACTTGTGACTGCACTGAGCCCATCTGGGGAGTCTATGATGGTCTCTCCATCACAAGACGCTTAACTCAGTCTGCAGACTCATTTTGCCAAGTGCCTTTTGTCATGTAAGGTATCACTTTTTTCTTTGGAGGACTCTTATGCAGCCTACCACTCCATGTGTCTGAAGTTTTGATTTGTAACTGTTTATGTGGTTATAAATATTCCAAGATTCCAAGAAAAATAAGTTATCTTCCCTGACTTCAGTGCTTACAATACTGTTGGGGAAACGAACCATTTGCCAGTCCGTGAAGTCCCAGGCAGTGCTCAATGCTGCCCTGAGAGGTGAAGGTGATGTTTTGAGAATATGAAGATGAATGTAAGGATCCTTTGTTTCATTGGGTATCTCCTCTGCTCAGACCTGAAGCTTACAACCTCACAGGCTGTGCCTGCTCAGATTCTGGGGGCCACCTTCCCAGGAAAGATGATGGGAGTGTCGTCTCCTGTAAGTGTGTGACACAGCATTCCTACCTTCTCCTCACAGAAAGTGGGAGCTTTGGGAAAGGCAAGGTGGAATCTCTTCACTAGATCAGCAGACGTCTTTACTTTCTACTTTAGTAGATTCCTGTGTTCTGCATGTCTGTGTTTTCACCAAATTCACGTATTGAAATCCTAACCCTAAATGTGACAGCATCAGATGTAGGGTGTTTGGGAGGTGTTTAAGTCACGAGGGCAGAGCCCTTCTGAATGAGATTAGTGCTTTTATAAAAGAGCACCACAGTGGATAATAACCTGCCTGCCAATGCAGGGGACACAAGTTCGATCCCTGGTCCGGGAAGATTCCATGTGCTACGGAGCAACTAAGCCTGTGGGCCACAACTACTGAGCCCTCACACCTGGAGTCCATGGTCCCCACCAAGAGAAGCCACCACAGTGAGAAGCCCGTGCACTGCAATGGATAGTAGCCTCTGCTGCCACAACTAGAGAAAGCCCATGAGCAGCAACAAAGACCCAGGGCAAACGTAAATAAATAAATAAATATTTAAAAAATAATAGAAGAGTTGCCAGAGAGCTCCTCTCTCCCCTTGGGCCTTGTGAGGCCTCAGCAGCAACTCTGCACCACCTACCTGCTCACGCTGGTCCGCTGATCTTGGCCGTACAGCCTCTAGAACGGTGAGTACTGCATTTCTGCTGTTTATAATGCACCCAGTCTGTGGTATTTTTGTTATACCAGCCCTCACAGACTGAGACTCTGATGATTTGGTAAATTTCATATGTACCCTACGACCCTTAGCATTAATTTGGCTTAGACTCAGACAGGTAAATTGATGGTTAGAAAGGGGTAAGTGGCAAGGGGGAAGGCATGTCCCCCTCCTCCAACTTCCCAGAGCCCTGGAGAAATTGTGTCAGTCAGAAATAGGACGGGATGGTCCAAAGAGCAAGAAATTGGCTGCTGGATCACCCAGGATGAGGCAGCATGCGTTATTCCTGGAAAGCAGGAAGCCACGCCCTTCTCTCATCAAGATAGCCAAGCCCCACTGCCAACAGAGATAAAGACAGTCTGTGAGCAATTTAACAAGGGTGCTTCAAGGGGGGCCACCACCGTGTGTCCAGATAGACGCTACTCAGCTTCCGAGCCCTCAGGTAGCTGACTCTGCGTCTGGCATGTGGCTAGAATGAGTTAGGTCATTCACTGGTGAGTTCTTAGTTTTTCAACTGGCATCTGTCCTGGGACCTGGTCCATGAACTCCGCTTTCCTGGAATAAAAATTGTGATGTGTGTTTCAGTAAGGATTACTTGATATGTGTGAGCTCTGTGCCAAATACGAAGGTTTAAAAACTTACTTATGTGTCAAATTAAAAAAATTTTTATTATGTGTTTACTCATTTGGCCTTGTTGGGTCTTCACTGCTGCATGCAGACTTTTCCCCCTAATTGCACCGAGCAGGAGCTTCTCTCTAGTTGTGGTGCACAGGCTTCTCATTGCGGTTGCTTCTTTTGTTGCAGAGCTCAGCCTCTCGGACGCCTGGGCTTCAGTCGTTGTGGCCCACGGGCTTAGTTGCTCCGCATCAGGTGGGATCTTCCTGGAGCAGAGATCGAACCCGTGTCTCCTGCAGGGGCAGGTGGATTCTTCATCATTGAGCCACCAGGGAAGCCCTTATTGTGGTTTCAATTTGCAGTTCCTTGATGGTTAATGATGTCGGGCATCTTTTCTTGTGCTTATTGGCTGTTTGTATATCTTCCTTGGAGAAATATCTGTTCAGATCCTTTGCCCATTTTGTAGTGAGTGTATTCAATCTTGAAGGCTCTCCTAAATGATTACATACAGCAGCCACTATAGAATAGTGATCCATTGTGGGCACTCTGCTGTTGGTGGCCTCGATTTGAATCTCACTTTGGCCACGTATTAGTACATGACCTTGACCATTCTCTCCAGACCTCAGTTTTTCCTGTCCTATTGCGATAGAAACATTAGCGACTTCTTAAGGTTGTTGTAAGGATTTAAAAGGCAGCACATATCAAAGCCTTAGCAAGAATTAATAAGGACTCAGTAAATATTATTAATACCCATAATGGAAATAACATTAACACTTACCAAGCATACAACATCTCATTGTGTCTACACAGCAGTCTTGCAAAATGGCTTTAATCGCCTCCATTTTACAAGCAAGGAAACTGAAGCTCAGGGAGATGAGGGAATGTGTCCCTGGCTACACAGCTGGTAAGAGACTGAGCAGATGCCTACCTGGATCTGAATGACTGCAGTGCTGTGCCATGCTTAGTCGCTCAGTCATGTCAGGCTCTTTGTGACCCCCTGGACTGTAGCCCGCCAGGCTCCTCTGTCCATGGAGATTCTCCAGGCAAGAATATTGGAGTCGGTTGCCATTTCCTCCTCCAGGGGATCTTTCCAACCCAGGGATTGAACCCATGTCTCCCAAATTGCCAGCGGATTCTTTACCATCTGGGCCACCAGGGAAGCCCATATATATATATATGGTGGCTTCTGATTTTCCACCTTTAATATGAGAGAGGTTGCTCCGGTTTATGGAGGGAAATGCCTTCACTGTAGTGGCCCTGATTGGAGCAGGACTCTGTGACGTCCAACACCATAACTGACTGAAGGGCGCTCCTCAAATGTTAAGTCTCCAGAAGGGTTTTGCTGCTGCTGCTGCTAAGTCACTTCAGTCATGTCCGACTCTGTGCGACCACATAGACAGCAGCCCACCAGGCTCTCCCATCCCTGGGATTCTCCAGGCAAGAACACTGGAGCGGGTTGCCATTTCCTTCTCCAGTGCATGAAAGTGAAAAGTGAAAGTGAAGTCGCTCAGTCGTATCCGACTCTTAGTGACCCCATGGACTGCAACCTACCAGGCTCCTCCGTCCATAGGATTTGCCAGGCAAGAGTACTGGAGTGGGGTGCCATTGTCTTCTCCGCCAGAAAGGTTTTAGGTTCCTACTATTCAAGTGCAATTGTCATTAAGCAAATACTGTCAGAAAAGAATCAGTCTTTTGGCTCTCTGAGCAGCCCAAGAGTAAGAGCCTTATGAAAGGTGGTAAAAAGGGAGCCAAGATGAAAGCAGCCAACTCATTTCTTAAGAAAGATGGGTATGATGTGAAAGCAGCCGCTGCGTTCAATGTAAGAAATATTGGGACAACATTTGTCATGAGACCTCAAGGAACCAAAATCGTATCTGATGGCCTCAAGGGTTGTGTTTTTGAAGCGACCCTTGTTGGTCTGTAGGATGATGAAGTTGCATTGAGAAAATTCAGACTCATTACTGAGGATGTTCAGGGCAAAAACTGCCTAATTTCCATGGCCTGGATCTCGTCATTGACTACATATGCTCCATGGTTTAAAAAATGGCAGACCATGATTAAAGCTCATGTTGATGTCAAGATTATCGATGGTTATTTGCTTCATCTGTTCTGTGTGGGTTTTACTAAAAAATGCCACAATCAGATTTGGAAGGCTCCTATGCCCAGCACCAAAAGGTCCACCAGACCTGCAAGTGGTTGATGGAAATCATGGCCTGAGAGGTGCAGATAAATGACTTGAAAAAGGTGGTCAATAAATTGATTCCAGGGCTTCCTTTTTGGTGCAGTCTGCCTGCCAATGCAGGGGTACCAGTTCGATCCCTGGTCAGGGAAGATCCTACATGCTGCAGGGCAATGAAACTCATGTCCCACAGCTACTGAGCCTGCACTCTGGAGTCCCCTAAGCCGCAACTACTGAGCCCATGTGCTGCAACTCCTGAACCCCGTGCACCTAGAGCCTGTGCTCCGCAAGGAGAAGCCTCCGCCATGAGAAACTCCACATGCTGCAATGAAGAGTAGCCCCCGCTCGCCACAACTAGAGAAAGCCTGAGTGTAGCAATGAAGACCAGCACAGCCAAAACTACCCTGCATGAAGAAATACTTTAAAAAATACATTGATTCCAGACAGCATTGGAAAAAACAGAAAATTCTTGCCAACCTTTCCACTCCATGATGTATCTGCTAGAAAAGTAAAAATGCTGAGGAAGCCCAAATTTGAATTAGAAAAACTCATGGAGCTATACGGTGAAGGTAGCAGTTCTGGAAAAGCTACTGGGTATAAGACAGATAGTAAAGCTGAACAAACTGATGGATATGAGCCACCTCTCCAATAATTTTTTTTTTTAATTCAGACTTTTAATGGCGACAAATAAGAGGTCTTATTTGTGACATTTCTTGTGGTCATTCTTTTTAGATAATCTGACAGCTTGTTGAATTATGTGTTCTGATTTGATAGTAATGTGAATTTTTCTGAAAAAAAAAAAAAAAGGAATCAGAGAAGAACGTAGTCATGAAATCATCACCAGCTTATTTGGACAGAGAAAAACTATAGCATCCCGTGGCCAAGGATGTGTTCATTTCACTTTGAGCAGGTTTTTGAGTCGGAGGATCTTTTCGTACAACCCTGGCAAGCTCTCCCTGTTTAGCATGGCTTCTCCTTCGAGAACCTCACAGAGCTAACCCGAAAAGGATGAAAGACAAGGATCTAGGGAGGCTCCCTCTTTTCCCAGAACCATTGTTTAGGATTCTTGCGTAGTTCCCCATAGTGACAGTAGGTGTCACCTTTGAGTCGCCTGAGGCCAGTCTCTGAGCAACTGACAAAATGCCTCATTTCCAAATCCAGTTTGGAGGCATTCATTACCAGCACTCCAGCCCCAAAGCAGTTTGGATACTCTGGTTCTCATTTACAGAACCAAGCTTGTCCCTAAGAAGAGGCTCCCAGCAGCTGGATAAGCTAAAAGGGGCTCTGTGCCTGTGACTTTACAACTGATTTCTCTGTTGTTGAAAGGGGGAGGTGATGGATGAGGCTTCCCTGATGGCTCAGCAGGTAAAGAATCTGCTTGCAATGCAGGAGACATAGGAGACGTGGGTTCGATCCTTGGGTCGGGAAGATCCCCTGGAGGAAGGCATGGCAACCCACCCTAGTATTCTTGCCTGGAGAATCCCATGGACAGAGAAGCCTGGCGGGCTACAGTCTATGGGGTCGCAAAGACTGAAGTGACTAGGCATGCATGCATGATATATGGATAAGAGACAGTTTATGCAAAGGCCCTGCCAGCTCAGAGCCCTATTCTCCCAGAGTTCTCTGCTCTGCCCTGTCTCATCGGCTCACACCTGTGTCTACACTAGGCTGTGAGCAACTGTGGGCAATGGGGGAGTGGGGACTCTTTCCTTTCCTCCCTTCTTCCCTCCCTTCCTTCTTCCCTCCTTTCTTTTCTTCTTTTCTTCCCTTTCATCTTTCTTCCTTCTCTCTCTTGCTTCCTTCCGTTCCATGCATATTAAGTGCCAGACACTGGAGCTAAAACAGAGAACAAAACAGCCAGTCTCTATTCCTTCGTGGAATTGACATTCTGATTCCTTATTTGTCTGTAAGTTCTCAGCACTTAGCACATGGTAGGCACTTAACTGCTTTCATGGCTTGGTGTGTATTCTTCCAGTTTTTTTCAATGTGTATACTAACACGATACATGATATTTACATTTTAGATGGAAATGAGATCATGCATTAATACTATATATATATATATATACACACAGATAAGAGTCAGACACGACTGAGCAACTTCACTTTCACTTTTCACTTTCATGCATTGGAGAAGGAAATGGCAACCCACTCCAGTGTTCTTGCCTGGAGAATCCCAGGGACGGGGGAGCCTAGTGGGCTGCCTTCTATGGGGTTGCACAGGGTCGGGCATGACTGAAGTGACTTAGTAGCAGCAGCAGCAGTAGCAGCAGCAGCATATGTATATATATATATTCTGTGACTCACCACCCCCCACCTCAGCTTAATAGTGTCTCGTGGCCATCTTTCCAGGTTAGAATATAAAAATCAACTTCAGGGTTTGCATGTCCCCAAGATGCTATTTGGGCTGCCCAGGTGGTGCTAGTGGAGATGCTAGTGGAGATCCCCTGGAGAAGGGCATGGCAACCCACTCCAGTATTCTTGCCTCGAGAAATCCCATGGACAGAGGGGCCTGGTATGCTACAGTTCATAGGGTCACACACAGTCAGACACGTCTTAAGGGACTTAACAAGCAAACGAACAAGTGGCTGGGTCGGGCATGACTGAAGTGACTTAGTAGCAGCAGCAGCAGTAGCAGCAGCAGCATATGTATATATATATATTCTGTGACTCACCACCCCCCACCTCAGCTTAATAGTGTCTCGTGGCCATCTTTCCAGGTTAGAATATAAAAATCAACTTCAGGGTTTGCATGTCCCCAAGATGCTATTTGGGCTGCCCAGGTGGTGCTAGTGGAGATGCTAGTGGAGATCCCCTGGAGAAGGGCATGGCAACCCACTCCAGTATTCTTGCCTCGAGAAATCCCATGGACAGAGGGGCCTGGTATGCTACAGTTCATAGGGTCACACACAGTCAGACACGTCTTAAGGGACTTAACAAGCAAACGAACAAGTGGCTTCAACCCAAATTCATTTCCTGTGGAATCTCAGGGTCAGGTTAGGATTGTGAATGGGCCAGATGTTCATGTTCTCAAGGTCCCCTTTGGTCCCTGTTTATGCTTCTTCTGTTAATTTCATTCAATATATTTGATTAATCTCCTACTATTAGACATTGAGGTTGTTTCCAGTCTTTTCCTATCGCAAACAGTGCTGTAGTGAAAAAGCTTGTTCATCCTTTGTTTTATGTGTGTTGACTAAATTGCTGTAACTGGCATTGCTGGGTCAATTTAGCAACATATATTGCTATAGATACAGGTATTATAGTATCTATGAATACTGTTTAATTCCCTTCACAGAAGCTGTACTACTTTTCATTCCCAATAGAATATGTTACAAATTGTGATCTTTGCTTAACTGTGCAAATATATACACACACATACCTTTTCATATTCTTTTCCTTTTTTTTTTTTTTTTGAATTGTTGATCTACAGGACCTTTTTACATGTCAGAGAAACTATCCTTTTGTAACTTAAAGTACAGATTTTTTTCTTAGTTTATTATTTATTTTCTTATCATCCTTTTTAAAAAAAAAACAGCTGCTTAGTATCCCATAAATAATTTTAAGCAGTCTCTTTTTGCTAGACATCTTGGTTGTTTTCAATTGTTGGCTGTTATAAATGACACAGATCTTTCTACTAATCTGCAGTGCCTCTCTTTATGCTAAATTCCTAAAGTGGAACTGCTTGGTGAAAGCAAGTGCTGTTCTGTGCTTAGTCGCTCAGTCACGTCCAGTTCTTTGTGACTGCATGGACTGTAGTCCGCCAGGCTCCTCCGTCCATGGGGATTCTCCAGGCACGAATACTGGAGTGGGTTGCCTTGCCCTCCTCCAGGGGATCTTCCCAGCCCAGGAACTGAACTGAGATTTCCTGCATTACAGGCAGACTCTTAGCCAGCTGAGCTACCAGGGAAGCCCTGATGAAAGAATATGGACCATAAAAAGTCTTTTGATACATATTGGGCCTTGGATATTTTTAAAGTCTTGTATTTATTTATTTAACTCTTTTGTTTGGTTGCACTGGATCTTAGGTGCAGTATGCAGGGCCTTTAGTTTTAGCTGTGGCATGTGCGATCTAGTTCCCTGACCAGGGACTGAACCCAAGCCCCTTGCATTGGGAGCGTGCAGACTTAGCCACTGGACCACCAGGGAAGTCCTTCCTTTTATTATTTATAAATAACAATTATTTAGTAGTTAAAAAAAAAAATGCCTCATGTCCCAATGGGCCATCCACTCAGAATGGTGAGTCTAATCTATCCTCCCACCCTTTTTCACTTGCTCTGTATTATTTTGAAACAAATCATTTCATCTAGAAAGATCAAAGGATATAGAGCGATGCTATCTTTGCATGAGAAATTCACCATCTCTGCCCCCAGTTCTTCTAGGTAGTGGCAATGGAAAGCTACCACCATGCTGTTTAGAGTCTTCCTCCTGGAGCCTGCTGGGGGGCGAACATTGCATCCCATTGGCATGCCCCTTCTCTGGAGCTCTGCTCTTGTTTTGCAGACAGGACAAAATGTTCACCCACATGGATGACTCAGCTAGCCCCGAGCCTCTTTGGTTCACTGCAGAATCCCCACAGACCTAAAAGCTTTGCTTCAACCGTACGTTTTCACTTATTTATTTTTTATTCATTCCAGAGGCAGGCAGGAAATTGCCATTGGTCCATGAGTCATGCAGGAATCTTTCCTCTGTCCTTTCCCATTTGGATGTGGCTTCCTTGAAAAATACCCAGGTGGACGGGCGCTTCTCCCACGCAGTCTTGATTTTGTGGGCACTGACTCTGGCTGGTGGAGGGCTCTACCTGTTCCATGGCTGAGCCCCAGAGCCTTGAGGCATTGCCCAGAGCCTACCCAGGACCCTCCAGGCCATATTCTGAAAATTCCTCCTGCTTCTGACAGGCCTCCAGTCTCCTTCCTTAGTTGGCTTCACCCCAGGGGTACTGGGCATTTAGGGGGTTGGGGTGGACAGTGTCAGCCAGGCCCGCTTCTTCATTTACATAGCACCAGTTATTGCCAAGACAGATGCTAGCTCTCAAAATCTGGAAAGCAGAGAATCAGTAGGGGTACAGCAGCTTCCATAGCAGCTGCTGACTGCCTTGGCTGTCTCTGCACGAATAACCTGACCCAGTGCCGGCACCACGGTACCGGGGCCTTCCCATCTAGCTCACTAAAGCCTCCAGTGCCCTGCAGACGGGCATTTCATTATTCTGATCTTACCCAAGAGGCTCTCAGAGAGACCAGGGGACTCAATGAAAGTTATATAGCTTGAGCAGGTCCTGGTACCAGAGTTTTGAATCCAGGTCCTTAAGGTGGAATTTTGACCCTAAGGTACTCAACCTTTTGATTCATTTTTAAAATTCATTTTATTTTTGTTTATTTGGCTGTGTCAGGTCTTAGTTGTGGCACTTTGGGGCGCTTAGCTGTGGCTCAAGGGCTTGGTTTCCCCTGGCATGTGGGGTTTTAGTGCCTCAACCAGGGATCAAACCCATGTCCCCTGCACTGGAAGGCAGATTCTGAACCACTGGACCACCAGGCAAGTCCTTTGATTCATTTTTTTAAAACAAAGCAGGTAGAGGTCATAGCAGAGAGGCTGTCCAATCAAATCCCACTCTGAGGCCCAACCTGGAGAAAGCAAGGGCAGTGAGGTCAGGTTGGGGGTGGCATGAACAGTGGCTAATGACACTTTTCTGGGTATAAGTGATTGCCAGATGAGGCTTCCAGAGGGAAAGTCTGCTCGTAAGTAATGGCTTCTGACCTCTTTGGGCTACTATCAGTGTTACTGAGTGCAAGCTTCTATTGCTTGCCACGTGACAGGACAGTAAATTGAGAGATGAGTTGTTGGGGGAAGGAATAGCAGCTTATTCAGAAAGCCAGAAAACTGAAAGATGGTGGACTAGTGTCACAGAGAGCTGGACCTGCCTTAACAACTGAACAAGTGTCCCAAAGAACCATCTTTCCTGAGTTAGAATTTAGGCTTCTTTTATACAAAGTGGAGGAGGTAAAGTCCTGATTCTGGTCAGATTCTGGAAGAGATGTCTTAATTTCTTCCTCCTTATGGTCGTTCACATGTGGGTCTGGTCAGGAGGTTTTCTATAAGGTAACAAAGATATTTTAGCTTAACATTGATTTCATGGGAGCCAGGGTTCTCAGAGATAGGGTATTATATATGATTTAATCCTATGGGCAATATCCCTTTTGTGATTAACTTGCGGACGACAGAGGATGAGATGGTTGGATGGCATCACCGACTCATTGGATATGAGTCTGAATAAACTCTGGGAGTTGGTGATGGACAGGGAGGCCTGGCATGCTGCAGTCCATGGGGTCACAAAGAGTCNGGGCAATATCCCTTTTGTGATTAACTTGCGGACGACAGAGGATGAGATGGTTGGATGGCATCACCGACTCATTGGATATGAGTCTGAATAAACTCTGGGAGTTGGTGATGGACAGGGAGGCCTGGCATGCTGCAGTCCATGGGGTCACAAAGAGTCGGACACAACTGAGCAACTGAAATGAACTGAACTGAACTGCACTGAACTGCAGCAAAAACAATGGAAGACAAACCGTAAAGTAAAAGAAACAGATTCAATACGGAGTCAGAATTATAGCTAGAGACGAGAGGGGGACTCTCAGTTCAGCAATGGGCCGCATGGGGGCTTTGGAATCTTCTCCTGTCACTCTGGACAGACCTGTACATCCATGCAGAATGGAGTACTTTGCCCAAGTGGGGATGCTGGGGCTGTGGTCTTCTCTGCCCACCTCATCAAGACTCTGAGCCACCAGGGGAACTATGGAACATCAACATGGTAGAAATTTTCCCTTCTTATAAGGAGAGGGAAATTTGCACATGGACAGACACCTGGGAGAATGCATCTGAGGTATCTGATAGAGGCAAATATTGGAGCCAAGGAATGCCAAGGATTGCTGGCAGTGTCCAGAAGCTGGAAGGAGTGAGGAAGATTCTAGAGCCTCCAGAAGAACCAAGCCTACCAACACCTTAATTTCAGACTGCTGGCCTCTGGAACCAGGAGATATGTCTGTTGTTTCAAGCCACCCTGTTGTGAAAGTTGTTACCTAGGAAACAAACACAGTTGGTTAATTATTTTGTTTGCTTACTTGCTTATGGTTTTTCTTCCAATTGACAAGACTCTTATTTGTTTATTCTCTCTTATATCCCTAGTGCCCAGCTGTGCGTCGAACACAGAAAGAACTCGCCACATATTTTTAGATGAATCAAATCGTTCACATAATCAGCCATAACATCTTGTCACCTGTAGCTTGTCTTGTGTTCATTGCCTTGTATGATGTTCTTCACTCTCACTTTAGGTCATCATCTCCCTCTGAGTTTTTTTTTGGGCAGCTGGGTGTATCTTCCTTGCTGTGCCTGGGCTTTCTCTAGCTGTGGCAAGTGGACTTCTCATTGCAGTTGCTTCCTTTTTTGGGGAGCACAAGCTCTAGGGAGCTCAGGGTTCAATAGTTTCAGCTCTTGGGCTCAGCAGTTGTGGCTCCAGGGCATGCAAGAGGGATTGACCCCTTGTCTCTTAACTATTGCACCATCAGAGAAACCCTCTCCCTCTGAATTTTTGCAGGAGCCTTCCAGCTTGTCTCCTTGCAGTTTAACTTTTACTCTTCTTTTTAACATAAATCTGATCTTCTCACTTCCCCATTGTAAACCCTTTATTCTTTCCCCGCTGTCTATATTAGCTGTTGGACCTTGGGTGTGTGGGTATGTGTGAGCATGTGTGTGTTTAGTTGTGACCCCATGGACTGTAGCCCACCAGGTTCTTCTGTCCATGGAATTTTCCAGGCAAGAATACTGGAGTGGGTTGCCGTGTCCTTTTCCAGGGGATCTTCCTGACCCAGGGATTGAATCTGCATCTCTTGTGTTGGACCTGGGGTATGCGCCATAAACTCTCAGCCTCAGTTTCCTCATCTGTGGAATGGGAGTAATAATTGCACCTACCTCCCACCAAGTTGGTGTGAGGATTAGCTGAGAATCAATTGATTCTCACACAGCACAATGCCCAGCACATCACAGGGGCCCTGTGAATGCTGGCTTTCACCATTAGGTCAGCATTTGTGTGGGCCTGAGCCTAGAGACCTGAGGCTATATAAAATGAGTCCTTTGTTAAGATGGAGAAAAGCATTTTAAAAATCATGCATTCAAAATTGGCTTGCCCAACAAAGTGATTAAAAAGCAGAGTTTGTCTGGCCTTTTGGCCTGTTAAAGTTTGGAGAAGACATCTATTTTGAAAGCATGAGTTTGCGTATCATTAAACACACAATGAAAACACATTAAATGAAAAACTTAAAGTAGGCTCATGTTTATATTAAAATTATATCATTTGTACCATAGACATAATCTTAAATGTGGGAATAAAGGAATTGATTTTAATCATGGCTCAGAATTGATGCTCTCTATTTCTAAAAACCTCTTAATCAGGAAATTTCCCAAGAGAAATTGTTTAAAATACAGGGTAACACATGTGAGAGCAATTCCAAAATTTAATGTGTGCAAATTATTCATATATTCATAATTTTATTATAGCATATTGGATTTGGGGAATCAAGCCCAGGTGAAGAGAAGCTTAAAAAAGGCCCATAAGTGAAACGAATTTAAATATTGCAACTACCTTCCTGTCGACCCAGAGCGTTCACTAAAGCAGTAGCAATTTTAATAAGATTGGAAGTTCTTGTTGATTTGAAAGGCTAAATTGGTGAGACCGTCTCTCTTTTTAAAAAAAGCTTTCTTTCAAAAAGTCAGACTTTCTGTAGAATTGAACAATTCTGTAATGTGGTCAGATGCTCTTCTCAAGCTGCTTTGTTTGATTTGGCAAGTTTTAAAAATAATGCCAGCACGGAAGATAGTAAATGATTGAAAACAGAAATAGGAACATGGCTTGCTAGTATTATTATTTACTACTTATTAAAATTAGAAATTCTCTTAAAAGTTAATAGGCGAGAGACTTCCCTGGTGGTCCAGTGGTAAAGATTTCACCTTCCATTGCAGGAGGTGTAGGTTTCGATTTTGGGTCAGGGAGTTAAGATCCCACATGCCTCGTGGCCCCCCAAATCCAAACATAAAACAGAAGTAATATTGTACCAAATTCAATGAAGACTTTATAAAATGGTCCACATCAAAAGAAAAAAAAATCTTAAAAAAGTTAATAGGGAGACAGAGAGGCTTTTGGCCAAAGTATAGTAGACTGGGAGGGCACCCTCGTGTGTGAGTGTGTGTGTGGGGGGGGGGTGGGGTGGGGGGG
>SJYX01002500.1:328257-438761 GCA_006410675.1 Oreotragus oreotragus
GGGTTCGGGGGAGGGTGGGGGTTGGGTTAGGGTTACGGTGGGGGGTGGGGGGGGGGTGGGGTGGGGGGGTGTGTTTAATGACCTTTCTGCCTTGTGATGCATCTATTTCTGGACCCATCTCAGTCATTTCAGATCCTTGGTTTCCTAGAATCACTGAGAGGAGGTAAAGACTGTTTGACAAGAAGACCGGAGATTTTACTGTCTCCTGGGAGAGTATCAGGCCATGGAAAATTGAACCATGACTTGGGCCTGTGCCCAGTCATGGGAAAACTCTTTCCACTGTCTTATTTTATTCAGTTCAGTTCAGTTCAGTTCATTTGCTCAGTCATGTCTGACTCTTTGCAACCCTACGGACTGCAGCACGCCAGGCTTCCCTGTTCATCACCAACTCCTGTAGCCTGCTCCGGGAACTCATGTTCATTGCATCAGTGATGCCATCCAACCATCTCATACTCTGTCATCCCCTTCTCCTCCCACCTTCAATCTTTCCCAGCATCAGGGTCTTTTCCAGTGAGTTGGTTCTTCACATCAGGTGGCCAAAGGATTGGAGTTTCAGCTTCAGCATCAGTCCTTCCAATGAACATTCAGGACTGATTTCCTTTAGGATGGACTGGTTGGATCTCCTTGCAGTCCATGGGACTCTCAAAAGTCTTCTCCAACACCACAGTTCAAAAGCATGAATTCTTCGGTGCTCAGCTTTCTTCACAGTCCAACTCTCACATCTATACATGACTACTGGAAAAACTATAGCCTTGACTAGACGGGCCTTTGTCTTATTTTTGTTAAAAAGTTAAATCTCCTAAAATGGTCTTTACTCACAAACATATACCTTCGTGTTGTATACAATGAAAACAATACGGGCAGGAACTTTCCTGGTGGTCCAGTGGGTAAGACCCCATGCTCCCAATCAATGCAGGGGCCCAGGTTCAAGCCCTGGTCAGGAAACTAGATTCCACATCCCGCAGCTAAAAGAGCCCACATACCACAACTAAACATTCCAAATGCCAAGACGAAGCTTGACAATCACACGTGCTATAAGCAAGACCCAGAGCAGCCAAATAAAGAAGGAAAGAAAGAAAACAGTATGGATGAAATGATAGTGTCGCTTGACCCTCTTACTCTCCCCTCCCCCCTCCACTTGGGAGCCTGGTTCCTCATTCCAAGTTCAACAGCCATCGTTGTTACCATTTCCATGCATCTCCTTCCAGATATTTTCTGTGCATTTCAAACACGTAGGCATGGAGGAACCGAGTTTGTACATGGTTTCTAATTCACATTAAAAAGAAAGTCTAAGCTATACATGCTCCTAGTTGAAGGCTCCGATCATTAAGCAAGTTCTGCAGGAGGAACAGCAGGCCCAGCTGGCCCTGTTTCCAGTTCCCTATTCACGGTGGCCTAAAGTGCACACTTTCAACTTGTTCCTGATCCCTCTCTAACTCTCAGTAACATGCTTAGATATCTACTTCAGATGTTTTCAGCTTCAGGCATTGTCTTTTGACTTCCCAGGGTGGAAGAGGCTTTAGACTTCAGTTTTAGGCTATCGCCAGCAATCGCTCAACCCCCTTCTGTGCTCCTCTCATCGTGGTACCAAAATTCTTGGCTAGATCAATATTTGCATTGTTATAAACATGGATGTGCCTTTCACAGCTGAGCCATGTTGAATACCATGGAGTTCAGAGGTCTGTTTTTTATTTGCTTTCTTGACATTAGTAGTGGTTAAGTTTCCCCATGTGTGTCACTTTCTATATTCTCACCACTAATTAAGCTGTAAGCTCTCTCTCCAGATCGTCCCCACCGCTATATGCATTAGGTTTTCCGTCAGCCTTATCCTGGAATGACTCTCCAGGAGCCTTTTGACCTGGTCCATTTGGGACTATCTTCTCTCTAAGCTCCATGTACAGATGTTACCCTGAGAACTTTCTTTCCATCACCCTGGGATTGCTTCTCCTTTCTCTTGAGCTGGATTTCCTCTTGCTTGGATATCTTCCTCTTTCTTGGTGTGTTTATTTATTACCCCCTCCAGTAGATTTCTGAGGAAAGATACATGGGTATTATGTGTAGTTTTTCTGTAAGAGAGATCTTATTAGACTGTTGTTCTATATTATTCCTTTTTTCCACTTAGCCTTGTGTTTTGACAATATCTCCCCATTGGTGTGAGTAATTTCCCTCTTATTTTAATGGTTGAGTAGATCATAGAAACCCTCTTAACTGAAACAATTGGCATTCTCTGTTGGATACTTGGCTTCCCATGTGGTGCTAATGGTAAAGAATCTGCCTGCCAACACAGGAGACTCCAGTTTGAACCCCAAGTGGGAAATTCCATAGACAGAGGAGCCTGGCAGGTTAAAGTCTATGGGGCTGCAAAGAGTTGGACACAACTGAGCATGCACGATACTTCATTGAAAATCAGAACCATAAGAAAGAGCTACAGTGGCAAAGAGTGACTCAAAGCTCACCAACTCTATTCTATTCTTTTCCTCCCAAGAAGACTCCCCTGCAGTTAGGGTGGGGGCCGTGTACCAGGGATTGACCAAAGGTAAGTGAAATATGTAAATGTATGTATTGGGGTTCTCCAGAGGGACAGAACCAATAGGGTATATATAGAGAGATTTATTATAAGGAATTGAGCACGGAGGCTGAGAAGTCCCAAGATTTGTAGTCAGCCAGCTGGACACTCAGAAAGCCAATGGTTTGGTTCTAGTCCTAGTCTGAAGGCTGATATCCCAGCTCCAAGACAGTTGGGCACAGAGGGTGGATTTTTGAGCCTTTTTGTTCTATTCAGGTCTTCAATGAATTAGATGAGGCCCACCCACACTGGTGAGGGCCATCTGCTTTCCCTAGTCTACCAACTCAGATGCTCACCTCATTCAGAAACACCTTTATAGACAGAAGCAGAATATTATTTGACCAATATCTGTGCACCCTGTGGCCCAGTCAGGTTGACACATATGACATATCATCGCAATGTGACAGGTCACTTGCAGACCTTGCCCTAATGCCCCTGGTGGATTCCTCTACACAGTCTTTCTTTCCTTTCTGTGGTGCTTTCAGAGGCCACATATTAGAGGTGATGGAGTCAGAGGGAAGGTGCCTGGACCCCTGGTTCACCATCTGTCCATAATGATATTAACAAATGAATGGATGAATAACCGTGAAAGAAGGAAAAGCCCGTCCTTACAGAACAATGCCAACTCGCACATGCACGAGAAACGATGGAATTAGAAAGTCACCATCTGGCAGCCACTGCGGTGAGGAGTGTTTCGGGCAAAAATCTTCAATGGATGCTAAAATTAGTAGACGAAAGATTGACGAGAAACTGGATATTTGCATAGTTTCAAAATAAATCCGAGTACGATATTTATAAATCAGGAAGGTTAAAAAGTAATAATTTAGAATGCAGAAACCTGGCTAAGACCATCTTAACCAGTAATCCAAATGGACGTCACCAGCAGTGTGTCAAATACACATCCTGTGCCTTTGATACGAAGCATTGAGAGGGACCAATATCACATCTGTGGTGTTCTGACCACGTGTGCATCAGGGGGGAAAATGCACTGAACTCCAATCAAGGGACATTCTGAAAGAAGAATAGGCCTGTGCTCTTTTAGAAATTGTTTGTTCGTTGTTGGCTGTGCTGGGTCTTCTTTGCTGGTGGGACTTTTCTCCGTTTGTGGTAAGTGCATGAGCTCATTGCAGTGGCTTCTCTTGCTGCAGAGCACAGGCTCAGTGGTTGTGGAGCATGGACTTAGTTGCTCCCAGGCGTGTGGGATCTTCCCGACCCAGGGGTCAAGCCCATGTCTCTTGCACTGGCAAGTGAATTCTTTACCACTGAGCCACCAGGAAACCCCTGGACCTGTGCCCTTTTGTTTTTTCTCATTTGTCTTTTGGCCATGCAGCCTGTGGGATCTTAGTTCCCCAGCCAACGACTGAACCCAGGCCCTCAGCAGTGAGCGGCTTCCCTGGTGGCTCAGATGGTAAAGAATCAGCCTGCAATGCAGGAGACCTGAGTTCGATCCCTGGGTCAGGAAGATTCCGTGGAGAAGGGAATGGCTGCCCACTCCAGTATTCTTGCCTGGAGAATTCCATGGACAGAGGAGCCTGGAAGNTTCCCTGGTGGCTCAGATGGTAAAGAATCAGCCTGCAATGCAGGAGACCTGAGTTCGATCCCTGGGTCAGGAAGATTCCGTGGAGAAGGGAATGGCTGCCCACTCCAGTATTCTTGCCTGGAGAATTCCATGGACAGAGGAGCCTGGAAGGTTGCAGTCCATGAGGTCGCAAGGAGTCAGACACGACTGAGTGACTAACACTCAGCAGTAAGAGGAAGGCATCCTAACCAAGGAGTTCCCAAGAATAAACTTTTAAAATTTATTTTTATTAGTTTTCTCTATTTTGTGTGCACATCGCCCTGCATATGGGATATTAGTTCCCTGACCATGGATTGAACCCGGGTCCCCTGCAGTGGAAGCGTGGTGTCTTAACCACTGGACCACCAGGGGTGTCCTAAGGGCCTGTGCTCTTTGAGAAATGCCTAGACAGTGAAAGGCAAAGACAGAGCAAGAGTTCCAGAGTCAAGGAGAATTGCTTTGTTCCTGAATTGGATTCTAGACCAGGAGAAAAAGCTGTTTTCTTTTGCTATTCATGGGTAATTGGTGAAATCTGAATAAAGTCTTAGATGATAGTATCCATGTTCATTATCATCAATAATTAATTTCCTGATTTTAACAATCATACTGTACCTGTGTGATAGAATGTCCTTGTTTTTAGGGAATACACACTGACATATTTAAGGGTGAAGAAATATCATGTCTTCAAGTTAATTCCTAAATCATTCATAAAAATGACAAAGTTATGTATATATAAAGAGAGACCTTGATGCTGGGAAAGACTGAAGGCAAAAGGAGAAGAGGGCGACAGAGGAGATGGTTAGATAGCATCACTGACTCATTGGACATGAACTTGAGCAAACTCCCGGAGACAGTGACAGACAGGAAAGCCTGGTGTCCTGCAGTCCATGGGGTCGCAAAGAGTCGGACACGACTTAGTGCTGAACAATGACAAAGAGAGAGCATGCTCTAGAGAGAGGTAGAATTACAGAGCAAGTGTAAAATGTCAGCATTTCTGTAATTATGAAATTTTGTCAAAACAAAGTTCAGGAAACTTCCTGGTGGTCCAGTAGCTAGGACTTGGCTCTTTCCTTGCTAAGGACCTGGGTTCAATCCCTGGTTAGGGAACCAAGATCCTGCAAGCTGCACAGTGTAACCAAAACCAAAAACAAACAAATAAATAAATAAAAACAAAATGAAATAAAAAATTTAAAAACAAATCGGCATAATAGGGAAACCTCTGCCATCATCAATCTCAATGTTGATTTCACCACAGTGAATTTTCTGAAAAGTAATTTTCAGGTAGGATGTACTTTTTGTTACATAGTGACAGTTATCATTGTAATTTTCTTTATTCTATGAAGGGATCCATTAATTAAACATTAAATGTGTTTAATGTTTAATTAGTGTGACGTTAAATGTGTCAAAGAAAATATATAGCAAGTTGCTTTTTAAAAACATCTAATGTTTTTAAGTATTTTTGTGGATAGTTTGGATGGTATACTTATTTCCACTCAGCCTGAGAGGTTTGAGTTCATGGGGCTTACAAAATATCCCACAATACTGACAGAAATAAAAAATGTATAAAAATAGAAAAACTCAAGAATGTATTTCTACCAAGAGACAATATTTACCCAAGTAAAAATTGATGTGCTTTAGGACTTCCTTGGTGATCCAGTGGTTAAAACTCTGTGTTCCCAATGCAGAGGGCCCGAGTTCAATCCCTGGTCAGGGAGCGAGATCCCTCATGCTGCAACTAAGACCTGGTGTGGTTGAAAACAAGCAAACAAACGATCAAGCTTATTAAAAAAAAAAATTGATGTGCTATTGTCAAGTCTTTCCAAAGTGTTCAAATTAGTTTTCAAATACACACTAACTCTTTATTTTTCACATTTTTACTGGTTTATGTGATATTTACACAAACAATGATAAGAAAGAGTACAATGTAAATAGGTCTGGAAACCCAGACAATTGACTTTTGGAATAAACATGCATTTCAACAAATGGGAACAAACGGTCACCTCTGTGTGGTAGTTCAGTGTCCTCCCACTCTTGCTGTGGGCCCCACGTGGTTGATCTGACAGATTGGTGAGCATTGATTAGTCCGGCTGGTTGGGTAATTGGAGATCATTAAAGGAAATCTGGTCTCCCCTGGTGGCTCAGTGGTAAAGAATCTGCCTGCTGATGCTGGAGATGCAGGTTCAATCCTTGGGCTAGGAAGATCCCCAGGAGAAGGAAATGGCAATGCACTCCAGTATTCTTGCCTGGGAAATCCCATGGACAGAGGAGCCTGGCGGGCTACAGNTCTGGTCTCCCCTGGTGGCTCAGTGGTAAAGAATCTGCCTGCTGATGCTGGAGATGCAGGTTCAATCCTTGGGCTAGGAAGATCCCCAGGAGAAGGAAATGGCAATGCACTCCAGTATTCTTGCCTGGGAAATCCCATGGACAGAGGAGCCTGGCGGGCTACAGTCCATGGGGTCTCAGAGTCGGACACGACTTAGAGGCTAAACACCACCACCACCACCAAAGGAAATTCACCAAAGGAAATTCACGTTTTATTAACTAGCATGCATTTACTGTATCTGGCTTCCCTGGTGACTCAGTGGTAAAGAGTTGCCTGCTGATGCAGGAGATGCGGGTTTGATCCTTGGGTTCGGAAGATCTGCTGGAGATCTTATTTGGCTTAATCATTCCCCTAGTGATGGACATTTCAAGAAGATAGTCTAAGCCCTGATAATACAATGTGTTCTAGTTATGACCCATCTCTATGGCAAAACAGATAACAAGAGAGGAAAGGGAAGCCATCCCAGATACTGTCTTGTTTAGGGGTTTTCAATGTTTCACAGTTGGCAAGAGTCGGACACGACTGAGCGACTGAACAGAACTAACAGTTGGCAATGCCACTCCTAAATTCAGCATGGTGTTTTAAAGAGCCTGATGAGGGTCTTTCCTGAAGGTCCAGCTGTAAAGAATCCGCCTTCCAATGTAGGGGACGTTGGTTTGATCCCTGGTCAGGGAAACTAAGATCCCACATGCCTCTGGGCAACCAGAGAAAACTTGCATACCGAAACAAAGAGCCTAGACGCTGCTGCAACGAAGACCCAGTGCAGTCTAAAATAAAATAAAAAAGCCTTGTTGCTAGCATTTTCACGTTGATGGGTTTGAGTGTCTATTAGAGAAAGCCAGAAGTAGCTCATTGTATTGGTCAGGACTCTTTAAAATGCAAGACAGGAACTTGCCTGGTGGTCCAGTGGTTAAGACTCTGTGGTTACAACGAAGGGGGCTCAGGTTTGATCCCTGGTCAGGGAAGGCAATGGCACCCCACCCCAGTACTCTTGCCTGGAAAATCCAATGGACGGAGTAGCCTGGTGGGCTGCAGTCCATGGGGTCACTAACAGTCGGACAGACTGAGCGACTTCACTTTCACTTTTCTCTTTCATGCATTGGAGAAGGAAATGGCAACCCACTCCAGTGTTCTTGCCTGGAGAATCCCAGGGACAGGGGAGCCTGGTGGGCTGCCGTCTATGGGGTCACAGAGAGTCGGACACGACTGAAGTGACTTAGCAGCAGCAGCAGCAGCAGGGAAATAACATCCCACATTCTGTGTGGCCAAAAAAATAAGTTGAAAATACATGAAAAAAATGTAAGAGACAGAAAAGAAACTCATGTATGTTCAAAGGAAAGGGTTTTATTGGCATATCTGAAAAATCCCTAACTTTTGGCACTGCCGCCTTCAGAAGTTCAAATAGGTAAACATTTCCATTAAATTTATCTCTTCCTCCCAAATATTGAGATTCATTAAAGGGAGTGAATCATTTATTGGCTGGAGAAGTGTATCGATTAGTCACACATGCTTGTACATTTTAGTCTACCATGTATGTATCTGTAATAGCATTTTCTGAAATGGGTTCCTTAGGACATTAATTCTGTGAATAGATGTTCTGTGAGGAAGAGTCCATGGCTGGATATGTTTGGGACAACACTGAACTCTGTGCTATACGATAGAACCTCGCTGTTCACCCATCCTGTGTAAAAGCTTACGTTCTGTATGAAAGCTTGCATCTGCTAACCCCAGCTTCTCATTCCATCCCTCCTCCGATCCCTTCTCTGGCCACCAGCTGTCAATCCTCTGTGTCCATGAGTCTGTTTCTGGTTCACTTTTGTCGTATTTTGGGTTCCACATATAAGTGATACCATACGGTATTTGTCTCTCTCTTTCTGACTTACTTCACTAGGTCCACTCAGATTGTGGCTCATTTCATTCTTTTTTATGGCTGAGTAGTATTCCATCGTATATATGTGTCACACCTTCTTTGGCTTCCCAGGTGGCCCAGTGGTAAAGAATCCCCCTGCCAATGCTGGAGATGCAGGAGACATGGGTTCGATCTCTGGGTCAGGAATATCCCTGGGAGTAGGAAATGGCTACCGACTCCAGTATCTTTGCCTGGAGAATTCCATGGACAGAGGAAACTGGGGGGCTACGGTTCATGAGGTCACAAAGAGTTGGAATGGCTGAGTGACTGAGCTCTCACGCACACCACACCTTTATGCATTTATCTGTCCATAGACGTTTAGGGTGTTTCCATGTCTTGGCTATTGTGAGTAATGCTGCTATGAACAGGTATCTTTTTGAATTATAGTTTTGTCTGATATATTCCCAGGAGTGGGATTGGTGGATCATTTTTTGTTGAACTTGACACCCTAATGGGAGAGACAACTGTTCAATAATTATGCCATCTCTTTTGTGAAGCCATAGGGTATTTTTTTAAGTTATTTATTTTTTAATTGAAGGATAATTACTTTACAGAATTTCGTTGTTTTCTGTTAAACATCAACATGAATCAGCCATAGGTCTACATATGTCCCCTCCCTCCTGAACCTCCCTCTTAGCTCCCTCACCATCCCACCCCTCTAGGTTGATACAGAGCCCCCATGCGAGTTTCCTGAGACATACAGTAAATTCCCATTGGCTGTCTATTTTACATATGGTGATGTAAGTGTTCATATTACTCTCTCCATACATCTTACTCTCATCTCCCTTCTCCCCATGTCCATATGTCTGTTCTCTATGTCTGTTTATCCACTGGTGCCTTGCAAACAAATTCATTAGTACCATCATTCTAGGTTCCATATATATGCATTAGTATACGATATTTATCTTTCTCTTTCTGACTTCTCTGTATAATAGGCTCTAGGTTCATCCACCTCATTAGAACTGATTCAAATGTGTTCCCTTTTAAGCTGTAAGTTTTTAGGCACTCAGTCGTGTCTGACTCTTTGCAACCCCATGGACTGTAGCCTACCAGGCTCCTCTGTCCATGGATTTTCCAGACAAGAGTACTGGAGTGGGCTGCCATTTTCTTCTCCAGAGGGTCTTCCTGACCCAGGGATTGAACCTAGGTCTCCCACATTGTAGGCAGATGCTTTACCATCTGAGCCACAAGGGAAGTCATAAGGTATTTTAAGCAATAGGGTATTTATAAATAATATTCTTGGCATGTTAACTGATAATCTTTTTGAGATACAATATGTCCAGATTATTAGACTCCATGGAGTATTATTAAATATTTGTGGATGAACATTAATTGGTGACATGCAAAAAATCATGTCATAGTGTTCCTGATATTCACCTGCATGATGTGGAAGTTGTGTATTATGGAGCTACTCGAACTTTAAAAATATTTATCAGACAACATGTATAATAAGCCTGGTTGGAGACCTATGTTCTAGGCCCTGTAATAATTGTATTATACAGATTGTTTTGCAGTGAGTCTGAGTGATCTACGGGAGATGGTGATGGACAGGGAGGCCTGGCGTGCTGCAGAGTCAGACATGACTGAGCGACTGAACTGAACTGAACTGATCCTTACAACAGCCCTCTGACGTACATGGCTCAGTGGAGAAGGGAATGGCTATCTACTGCAGTGTTCTTACCTGAAAAATCCCATGGACAGAGGAGCCTGGCAGGCTACAGTCCATGGGGTTGCAAAGAGCCGGACACAGCTGAGCGATGGAACAGGCACGCGTGCGTGTATGAAGCAGATAACTGACGAGGACCTACTGCACAGCACAGGGAACGCTCCTCAGCGCTCTGTGGTGACCTAACTGGGAAGGAAATCCAAGGAAGAGGGGATACATGTGTACGCGTGGCTGACTCACTTTGCGGCAGAAGCTAACACAACATTGTAAAGCGCCTCTACTCCAATTAAATAATAAAAAAATAAAAGAAAGGCCCATGGGAATCATAGAGGGCTGCTTCCCAAACACGCCTGGAGACTGGCAGTCATGACAGTGGCCCTCGGAGGGGCGTGCCGCCGGGTTCCTGCCTTCCTGACCATCCCAGGCGCCACCGATCACCACTGCTCCCCACCGGGACTCCCAGTCAGGCCCAAGCGCAGTCACGGGACTAGTGCACTGAGCCCATTCCTGTGAGACCCAGGACTCCTCGATAGGAAGCTTGCGCTCAAGAACTGCTGCACCCCCCGGCCCAGTCAGCCTGGCCTTGGCCGCAGCAGCCCTAGACACTTGCTACCCAGCGTCTTCCTTGCCTTCTTCAGTGGCATCAGACCTGCATTATGGCCTGAAGTTTCTTCCCCCTTCTCTGGCTGCTTTCTTGTATTCTTCACAAGTGCGTGCACGCTAAGTCCCTTCAGTCGTGTCTGACTCCTTGCGACCCTGTGGACTGTAGCCCGCCAGGCTCCTCTGGCCACAGGATTCTCCAGGCAAGGATACTGGAGTAGGTTGCCATGCCCTTGGCAGATGCTTTACCATCTGAGCCACAAGGGAAGTCATAAGGTATTTTAAGCAATAGGGTATTTATAAATAATATTCTTGGCATGTTAACTGATAATCTTTTTGAGATACAATATGTCCAGATTATTAGACTCCATGGAGTATTATTAAATATTTGTGGATGAACATTAATTGGTGACATGCAAAAAATCATGTCATAGTGTTCCTGATATTCACCTGCATGATGTGGAAGTTGTGTATTATGGAGCTACTCGAACTTTAAAAATATTTATCAGACAACATGTATAATAAGCCTGGTTGGAGACCTATGTTCTAGGCCCTGTAATAATTGTATTATACAGATTGTTTTGCAGTGAGTCTGAGTGATCTACGGGAGATGGTGATGGACAGGGAGGCCTGGCGTGCTGCAGAGTCAGACATGACTGAGCGACTGAACTGAACTGAACTGATCCTTACAACAGCCCTCTGACGTACATGGCTCAGTGGAGAAGGGAATGGCTATCTACTGCAGTGTTCTTACCTGAAAAATCCCATGGACAGAGGAGCCTGGCAGGCTACAGTCCATGGGGTTGCAAAGAGCCGGACACAGCTGAGCGATGGAACAGGCACGCGTGCGTGTATGAAGCAGATAACTGACGAGGACCTACTGCACAGCACAGGGAACGCTCCTCAGCGCTCTGTGGTGACCTAACTGGGAAGGAAATCCAAGGAAGAGGGGATACATGTGTACGCGTGGCTGACTCACTTTGCGGCAGAAGCTAACACAACATTGTAAAGCGCCTCTACTCCAATTAAATAATAAAAAAATAAAAGAAAGGCCCATGGGAATCATAGAGGGCTGCTTCCCAAACACGCCTGGAGACTGGCAGTCATGACAGTGGCCCTCGGAGGGGCGTGCCGCCGGGTTCCTGCCTTCCTGACCATCCCAGGCGCCACCGATCACCACTGCTCCCCACCGGGACTCCCAGTCAGGCCCAAGCGCAGTCACGGGACTAGTGCACTGAGCCCATTCCTGTGAGACCCAGGACTCCTCGATAGGAAGCTTGCGCTCAAGAACTGCTGCACCCCCCGGCCCAGTCAGCCTGGCCTTGGCCGCAGCAGCCCTAGACACTTGCTACCCAGCGTCTTCCTTGCCTTCTTCAGTGGCATCAGACCTGCATTATGGCCTGAAGTTTCTTCCCCCTTCTCTGGCTGCTTTCTTGTATTCTTCACAAGTGCGTGCACGCTAAGTCCCTTCAGTCGTGTCTGACTCCTTGCGACCCTGTGGACTGTAGCCCGCCAGGCTCCTCTGGCCACAGGATTCTCCAGGCAAGGATACTGGAGTAGGTTGCCATGCCCTCCTCCAGGGGATCTTCCTGACCCAGGGATCAGACCCGCATCTTTTATATCTTCTGCATTGGCATTCTTTGCTACCAGCACCACCTGGGAAGCCCTATTCTTTACAAGTGCTTTTCTTCAAAACCTGTCGCAATATAATTCCACTTTGGTGACTGCTTCTCAGAGGGCCTCCAACTCACAGCTGAGTTTCTTTCCACTGTACCCTCGGCCCTCACTCACCTCTTTTCAGGCTTTCTCTTAGTACCATGCTTTTCCCTTAATATCACTTTCACAATTTTAGGTAGTTAAAAAAAATTTTTTTTTTTCTGTGTCCTCCACTAGACTGTAAACTCTGTTAGGGCAGGAACCACATCTAAAATGAACTCACCGTTGTATCCTGGTGCCTAGGACGAAGTGGGCACTCAGTCAGTATTTATAGAGTGGGAGGAATGCTTCTCAAGTCATCTAATGACCCAGGCCCCGCTGGGTCAGCATGCTCTGTATGTTGTGGGTGTTGGTATTTACGGTGGAGACAAAAAGTGTCATGGGGAGAAGTCATTGGTTTGAAAAACAAGAATTCAGACTTCCCTGCCATGATGACTCTTAGAAACAATCAAGACCCCTGGAAATCAGAGTGAAGCCATTTTGAGAAATTATAAAGAGCTAATAGAAGGTGGCATTTCCGAAGAAGTTAGAGAAGGCAGGAGTTCAGAGAGGCTGGTCTTCAAAGGATATCTTCTTGGAAAACTAGCAGATGACCTTGAGACTTGGCTTCAAATCAAATTAGCCTTTTCATGTTCACAGGCAAACAGGTGTCTGAGGGATGCAGAGATCTGAGTATGAGGGAGAGAGGGAGGAAGAAGGCCTTTGTATAGGACTCTGCCATGGCAGGATTTACCCAGCAGAGATGCTGATGCTTCATTAGATCCTGGCTCTGAGCTGTTCCATCTCCTCCAGCTCTCCTTAGCACAAGCCCAGCCTCCCCCAGGCCCTGTTTCAGATTTAAGAAGAAACCAGATCATCTGGAATTTATGGATATATGCCAGAGGGCCAGTGTTTCTGGCTTAACATTTGCTGTTCCTTTCAGTTCCTGTTAGTTTTGTGTTCTTTTGAAGTTTCTTTCATTTTGGACTGTAGTACACTAGCAAAGAGCTTCCTGGGTGGCTCAGTGGTAAAGAATCCACCTGCCAATGTAGGCGACACGGGAGATGTGGTGTTAGAAATGGCAACCCATTCCAGGATTCTTGCTTGGAAATCCCTTGGACAGAGGAGCCTGGTGGGCTATATAGTGGATGGGGCAAAAGACTGGACGCGACTTAGCGACAACACAACCACTACACTAGCAAAAGCTTGTCTGGAGATATTTAGTGCTCGTAAAGAAGTTTTCAGTGGTAGTGAAGAGGCAGTGCAGCCCAATGGTTAATTCCGTGGCTCTGGATGCTGTGTCAGTCAGGGTGGACGAGGCCGTGCTGCAGTAACAACCACCACCCAGGTCTCATTCACGCCACATGTCTCAGGATGCATGCATTGCTATCACAGAATATCATAGGCTGGGTGGATTAAACAATAGACATTTATTTCTATTGTTTAGAAATAAATTCTAAGCCTGGGCAGTCCGAGATCAACGTGCCAGCAGGTGTGGTGTCTGGTGAGAGCTCCCTTCCCGGCTCACAGCCGGCTGCCTTCTCCCTGTGGTCTCCCGTGGCACTTGAGCGCTCACGTTCTCTGGTGGGAACTCTGCTCAACGTCATGTGGCAGTCTGGACGGGAGGGGAGTTTGGGGGAGAATGGGTACATTCATACGATTGCCTGGATGGCTCTGCTGTGCACCTGAACCTATCACAACATTTTTCTCTTTGAATCTGAGTCTTGCTGCTGCATGCGGGCTTCTGTCTAGTTGTGGCCAGCAGGGGCTATGCTCTAGCTGTGGTGTGGTGGCTTCTCGTTGCAGAGCACAGGCCCTGGAGCATGCGGACTTCAGTAGTTGTGGCTTCCGTGGGCTTAACTGTCCCACGGTATGTGGGATCTCCCTGGACCAGGGATTGAACCTGCGGACCCTGCACTGGCAGGCAGATTTTTAACCACTGGACCACCAGGGAAGTGCTATCACAATATTGTTCATTGCTATAAAATAAAAAGTTTAAAACTTTTTTTTTTTTAAAGAAGAAAATTCCCTGGTGTCTCTTCTTGTAAGGGCACTAATCTCATCATCATGGCCTTCCCCCTCATGACCTCATCTAAGCTTCATCACCTCCCAAAGGCCTTACCTCCAGATACCATCACATTGGAAATTAGGGCTTCAACAGATGAATCTGGGGTGCAAACATTCAGCCCATCACAGTTTCCTTCCTGGGTCATCTGGGGCTGTGCTTCTGTCATCCTCCCATTGGAATCCAGTCTCATGAAGCTGTCAACATCTGGGGCATTGCTATTCAGCATGGCAGAGGGAAAGAGAACATGGTTGAATTAAGCCCTGGCCCCTGTCTTCAACTGACATGTGTCTCTTCTGCCCACATTCAAAAACAAGTTATTCATCTATGTGTGACTTCAAAGAGGGGCATAGAAAGTACAATCTTGGCTTTTGCTTAGGCGAGAACTGTATTATTGGGCACAGCTCCAATGATAGCCAGAGTCACACAGTCTAGATGTCGCCATGAAGATATTTTCTAGATGTGACTAACATTCAAACCAGTGGACTGTCAATAAAGCAGATTACTCTCAAGAGCAAAGACTGAAGTTTTCTTTTCCCCAAAAAAGTTTGGCCTCAAGCCTGCAACTTTTAAACCCTAGAATTTCCAGACTGCCTGGTCTGCTTTCTGGATTTTGGACTCAGTACTGTAACATCAACTCTTCCCTGTATTTTTAGCCTGTTAGGCTGCCCTATGATTTTGGACTTGCAGCCCCCACAATTGCATGAGACAATTCCTTATACCTGTCTGTCTATCTATCTCTGTTTGAAATTTGTGTATTTATTGGCTATGCTGGGTCTTCGCTGCTGCAAGAGGGCTTTCTGTAGTTGAGGAGAGTGAGGGCCACTCTCTAATTGTGATGTGTGGGCTTCTCTTGATGCAGAGCACAGACTCTAGGGCATTTGAGCTTCCCTAGTTGCGGCTCATGGATTCAACAGTTGCAGCTCTGAGGTATTAGAACAAAGGCTCAGTACTTGTGGTGCACGGATTAGCTGCCTCAAAGCATCTTCCTGACCCAGGGATTGAACTCATGTCCCCTGCATTGGCAGACAGATTCTTATCCACTGGACTACAAGGGAAGCCCTATCTATCTCCTTTTGGTTCTGTCTTTCTGGAATAACTTGAATAATACATAGTTATACCCCGATTATACAATTAACCCCTCAACCTGTCAAAGTCCAGTCCAGAGCTAAGCCTTGTTTTCTTGAACCTGCTTCCAGATCACCTAATAGAAATGCAAATCCTGTAATGAGAACTGTCTAACCTTCTCTAATAAAAAGGATGCACTAAATAATAATTATCAAAATAATGTGTCATAATAAATACCATACACATCTACTAAAGTAAATGACATTAAAAGTATCTAGCTTTTGACAGTATCGCAACAATATTTGAATTTCTAGAAGCTGTTTTTCTACTTTGAGAAAAAGTAAGGGTTTTGGACTGAACTTGTGGATTTCCTGTGGGCTATTATGCTAGCTCTGTGCTAGCAGAGTCATCAGTCATCCTATAAAAAGAGAATTCTTGGGACTTCCCTCGTGGTCCCGTGGGTAGGACTCTGTGCTCCCAATGCAGCAAGCCTGGGTTTGATCCCTGGTCAGGAAATTAGCTTCCACATGCTGCAACTAAAGATCCCACATGCTGTAAGGAAAACTGAAGATCTCATGTGCTGTAGCTAAGACCTGGAACAGCCAAATAAATAAATAAATATTTAAAAAGAAAAAAAGATCTCTTGCTTTTGCTTGCTACTCATTACTTTAGTATTAACCCCTTGCCTTAACCTATCTCTCAAACTCAAGTACATTCTGTCTTCCACCCTTGCAGTGCCTCTTTGTTTCATCAGCCTTTGAAATTCTAGCATTTATATTTTGAAATAAATTAATTGATTTATTTGAAATTTCAGCAATTCATGAATGATATTGTTTTCCTGGCTTTAGTTTTGGGGAATCCAATTGGATAGCAAGGAGATCAAACCAGTCGATCCTAGAAGAAATCAACCCTGAATATTCATTGGAAGGACTGATGCTGAGGCTGAAGTTGAATCTGAAATACTTTGGCCACCTGATGCGAAGAGCCGACTCATTGGAAAAGACCCTGATGCTAGGAAAGATTGAAGGCAAGAGAAGAAGGGGGCAAATGACGAAGAGATGGTTGGATGGCATCATTGACTCAATGGACATGAGTTTGAGCAAACTCTGGGAGATAGTGAGGGACAGAGAAGCCTGGTGTGCTGCAGTCCATGGGGTCTCAAAGAGCTGGACACGACTTAGCGACTGAACAACAGCAACATTTATGTGGGCTCTCCTCCTGGTTATACTGCTCTAGCCAGCCTGGACAAACAAGCTTCCCAGAAGTTTATTAGCTCTGGGCTTCTTTTTAATAGTAACAAAATCACTAAAATTTGCTGAGCACTTATTCTGGGCTTGAAACTGTGCTCATAAATTATTTGCACATAAACTTTAGTGTTCTAGAAATCATCTTACTTAATCCTTGCAACAGTTCCACAAAGTTGATATATTATCAAGGACATGTCTATAGATAAGGAATTTGAGGCTCAGAGAGGTTAAGCTACTTGCCCAAGGTCACACATTTGGTGGGGCTGGCCTTCAGATTTTTCTGGCTCCAAAGCTTGTGCCTTAATCATAATGTGCCACTATGCAGGCAGGATTCTGGACAGTTCTGAGAGAATCTCTCTTTCTTTTAAAACATTTATTCATTTATTTGGCTGTGTCAGGTCGTAGTTGCAACATATAGTCTTTCACTGCAGCGTCTGAGCTCCAGAACACTGAGATTCAGGAGTTGCAGGGTGAGGCTTTGTTGACCCTGCAGCACGTGGAATCTGAATTCCCTCACCAAGGATCCAACCCGCATCTTCCACACTGGAAGGTGGATTTTAACCACTGGACCAGCAGGGAAGTCCCTGGGTGGATATTTCAACAGCAAGAGTAAAGAGGTATATCAGTCCCGGGTGGTCATGAGCTGAGCCACCGTGGGTAGTAGAGCATCTGGGACGTATTATAGAAATCAGACCTTCCATAGTTGTGGAGGGAGCTGGGGAGCTGAAGACCAGAGAAATCAATGACCAGTTGATCTGAGGAGTCAGGAACGTCCAGCTGCTAACATGGCGCTGTGAGAGGGAGCTTGTGAGATTTGTCTAGGTTGCCTCTGTGCAGCCCCCACCTCTGTGAATCAGCAGGTAAGCTGATGGTAAAATGGTGGGGCTGGGGCCACTGTTGGTCAGCAGGGCGTCAGGCAGGAAGAAGAGCTAAATGCAGAGGAAAGGAGAATGAGGATGTGCCTGAACCCATGAAGCGTCTTTGTTACCATCCATCACTGCACGTGACAACGATGTCCTTCAGAGAACAGGAAGCTACTGCTTCCTATGCTCTTCCCCAGTCTCATGCGTGCTCCTCTGTGGGTCAACTCTGCCCTGGAGCCGTGTGGGGATGCTGAGAGACACAGCTCCTAGAGAAACCTAGGGGACATAGGACTACAGAGCACAGAGCTTACTCAAGGTGGTCAACAGAAGGCAAGGACTGGGTGTACAGTCAAGGGGTTGCTGGAAGGGGGACCCCTTCCAGGGCTCGAGAGAGGGCTCTTGTCTAACACTCGGAAATGAATTGGCCAAGGAGACACATGTGCTGACAAAGCAAGAGACTTTCTTGGGAAGGGACGCCCCGGGTGGAGAGCAGGAGGGTCAGGGAACCCAGGAGAACTCCTGGGCCACGTGGCTTTTAGTCTGGGGTTTTATGGTGATGGGATAGGTTTCTGGGTTGTCTTTGGCCAATCACTCTGACTCAGGGTCTTTCCTGGTGGCGTATGCCTTGCTCAGCCAAGATGGGTTCCAACAAAAAGGATTCTGAGAGGGGGTAAGACACACGGTGTCTCCTTTTGTGCTTTCCCGAACTCATCCGGTTGGTGGTGGCTTATTAGTTCCATGTTCTTACCAGGACCTCCTGTCATAAAATAACCTGTGGAAATGGATACTACGGTGCTTGGTCAGAGTGGGCCGCTTCAGTCAGTGTGTTTCCCCTAACAAAAGGCCTTGACTTTTGTTTTTAAAAATATTTATTATTTATTTATTTTGGCTGTGCCAGGTCTTAGTTGCAGCATTCAGGGTCTTTTAGTTGCAGCATGTGGGGTCTAGTTGTCTGACCAGGGGGTGAATCCTGGGCCCCCTGAATTTGGTGCATGGAGTCTTAGCCACTGGACCACCAAGGAAGTCCCTTGTTCAAGGCCTTGTGATGGTGAATTTTAAGAGGAGAGTGAAAAAGTTGGCTTAAAGCTCAACATTCAGAAAATGAAGATCATGGCATCCAGTCCCATCACTTCATGGGAAATAGAAGGGGAAACAGTGGAAACAGTGTCAGACTTTATTTTGGGGGGCTCCAAAATCACTGCAGATGGTGACTGCAGCCATGAAATTAAAAGACACTTACTCCTTGGAAGAAAAGTTATGACCAACCTAGATAGCATATTCAAAAGCAGAGACATTACTTTGCCGACTAAGGTCTGTCTAGTCAAGGCTATGGTTTTTCCTGTGGTCATGTATGGATGTGAGAGTTGGACTGTGAAGAAGGCTGAGTGCCAAAGAATTGATGCTTTTGAACTGTGGTGTTGGAGAAGACTCTTGAGAGTCCCTTGGAGGGCAAGGAGATCCAACCAGTCCATTCTGAAGGAGATCAACCCTGGGATTTCTTTGGAAGGAATGATGCTAAAGCTGAAACTCCAGTACTTTGGCCACCTCATTGGAAAAGACTCTGATGCTGGGAGGGATTGGGGGCAGGAGGAGAAGGGGACGACCGAGGATGAGATGGCTGGATGGCATCACGGACTCGATGGACGTGAGTCTGAGTGAACTCTGGGAGTTGGTGATGGACAGGGAGTTCTGGTGTGCTGTGATTCATGGGGTCGCAAAGAGTCAGACACGATTGAGCAACTGAACTGAACTGAACTGAGAAGCTATCTAAGATCAAAATAAGACAAAGATGTCCCCTCTTACCACTCCTGTTCAAATGTACTGAAAGTTTTAGTTAATTCAATAAGAAAACAAAAGGAAATAAAAGCAACACCTATTTGGAAGAAAAACATAAGACTATCTTCAAAAATGACAAGTTTATCTTAGAAAATCTGCATTAATCTATAACAAATACATCCTAGAACTAATGGATGATCATATTATGCTACAGGATACAAGCTCAATACATAAAAGTCAATTACCTTCCTACATACCAGCAGTGGACAATTATAATCTGAAATTTGAAGCATAGTACAATTTATAATAGCATTCCCCAAAATGAAATACTTAGGTACAAGCCTAACAAAATATGTGTGAGATATATGTGAAGAAAACTAAAACCTGCTGGTAAACCAAATCAAAGAAGAACCAAATGAATGGGAGATATTCTGTGTTCATCNCCAGCAGTGGACAATTATAATCTGAAATTTGAAGCATAGTACAATTTATAATAGCATTCCCCAAAATGAAATACTTAGGTACAAGCCTAACAAAATATGTGTGAGATATATGTGAAGAAAACTAAAACCTGCTGGTAAACCAAATCAAAGAAGAACCAAATGAATGGGAGATATTCTGTGTTCATCAGAGAAGGCAATGGCACCCCACTCCAGTACTCTTGCCTAGAGAGTCCCATGGACGGAGGAGCCTGGTGGGCTGCAGTCCATGGGTCACTAAGAGTCGGACACAACTGAACGACTTCACTTTTACTTTTCACTTTCATGCATTGGAGAAGGAAATGGCAACCCATTCCAGTGTTCTTGCCNCCACTCCAGTACTCTTGCCTAGAGAGTCCCATGGACGGAGGAGCCTGGTGGGCTGCAGTCCATGGGTCACTAAGAGTCGGACACAACTGAACGACTTCACTTTTACTTTTCACTTTCATGCATTGGAGAAGGAAATGGCAACCCATTCCAGTGTTCTTGCCTGGAAAATCCCAGGGACAAGAGAGCCTGGTGGGCTGCCATCTGTGGGGTCACACAGAGTCAGACACGAATGAAGTGACTTAGCAGCAGCAGTATTCTTTGTTCCTATGTATGAAGATTCAGTATTGCCAAAATGTCAGCCCTTCTCGACCATTCTCTGTACAATATGATCCCAATCAAAATTCTAGCAAGTTAATTTATAGGTATCAACAAACTTATATTAAAGTTTATATAGAGAGGCAAAAGACCCAGGGTGGCTAACACGATACTTAAAGGTGAAAAACAAAGTTGAAGACCTGGAGCCATCCAATTTCTAGACTTACTATAAAGAAACAGTACCAAAAGAGTGTGATATCAGTGAAAGAATAGACAGAATAAATCAATGGGACAGAATTGAGAGCCCAAACATAGACCCAAACAAACACAGTCAACTGAAAGTAGACAAAAAAGCAAATACATAAAATGTGAAGAAGACAATCACTTTAATAAAAGCTGTTGGATGAAGTAGACATCTACATGCAAAGGGGAAACAAAATACACAGAGATTATATCCTTAAAAAAATTAACCCCCAAATTCCTATAAGCCTAAATGTAAGAGGAAAAATTACAAAACCTGTAGATGATAACATAGAAAATCTAGATAATTTTGATTTGGTAATGATTTTTTAGAGACAAAACAAAATTTATGAAAGAATAAATAAGTTGGACTTCATTAAAAGTAAAAAAAAAAAATCTATGCTAGGAAAGACAACGTCAAGAAAATGAGAATACAAGCCACAGACTGGGAGAAAATATTTGCAAAAAAAATCTGATAAAAGACTCTAATTCAAATTGTTTAAAGAACTCAAAATTCAGCGATAAGAAAATGAACAGTCCAATTAAATAGACAAATTATCTGAACAGATACCTCAACAAAGAAGACTTACAGATGATAAATGCAAGCATTTGAAAAGATGCTCAATATCATATGTCATGAAGGAATTACAAATTAAAACAACCTACCTTTTACTATGGCTAAAATCCAAAACACTAACAACACCAAACATTTGCAGTATGCAGAGCAACAGGAATTATCATTCATTGATTGTGAGAATGAAAAATGATAGTCATTTGGAAAACTCTGGCACTTTATCACAAAACCAAACATACTCAACTATATGATCTAGCAATCACACTCTTCCATATTTATCCAAATGAAGTGAAAATGTATGTCCATATAAATACCTGCATGTGGTGGTTTGTAGCAGCTTTATCATAGATGCAACTATTCAGAAACAATGATATTTCCTTCACCAGAGGAATGGGTAAATAAACTTTGGAATATCCAGACAATGGACTATTATCCATCAGTAAAATAAATGAGCTATGAAGCTATGAAAAGACATGGGGGAAACTTAGATGGACATTACTAAGTGAAATAAATCATTCTGAAAGAGATACATACTATATGATTCCAAAGATATAACATTCTGTAAAAGGCAAAACTATGAAGGCAGTAAAAAATGGTGATCAAGGATTTAGAGGAAAGAAGGGAGGGATGAATAAGCTGAGTACAGAGGATTATTACGGTGGTGAAACTATTTTTATATTGTTCTATAGTGGTAAAATATATCATTCCAATTCATTAAAACCTATAGATTATACAATACCAGGAGTGAACATTATTGTAAACATATATGGCCTTTGGGTGATAATGGTACACCAGTGTAGTTTCATAGATTATAACAAATGTACCGCTCTGTGTGCTACGTGGATAGTAGGGGAAGCTGTGTATTATGGGCATATGGGGTATTTGTGAACCAATTACCCATATTTTCTGCTCATTTTTGTTTTAAATCTAAAAGTGTTCTGATATATAAAGTCCATTTGAGAAACATCATTCTGGATGCTGTGTGAGTAATGAATACACATTGGTCAGAAATGATAGGTCCCACTGTCTTTGAAAATATTAGGCAAGACAGATATAGAGATATAAATGAATAAAATAATTAAAAGTCAAAAAGTACTGAATCAGGACACATGTAGGATGTTGAGTGAAGCCAGAGGAAAAAGTATTTCATTTTGACAGGAGGAATCAATGAAGACTTCTTAGAGATCATAGCACTTGAACTAAACATAGCATAATAAATAGAAATTAAATATGATGAAAAGGATATGAAAGGTATTCAAGGCATGAAACAATAACAACTAAGGAATTGAAGTTTAAAAATTCATTTTGTGCCCAGGTGCTATTTAGGCAAACTGTAGGAAATTTTGAATGCATATAAGAATATGAGTTGTGTTTTATTTGTGGCAGAAGCGATAGACTATCAAGCATAGTCTTAACATTTCATTTCTAAACTTGTTGAAAAAAAATTGTGATTTATTTAAAAAGTGCTATGATTTTTTTCATCATAACTACAATGTTAGAATTGTTCATTCATAAGGATTTCAAAGAAACATCTAGTTTGTTAGAATTACCAAACTATAATTGTAACTGTAATATATTTCTAAGAATAAACACTAAAATTACAAAAACATGTCTGTGCATAAGAATGAAAGGATCATATTTAAGACTTTAAGAGTAAAGAAATCATTAATTATTTGGCATATTTTATATGAGGGCAGGATATCTAAAATATCTCCAAAGAATTTATAATATATATTTTCTAACTGGGCTTCCCTGGTGGCTCAGCAGTAAAGAATCCATCTGCAATGCAGGAGACGTGGGTTCAATACCTGGGTTGGGGACCATCCCCTGGAGAAGGAAATGGCAACCCACTCCAGTGTCCTTGCCTGGGAAATCCCATGCACAGAGGAACCTGACGGGTTACAGTCCATGGGGTCACAAAACAGACACAACTGAGTGACTAAACAACAATTTTCAAATCAGAGGAACATATTTTAAGTCAGGGTTGCTTCATATATAATATTTGGGTGCTCTGAGTTTTCTTTTTTTCTTCCCTCCTTCCTTTCTACCCATTCTTTTATCTCCTCCCATCTTCCTCTTCTCCTTCATCTCCTTCTCTTTCTTCTTCAGTTATTCAGGACTCTCCTGCTTAGCAGTAAATTTCCCTATACATTTAAGCATATTTGTTTAAACTATATCTGTTCTCATTGGTATTTAATAATGATCATAGGTCAAATTTTATGATTTCATTTACTGTTTTCATAACGTCCTGTTCTAGTAGGATGTCATCTCCTTCTCTTTCTTCTTCAGTTATTCAGGACTCTCCTGCTTAGCAGTAAATTTCCCTATACATTTAAGCATATTTGTTTAAACTACATCTGTTCTCATTGGTATTTAATAATGATCATAGGTCAAATTTTATGATTTCATTTACTGTTTTCATAATGTCCTGTTCTAGTAGAATAATTTTTCCAAATTAATAAAATTAATAACTACTGAAGTTTAAGAGTCAGCAAATTTAATATTAAGTGTAAAACTCAAAGTATATATATCTTGAAATCCATGTGCATGGAATCAAAATATATACTCTTCTGTTTATCTGTGAGAATAGTCTGTGTTATTATTGTATGTAGCTGCAGATCAATTTCTATATTTGTATAATACACCATTTCATAATTATATCTCATCTTTGTTAGATGTGTCAGAGTTGTTGAAAATTTTGTTTCCAGTTTAGTACTTTTATTTTTTATTGTTTCGGCCATGCCACACAGCACGTGTGATTTTAGTTCCCAGCAGAAGCAGGAAACTCTAACCACTGGTTGTTGTTCAGTCACTCAGTCATATCTGAATCTTTGTGATCACACGGACTGCAGCACACCATGCTTCCTTGTCCTTTACTATCCTCCAGAGTTTGCTCAAATTCCTGTCCATTGAATCAATGATTCCATCCACCATCTCATCCTCTGTTGCCCACTTCTCCTCCTGTCCACAATATTATCCAGCATCAGGGTCTTTTCCAGTGAGTCAACTCTTTGCATCAGGTGGCCAAAGTACTATAGAAGCTTCAGCATAAGTCCTTCCAAAGAATATTCAGGATTGACTTCCTTTAGGATTGACTGGTTTGATCTCCTTGCTGTCCAAGGGGCTCTCAAGAGTCTTCTTCAGCATTACAGTTCTAAAGCATCAATTCTTCAGTGCTCCGTCTTTATGGTCCAATTCTCACATCCGTATATGACTACTGGAAAAACCATAGCTTTCACTATAGAGACCTCTGTCAACAAAGGGATGTCTCTGCTTTTAATATGCTGTCAGGTTGGTCATAACTTTTCTTCCAAGGAGCAAACATCTTTAATTTCATGGATATAGTCACCATCTGCAGTGATTTTGGAGCCACTGAAAATAAAGTCTGCAATGTTCCTGTTTCTCTGCCATCTATTTGCAATGAAGTGATGGGACCAAAAGCTATAATTTTAGTTTTTTGAACGTTGAGTTTTAAGCCAGTTTTTTTTNGGCAAGGAGATCCAACCAGTCCATTCTGAAGGAGATGAACCCTGGGATTTCTTTGGAAGGAATTATGCTAAAGCTGAAACTCCAGTACTTTGGCCACCTCATGAGAAGAGTTGACTCATTGGAAAAGACTCTGATGCTGGGAGGGATTGGGGGCAGGAGGAGAAGGGGACGACAGAGGATGAGATGACTGGATGGCATCACAGACTCGATGGACGTGAGTCTGAGTGAACTCCGGGAGATGGTGATGGACAGGGAGGGCTGCGATTCATGGGGTCACAATGAGTCGGACACGACTGAGCAACTGGACTGAACTGAACTGAACTTGATGGGCCAAGGGGTGCCCAGATACTTGGTCAAATGTTATTCTGGGTGGGTCTGTGTGGATGTTTTTGGATTTATTAACATCCAAATGGGACTTCCCTGGTGGCTCAGACAGTAAAGAATCTGCTTGTAATGTGGGAGACTCGGATTTGATCCCTGGATCAGGAAGATACCCTGGAGAAGGGAATGGCTACCCACTCCAGCATTCTTGCCTGAGAAACCCCATGGACAGAGGAGCCTGGCTGGCTACAGTCCATGGGGTTGCAAAGAGTTGGACATGACTTAAGCAACTTAACATGGCACAGCATCTGAATGAGTATACTGAGTAAAGCAGGTTGCCCTTGCCCAAAGAGTTGAAGGTCTGCCTGCCTGATGAGCTGGGACCCCAGTCTTTTCCTGGCTGGACTCAAGCTGAAATATCAGCTCTTTTTGGGTCTGGAGCCTGCTGGTTCTTGAGCTGGAACTTTAAACTCAGACTGAAATGATACATCACTGTTGATTTTCCGGGGTCGCCAGCTTACCAACTGCACATCTTAGGACTTTTCAGCCTCCTTTTGCGAACCAATTTCTTATAGTAAATCTCTTTCTCTGTGTATATACTTCCCATTTGTTCTGTTTCTCTGGAGAACCCTAACAAACATAAGTCTAGAGAAATCTACTAAAACCCTTGGAAAAACTTGTGTACTGTTGGTTTGGAGTTAAGAGCTAAAGGTCAGCGTGTTCTGCTGTGAAAACTTGCTAGTCGTTTAGTAATTTGGGAAAAAGATATTTTAATTGAGTGGATTTTCCTTGCAATTGGGAGCTGTTATACTAGTCAGTTATACTTACGTAACACGCTAATGGCTTTGGAGTTTGAGGCAGCGCCTTTTCGCTTCTTTAGAGCGTTGAGTGACTGCTGAAGCTTGATACTGACTCAGGGATTGGTTTTCCTTCCTGTTTTCTCTGTGTAAAGTGAGGTCAGACTCAGCACTCTTTTGGTGATGTTATTACATCTACAAAATTTTTCAAGAAACTTAAAAAAAAATCCTTATTGTTAAAACATGCTATTTACTTCTGTTTTATTATTTTGCTAAACCCCCAAATCAGTCTTTGCAGACTAGAGAGAATGGTAGAGATAATTGGGCCTGACTTTTCCCAAATCATGTTCACAAAACATTTATTCCTCAATTTTCATAGGTGATCCTTCAAAAAAGGGATTCAGTGACCATGTAGGTTTGAAAAGGCAGCATACATGCCCTCCACCTTTTGAAGAATCCAGCACTTTAATAAAGTTTGGGATACCTCTTTTAAAAGAATATTTATTTGTTTGGCTGTGCCGGATCTTTTGCAGCACACTGCGTCTTTAGTTGTTGCAACAGGTGGGATCTTGTTCCCCAACCAGGGATCAAACCTGGTTAGGAACACAGAGGCTTAGCCACTGGACCACCAGGGAAGTCCACCCAAATGCAAGTTAGTAAAGTTTGAGATACTTCTTAAACTTTGAAATGGATGTATCAAGTAGGCAGTTGGTAGACGGGTCTGGGTTTCAGGGTCAGGGTTGGAGTTGAATATACAGATTTGGAAGGTAAAATATTTAATGTCATGGGAACAGAAGAGACGAGTAAGGAGGGTTTAGAAGGCATGAGTGTGTGAGGGCTGGAAGTAGTGCAGCTCCCTTGTGACCATGAGGGAAAGATCTAGGAATGGAGCCAAGACTCAGAAGATGGCATTGATGAGGCAACTGACAGAGAGAAACTTCAGCTACTATAGCTGATTTTACAATACTTTTCAGCTATAATACTAGTAAATTCTTTTTGAACTTAGGTTTTTATATCATTTCTATGGGAAGAGTCCTGACTAATATAACGTTTCCCAATCCCTTATCTCTCTCTGGCTCCTATGTTTCCCCATCGCCTTTGCTGTCATGGAGGAGAATCAGCTGACCCAAAGATGCCAGAATTCACGTGTTCTGCTGTGAAAACTTGCTAGTTGTTTAGTAATTTGGGAAAAGGATCTTTTAATTGAGTGGAATTTTCCTTGCAATTGGAAGATGTTATACTAGTCCCCCTTATCCTGAGGAGCAAAGGGGAAGGCACAGCTTACCTCAGTCAGTGTCTGTTCTGGACTTTTCAAGCAAGAGTGGAGAAATCAGTTAAGAATGGGTGAATATGATTAAGGATTTTATGTTTGGATTATTAGCAATCAACCCAAACTGACTCTAGCTAACATAAGCCAAAAAAGAGCTTTATTGGAAGGATCACAGGTTTCCCCCAAAAAGCTGAACAGCAAACCTGGGGAAGGCGAGGGACCAGAGCCGCCCTGGGGAGCCTCAGCAGGCATTACCCTCCTCTCTGGGCTGCCCATCCACTGATGGGATACAGCTGCAAATTCTGCTCTCTCTGGTTCAAGCTTGAAATGACTTGGAGAAAGATGCTTTTGGGCAGAGAGTGTGAGGTTAGATAAAGGTCCCTAGCCTGGTTTCCAGGCATCCACCCAGTGCATCTGAGATGCTTGGCAACGGGTCAGGAGGCGATTGCCATGACTTCTCTGAGGATGGAGCCATTCTTGGGCTTCTCCAGGACGCTCGAGGCCTACAAGGGATCAAGAACAGCCTCTGCAGGGACTTCTCTGGCAGTCCAGGGGCAAAGACTCTGTGCTCCTAAAGCAGGGGACACAGGTTCAGTCCCTGGTCAGGAAACTAGAGCTCACATGCTGCAACTAAGAACGCGTGGCGCAACTGGAAAAGATCCCGTGCGCCGCAACTAAGACTTGGTGTAGCCGAATAAATAAATTATTGTTGTCGTTCAGTTGCCAAGTCGTGCCAGACTCTCGGTGAGCCCATGGACTGCAGCACGCCAGGCTTCCTTCCCTGTCCTTCACTGTCTCCCAGAGTTTGCTCAAGTTCATGTCCATTGAGTCAGTGATAAATAAATACTTAAGAAAAGAAAAAGAACAACCCCTGGAGGCCTTCATTGCTTGTGAGTCCCAGTGAGGGTGCTTTGGCCCTCACACTGTCTCAGACTCTGCCCATCCTGGTCTGACATCTTACAGTCTTTATTCTTTCCCCTTTAGACTATGATCTTCATCTCTGGGTAACTTTCCTTTTGCTCTACTCTTTTCCCTCCTCCGAGCTCCCCAGCTACTATAGACAGAATTAGTGAGAAGACAGCTCGCTGTGTGTGAGCTCTCACCAGACACCAAGTCTGCTGACACCTTTGTCTTAGAGTGCCCAGCCTTCAGAGCTGGGAGAAATATAGTTTTGCTGTTCATAAGCCATCCAGTCTATGGTATTTTTGTATAGTAGCCTGAATGGACTAATAGAGCACCCTTTAAAAAACATGATTCTATTGAAAAAATAATCATTACTATTAAAAATAATTATTCACACAGTACCAGAATTTTTCAATGAAAAGTAAATTTGTTTTTCCACCCTGGACTTTTTGTCTCATGCTGGAGGTAATGATTTCTGTCTCCTGAGCATCTTTTTGGATGCAGTGTATGTTTATATCTCTATATAGACCCTACCTGGAGAAGGTAATGGCACCCCACTCCAGTATTCTTGCCTGGCAAATCCCATGGACGAAGGAGCCTGGTAGGCTGCAGTCCATGGGGTTGCTAGGAGTCGAACATGACTGAGTGACTTCACTTTCACTTTTCACTTTCATGCATTGGAGAAGGAAATGGCAGCCCACTCTAGTGTTCTTGCCTGGAGAATCCCAGGGACAGAGGAGCCTGGTGGGCTGCCGTCTATGGGGTTGCACAGAGTCGGACATGACTGAAGTGACTTAGCAGCAGCAAACCTTACATATTTTATTTTATTTTTTTTTGTCTTTCTAAATTTTACTTTTAAAAATATTTAAAAAACATTACATATTTTATTTGTAAACCAACAAAGAAGACTTGAAAACACACCCTTCAGTACTTTGCATTTTCCACTTAGTGAGGTACTGTTCACGTCAGAGGGCACTGGTTTCATTCTTTGCATAGTATTGGATTCTTTGCATAGAATGCTCTGCGTGGTTGCATAGTCTTCTGCTGTGAGGTTCCCCATGATGGAGAGGCTCGTGTGACCACAAATGATGCTGCAGTGAACATCTTTCTACATAGTACTTCAGGCACCTGAGCCAGTACCTCTGTCAGAAACAGCAGGGCTTTCCACCAGACTTCCCCAGCATTGCCTAGTTTGGCCACTTCCTCTTTCTCTCTGCTCCTTAAGTACCCACAATATACCGACTAACCAACTCAGAGGCCACCAGTGACCCCTTCCCTAGTGCATCAACTCTGACTTTTCCACAGAATTTGATCCCACTTCCTATCCTTCTCTGAAACTCTCCTTGCTTGGCTGATAGGAAAGATAACCTTTGTCCTGGCCCGTCTCAAATCCGGCTTTTCCTGTGTCCTTTCCTGTCTCCCAGGGTCACCGTTTGGCAGGAGCCTGAGGGCGTGGGACCTGCTGGGCCAGCCCTTTCAGCTCTTGGTTGTCCCACCCAGGCTGTCACACCCGTTGACCTCACCTCTGGAGGAATGTGAGATTTTGATCAGTCTAAGTTCAAACTTTCCTCTAGGCTCAAGCCCTTTATTAAAAACAAAAAAAAGGTGTGTTCTTTTCAATTATTGCATTTTATTTTATTATCATTGTTTTCATATCAAAAAGTGTAAAGAATAACCAAAAGTAAAACAAAAGAATAACACAGAAAATGTCAATTTGTCTACCATTCAGCTTAATAAAATGTGACCAACATAGGTGAAGCCTCTTTTGCCCCCTTTCTGCCCCCTAGAGACATGCACTGTCCTTATTCTGAGATTTTTCATGTCCTTGCAGTTTACTTGAGTCCTGTATTTCTGATTGACTTCTTTTGGATATTTCCATATGGGTATCTCTCAGCATGGTTAAATGTAAACACATGTGATTCCATTTATGTAAAAGGACTGTGCTACATGAATCAATCAATCAATCAATCTGGCCACCTACAGAAATCCTTCCAGAAAGATCTATATCACGAATTGGCTAAATAGAACACATTGGCAATAGCATGGGGGACTCCACTCTGTAATAACCCATATAGGAAAAAGAGTATGAAAAAGAATAGATATGAGAATATGTATAACTGAATCACTTTGTATAATACCACATCATAAATCAACTATACTCCAATATAAAGTGAAAACAAACAAGCAAAGAACACATTGGTAGGCCTGTTTGCAAATTCTGTTTCATACACCCCGATATTAATGGTGATTGTTTCTGTATGCTACGACTATGGATAATTTTGCTATATGCCCAACTGTTTTTTCAAACTTTTCAACAGTGGAACATAGACATTGGAACATTCAATAGACATTGGATAGACGTTCAACAGTGGAATATAGACATAACATAGACATATGTTATAATATTATGTTAATTTATTGTTGTTGTTCAGTCGCTAAGTCATGTCCGACTCTTTTTGACCCCATGGGCTGTAGCACACCAGGCTTCCCTGTCCTTCACTATCTCCCAGAGTTTGCTCAAATTTATCTCCACTGAGTCGGTGATGCCATCCAACCATCTCATCCTCTGTCACCCCCTTCTTCTCCTGCCCTCAGTCTTTCCCAGCATCAGGGTCTTTTCCAACGACTTGGCTCTTCACATCAGATGGCCAGAGTACTGGAGCTTCGGCTTCGGCATCAGTCCTTCCAATGAATATTCCGTGTTGATTTCTTTCAGGATTGACTGGTTTGATTTCCATGCTGTCCAAGGAACTCTCAAGAGTCTTTTCCAGCACCACAATTCGAAAGCATTATATTAATAGTCATATATTATTATTATGTCCCAAATATGTCTTCCTCTAGCCCTCTTTTACCTATGCCTTTTTTTTTTTTTAAACCTATTTTACCCTAGAAGTAAAAATAGAAGTTGCCTCTTTTACCCTAGAAGTCTCTATTTGTCGGAATTCTGGGATTCTTCCTAGGTTTAAAACTTGGTAGTCATGCTTCATATTCCTTTTTTCTCACATTCTTCTTTCTTAAAAAAATTGTTCATTTGGCTTCACGGTCTTAGTTTCGGCATGTAGAATCTTTAGTTGCAGCAAGCGAATGCTCAGTTGCAGCAGGTGGGATCTAGTTCCCTGACCAGAGATGGAACCCAGGCCCCCTGCATTGGGCACATGGCATCTTAGTCACTGGATTACCAGGGAAGTCTCCCCCTCTCATGTTTTCTCTTCCCACTGTACTTTGTGGTTATTTGAGTGCATTTCTATCTCCTCTAAGAAATGGCAACCCACTTCAGTATTCTTGCCTGAAAAATCCTATGGACAGAGGAGCCTGGTGGGCTCCAGTCCAAAGGGTCGCAAAGAGTTTGACACGACTGGGTGACTAAACACGCATGCACAGTGTCTCCTCTGTTAGGTTTTAAGTTCTTCAGTGGCTCAGACTTTGTCTTATCTCTCTTCTTGGGGCCCATTACACAGGACAGCTCACAGAACAGATGCTCCAGAAATGGTTACTGAATCTTCTGCTTGATGCCTCAGGCTTGTTGACAATGCCGCAATTGTCACCTGCCTGAGAAATTTCCTCTATAAATAAGCAGTTTCTGTTTCAAGTATGGTTTGTTCTTGCTGCATATACCCCCTCTCTTACTCCACTCAAGCCTCAAACTTAGAAACTGGAATTAGTGTTGGTATTCAAATTCTTAGCCACAGTACAAAGAGTCAGCCCCCTTAAGAACCAAGTCATCAATGTGAAGTTTGTTTTTTTCCTCGGCATTCTGGCTGCCGTCACTACATTTGCTGAGGAATTCTCAAGAGTTTACTTGTCCTTCCATGCTGTTCTTTCTGCGGTTTCCTTGTTTCCTTTTGTGATCCAGTTCCAGATGGCTCAGCGGTGCTCCCCAAACGAGTATTTTGACAGATTGCTGAATTCTTGCATATCGTGTCAACTTCGATGCCCTAATACCCCTCCTGTAATATGTCAGCATTATTGTAACACAAGTAAGTAATCCTGTTTGAATGATTACTCATTGGTGTGAAGTATTTGCTCTGTGTGTGTGTGTGTGCTTAGTTGCTCAGCTGTGTCTGACCCTTTGTGACACTATGGACTGTAACCCACCAGGCTCCTCTATCCATGGGGATTCTCCAGCCAAGAACACTGGAGTGGGTTGCCGTGCCTTCCTCCATGGGAATCCCCCCAACCCAGGTCTCCCACGTTGCAGGCGGATTCTTTACTGTCTGAGCCACCAGGAAAGCCCAAGAATACTAGAGCTGACTGTTTATTCAAAGAAGAAACATTATGGGGAGGGTGGTGAGATTTTCTGAATCAAAAAGAGAAAGAAAACAGGAACGGATACTTTTTCAGAACTCAACTCTGTTTTATTCTGCAATCCTAGCAACATAGATTTTTATCATCTCTCCGAATTAAGTATTAACTTAGAATTTAAAAGTCAAAGCTGAGGAATTAGGGGAACTGGATGGCAAATAATCTTTACCTGATGTGAATATTATGTTATCAAGTTCATTCTCTCTCTGACGTTCTTTTGATTCAGTGAAAGGAACAAATACATTTCTCTGGACCTGTTTGGGCCTGAGCTTGATCGTTTCCTTGACAGTTTTCGTATTGATGTTCTTGCTAAGGAAGATGAGCTCCGAACCATTAAAGGACAAACTTAAAAACACAGGTTGGTTTGATGGTTGATCTTTGAAATCTCTTTCCAAGAGGTGGCTATTGTGAATTTCAATTCCTTTTTTTCTTTCATGTTGTGTATCTCATCCGGTAAGTGCCCTTTTGAGTATGTTAGATGACAGGTGGGTTAAATGAACTTGGGAGAAAAGAGCTTCCTTTCCGATGTTTACACCTTCTTTGTTGTTATCGTACCATGTCCGTCTTCCTCAACATTCTTCCTTTGGTATTTACTCTTTTGAAGTACTGAAGCCTCTTTGGGAAATATCCATCTCTTTGACCAAAGTCACCTCATTGATTAAACATCACACTATCAGAAATATAGTCCTGATAGAACTATAGAAATTTCGGGTCTGGTACTATCCGAAAAAAGTGTATTTTACAAGATTGGTGGCCGTATTTTTATACAAATACAAGTGTTGTTTGCTCAGATGAACAGTCTACTGCTGAAAAAAAGCTATAAATGAGTACCAATTGCTCCTGGATTATTTAAGCAATCATCTCAAAGATCTTTTTTAAGCAGTAGAGAATCAGTCCCAGAGAAGTGAATATTCTGCTGAAGAGTTTCTTAAGAGAAAAATATTTCATCACCTTTGCCCATGATCTAATTTCTAGACCACTTTGCAGTCATTGCCCTATTTCTTTATGTATATATTTTCCGTGCGGAATCTATAAGGCAACATTTCGTCTGCTTTCTAGTGCAGAAAGGGGAGGAAGATGGCTGTTCCATATCATTTACTCATTTCTCTTTTTTTGTCTGGGTCCTGAGAGACAGGGGAGTGACTTTAAGTGTGACATTTTGGACGATGGAGGTATACTATGGAATGCTGGGAAAGTATTAAAACATGCCTGCACAGGCGTGTAATGGGGACACAACAGAGACTCATTCCTTATGGGATCATGAAAGATTCATTAAAAAAAAAAAAGTAATCGGCCCAATGCTCTGTAAGAGAAACATCTTTACTTTGAATTGTAAGGTGTCATCCAAGACTCATTTTGGTATGCTGTAACACACACTGAGCTGTCATTTCACAATTGTAAAAAGAGTCGGTACCTTAATGCATCCAAGGGCCAGGTGGGTCAGAAACGAATGTAGTGGGTCACTGGAGGTTCGGTGATAGGGGAGCGCGTGCCCAGCCTGAAGGAAACAAAGGCTATTGACTCCCAAGTGTTTTCTTGGGAATGTCAGTTCCCACTGGCCACATTTTGTTGTCTTAAAAAAAAAAATTAAGTAAAAGAGGGACTTCCAGGGTGCTCCACTGGTTAAGACTCTGTGCTTCCACTGCAGGGGGTATGACTTTGATCCCTGGTGGGGGAAATTTTGCGACCCTTTGGACTTTGTGACCCTATGAACTGTAGCCCACCAAGCTCCTCTGTCTGTGGGATTCTCCAGGCAAGAATAGTGGAGTGGGTTGCCATTTCCTCCTCCAGTGGATCTCCCTGACCCAGGGATTGAAACTGCGTCTCAGTGTCTCTGCAGTGCAGGCAGATTCTTTACCGCTAAATCACCTGGGAAGCACCCCCAAGCCATGAGGTGTGGCCACAAAAAAGAGAGACCAGTTATCTAGATTTGTATGTACAGTCTCTTGATTTTCAAAGGTGGGCCAACATAAAACAGATAAGCAAACACTTTAAAAATACTGTGTGCCCTAAAGTGAGCATGTCTTTGAACCCAACACGGCCCATGGTCTTTCAGCTCATGACTTGGGGTGTAAGGCCTGCTTCTTTTGGGGGAAGACTTTTGTCTCCTCTTGCTTAGATCCCTGATGCATGCTGCTAAGTGTGACACAACCGAGCACCCTGAAAGCTTTAGGATAATGGTTCTGTTTTTGTGCAATCAGGAGCGGTTCTCCAGAAGAATGCTAACGCAGACCTGGATGTTAGCAATAACAGCAGTATCGTGGCTGAACCTCTTCTTTTGAGAGGCCTGGGGTACACAGTAGAAGAATGTACGTGTGAAGACTGTGTCAGGAGCAAACCGAAGGTCGATTCTGACCATTTCTTCCCCCTACCAGCCATGGAGGAAGGTGCGACCATTCTCGTCACCACGAAAACAAATGGCTGCTGCGACAGTCTGCTAGCTGCCACCAGTGTCATGGGGATGGAGAAATCAATTTATACCAGATAATTAACCACGTTAATGGTATAGAGTTACTTGGAAAATCTTTGTCCTAAGGGAAGGATGGTGTCTCAGATCTCTTTAAGATGATTGTACTTATCAGCGGATGATATGGGTTTCCGTCCTCTAATTTTGGAAAATCTTTATGTTAGCTATGTTTTTCTACCTTATTGTTGGGAGTTTAACTCTGGAAACTTCCTTGGTTTCATGATTAAATTGACTCACTGAGAAAAAAAAAAAAAGCACCACAGTGTGTAGATTCCCATAGCCACATATTTCTATGGTTAGGCAGCTTCTCTCCTACACATGTGCACGTACACTTCAAGACAGACTGGATTTCTCTCTTTATTGTTAAAGGAAAGCAAGGTGATCCAATGTACTCTCTGTATATAGAAGCCTGGAGTCAGCCACCCTGCTTCAGTGTGCAGGGAATGACTGGTTCCTGACTTTGGGAGCTTTCAGCTTCATATAGTCACACAGGCATTATTATAATCGTATAGATGAACGTGTAGCTGCAAACTGCGATAAAGGTGTACTTGGTATCCTTTTTGCAGTTAATGCAGGAAGTAATAATGACAGATAGCATTTATTTAGCCTTTCTCATGTGCCAGGGGTTGTTCCAAGTGCTTTACCTGTACTAAGGCATCTAATGTACACAAGTCACAAGGTAAGTGGACCATTACTATCGCCCTGGTACACATGACAGAAAGGGAGTCAGAGCAAGGGTCTCATAGACGGTAAATGAAGAGCCCAAGTGAAAGCCAGACCTTCTGATCTCTCCCTTTTCCTTCTTCTCACATCAATTTAATTCCATTTGTGAGTTTCTCATCTCACTGGGTTGCCCACTGTTGGGAGAGGGTTGCCTTCCTTGGGTGGTGCAAATGGCCAGCAGTGGTGGGTGCGTGTGTGGTAGGGAGGTGGCGCAGTGGCCCAGCCTGAGCACCGCTGACCCGCTGGGCCGTGTGACGCTGTGCCGTGAGGACAGCTGCCCTGCTGCTGCACCATGTTTATCAGCATCCCCGGCCTCTGCCCATTAAACGCCAGTAGTAGACCTCCTTGGTTTTGACAACCCCAGACCTCTCCAGACACTGCCAGAGGTCCCCTGGGAAGGAAAAAACCACAGGACTGAAAACTGAGCGTGGCAGAGGGGTTTTGCTGGGGGGAGCCACTGAAGGGCTTCAGCAGGCAGGACTTACCGGTTAAAGCGTCTGCCTCCAATGCTGGAGACCCGGCTTTGATTCCTGGGTCGGGAAGATCCCCTGGAGAAGGAAATGGCAATCCACTCCAGTATTCTTGCCTGGAGAATCCCATGGACGGAGAAGCCTAGTAGCCTAGTAGGTTACAGTCCACGGGGTCGCAAAGAGTCGGACACGACTGAGCGACTTCACCTTCCCTTCCTGGAGTCTTATGGAAACAGGCANGAGAAGGAAATGGCAATCCACTCCAGTATTCTTGCCTGGAGAATCCCATGGACGGAGAAGCCTAGTAGCCTAGTAGGTTACAGTCCACGGGGTCGCAAAGAGTCGGACACGACTGAGCGACTTCACCTTCCCTTCCTGGAGTCTTATGGAAACAGGCAATGCCCTCTGGTGTCTGTTGACTTTGATCATTCTTAAGATAATGCCCATTAGCACTACATCAGAGAGAACTTTGAGGTCTTGGGGCTTTGTGGCTTTTGTGTTGGGTTTAGGATATGGAGAAACTTGGTGAGACATTTCTACCTGTTTGGGGCCCATCATGGCTCCATTCCAGGGCCTTGAGGGCCATAGATGATACAACATAGTGGTGAAGACACTGGCTCTTCGAGTTTGAATCCTGACTCTGTTACCAGGAAGTTATAGACGCTGAGTGACTGAGAAAGTTAACCACCCCATTTCAGTTTCCCCATCTGTAAAATGGGGATCATAAGAATCTACTTATAACATTGTTTTGAAGATTAAACAAAAATATACACACACGTACATTTATTATTAATTTTTTCCCACGATAAGTTTCTGGTTCATGATAAGTACCTTGTGTTAGTTCCATCGCCATCGTGGTTTTTATTAGTGCTTTGAGGTCTAGTTTCTCTGAGGGCAGGCAGACACTCTTTGTCTGTTACATGGCCTGGGAATATTCCTCCTAGCTTCTCACAGCCCTTCTTCCTTCTCTCCTTATTGCTCCACTCCCCACAGTGAGTTTAGATTTTTCAGAAGCCCAGAAGTGCTATTGACCTGAGGCTTTTGATTCTTGCTTCTCCAGTACGGGGCTAAGTCTCAGGAGGAAGGAATTACTGTACTTAAAGGGAGTAGCTGGTGGTGGAGGATGTGAAGTACATGCCACATGTTCAATAACATATCCCGTTTCAAGTGCCAGGAAGACAAGGCACAGGGCACTGCAAGAAGGTGTATCACTGCCTGACAACTCCGTGAATCAGGTATGTGATGGCTCAGCAAAGTCACAGAGGCAGACAGACCTCACCTAGACTTTCGGGGGGAAGAGAAGGGATTCAGACACATTGATGCTTTAACGAGAATAACAAATTAGCAACAACTGTAAAGCACAGTTTTGAACATGGAAAAAAAAAACTACCTTAACAACCAAAGAATTTTCAATAATTCCCCAATACAAGAATTTCTACATTCTATCACAGTCCCTATACATGACTGTATTTTGACACAAGTGTAATCATAGTGTACAGACCATTTTGCATGTGGCTTTAAAAAATTACTGTATTATCTTTGGCCTTTCCTTGTGTTTCTGTTACCTTTATAATTAGCATTTTCAAATACTGTGAGGTGGGCCATGATTTGCTTAGCTATTCTCTAACCTGGCTTTGGTGCTTTCCACTTTCTCTCTATTATAAACAGCGCTACAGAGAGAGCATCCTTCTAAAGATCTCTCAACCTCTGCTGAGTCCACAAGGTAAATTCCCAGGGGCCAGGGATGACGTGTAGAGAAGCAAGGTAATAGCAGAAGACCACGGGCTGTAGGTCATGAACAGCTGGGCTGGCATTCTGGTTCCATTTCCCCATGTGGCCTCAGTTCAGTGTTTTGCGGATCAAGTCTTGGGAGTGGATCAATCGTTCTCAGGCAACACTGGGGAAAAAAAAAAAATCGAAGAGAATACATTCCCTGCAGAATTTTGTTAAATAGCTTCTTAAATGTATGCAATTGTGTGCTGGGTTGTGGTGTAAAATTTTTTTTTTTACTCTGGGTGGAGGGCTACAGTCCACTGGATTGCAAAGAGTCCCACAGGACTAAGTGACTAACACTTTCACTTTCTTTTTTTTGGGCTAAAAGAGTTGGGAAAATGCTTCTTCACCCTTTCTGAGCCCTCTTTCTCTCATCTGTAAAACGGGGCAGTAACAACTTTTCCAACACAACCCATCCACATTAATGCCACTGCTACCACCCTAGCCTCAGGCACTCACACTTCTTGCTGAACAACTGCAATGCCCCCTAACCAGCAGCCCTTTCTTCTACCCTGACCCACACACTACAGTTAATTCTCAACCCCGGAAGAGGAATCATCTTAAAACCTCCTTAAGATTGTGTCCTCTGCTTCAGTTCAGTTCAGTTCAATCACTCAGTCCTGTCCGACTGTTTGTGACCCCATGGACTGCAGCACCCCAGCCCTCCCTGTCCATCACCAACTCGTGAAGCCTACTCAAACTCATGTCCATCGCGTCGGTGATGCCATCCAACCAACTCATCCTCTGTCATTCCCTTCTCCTCCTGCCTTCAATCTTTCCCAGCATCAGGGTCTTTTCGCATCAGGTGGTCAAAATATTGGAGTTTCAGCTTAAACATCAGTCCTTCCAATGAATATTCAGGACTGATTTCCTTTAAGATGGACTGGTTGGATCTCCTTGCAGTCCAAGTCCTCTGCTTAAACTCCTGTAATGATTTCCCACTCCCTACCTCCTTTCCCTGGTGGCTCAGACGGTAAAGAATTCACCTGCATTGCAGGAGAGCTGGGTTTNTCCTTCCAATGAATATTCAGGACTGATTTCCTTTAAGATGGACTGGTTGGATCTCCTTGCAGTCCAAGTCCTCTGCTTAAACTCCTGTAATGATTTCCCACTCCCTACCTCCTTTCCCTGGTGGCTCAGACGGTAAAGAATTCACCTGCATTGCAGGAGAGCTGGGTTTGATCCCTGGGTTAGGAAGATCCTCTGGAGAAGGGAACAGTTACCCCCTCCAGTATTCTTCCCTGGATAATCCCCATGGACAGAGGAGCCTGGCGCTAAAGTCCATGGGGCTCGCAAAGAGTCAGACACGACTGAGCGGCTTCCACTTTCACCTCCTTAGAGTGAGGCAGAAAAACCCAACCCCTTCAGCCACATCTTCCATCTCTTTCAAAGCCCTTTTCTGGCTCACCCTTCGGCTCCAGGCAACCCCTCCAGAACACCCTTCCTGCAGATCTTCCCGGGCCGCCTTCCTCTCACTATCCCGGACTCTAAAGTCGTCTGCATAGAGAGGCCCCCCGGAACTTCCCGCCTCCCTTGTCCCCACGCTTTGGCCCATTCCTCTTTTAATTTCCCCGTTCCGCTCCTAGGGCTCTCGTAGCCACCTTCTCGTCTGGCTCCCCCACAGAGGTGTGAACTCAGGCTGGCGGGGAGGCGTCCCAGCTGGTGTGTCTACGACTGCCCCGCGGGACCTGCAGCCTCAGCACAGAAAGTCGCGCTTCAGTCTGGCCGCCTCGCTCGGGTGCCCGTGTTTACCTTCCGGGTCGGGGGGCGGGGCCGCGGCGTCTGCGCTCCACTTCCGGGGCGGGGCGGCAGGCGGAGCGCGGCGCGCCGTTTCCCGGCCTGTCTGGAGCGCGGCAGCGGCAGTGGCGGCAGTGGCGGCAGTGGTGGCGGCGCGGTAGGCACCGGCCCGGGGAGCAGCACCATGAGCGGTGAGTGGCGGCCTGGCCGCTGTCACCCGCCCCGGCCGCTCCGGCTCCCGCCGCTGCAGCTACACACTCCAGCCCCCGAGTCCCTGCGTCCCGCTTGCTCGCGGACCCCGTCCTGTCGCTCCCAGTTTCCGGACCCCTGTACGCCCAAGTCCTGGCCCCTGGTCACCTGCACTTTTCTGGAGTGCCGGGTCCAGGCACTCCTAGTCCCTTGACCCCTGTCCATCACTTACACAGCCTGCTGCTGGACACCTGTCCCCCGGATCCCTCAGTCCCTCCCCGTCCTCCGACCCCCTTGTGCAGTTACCAGACCCTCAGTTCTCAGACCTCCTGTATCTCAGTCCCTGCTAACTCCTCGACCCTCTGAGTCTCAGTTGCACTCCTGGGTCCCCCTGCTCCCCAGCCACCCTGGAGGCCTCTGCCCCCAGTCACTCCAGTCTCCGCAGGGGCAAAGAGTGTTGCTGACCATTCTGTTGCTGGTCATTCTTAGTTTGCTGACCTCTGTGCCCCGCGTTCCCCCAGCTCTCGGTTCCCAGGGGACTCAGTTCTGTGGCCTCTTTGTCTTCCCCGACCCTGCGGTTCCCTCCTCCCCTCTTCTCCCAGTTCTTTGCCGTTCCAGTCCCCGGTTGTTCCCAGTTTCTCATTGTCCCTCTCTGAGCCTTGCTTTCTGCATTTTGGTTATTTTTTCATTCTTCAGCTCCTTCCATTTCTTCTGCTCATTTGAGGTCTCACTTGACCTGCCCTGCCGCGCTTCCCCTGCTGTCCAGTGTTGAGCCCATCTGGGGGTCTCTGCCCTTCCCATCCACTCCTCTCCCTTCCATTGGAGTGCTGGGTGGCTTTGGTGGGAGGCTGGGAGGGGTGTGTGTACAGCCTGTCCTCAGCGTTTCTGAAGTTTAGTCCCTAGGCTTGGACGGGTGTTCTCAGCCGTTTCCACTCACGAGATCTGTTGTGTTTTGCTGCTAAGTCATCCCTGGGTATAGTATGTGGAGACGGGAGTGACTCAGGGAAGCCTCCCAGCTACCCTGACTGGGATCTGGATTTACTTAGGAGGACCCGCCTACCCTCCTTCTGCCTGTTTTCCCCTCACTGTGGAATTGCCTCTGCAGAATCCTTGCAACCAGCGCTGCTGGCCCTGACCTTGGACCCAGGCTTTTCTGGAGGTTGAGGCAGGGCAAAGTGAAGGCTCCGTGTCTGTCTTCATCTTTAACTTTTAAGTTAACTCTGTGGGTCATTACCAACAACTTAGGTGCCTTTTGTTTTTCTATTCATGAATAAAGTTTGTGAAATTGATGATGCTTTTGCGGGAGCATGGGAGGGGCGTTTTCCTGGGAGGTAGTCCAACTTCTGTTGTCAGACGATTTTGGGTCTACTTAAGGGTTTCTGGTCCTTGAACTTTAGTGATACCACAACAAAGATGTGATGAGTTCATCCAGGAGGTAATGTAGCCTGGGGTAAGTGCAGACCCTGAGGGCAGACAGCTTGGGTTCAAATCCCAGCTTTGCCGCAGAAGGCCATGTGATTTAGGGCAAGGTGCTTGAACATTCTGGAAGTCTTGGCAAAATGAGGATAAATAATAGCATCTGACTCTTAGGCTTGTTGCAGTGACTAAATAACATTACTCAGGTAAAGTGATTGGTACTGTGCTTCTCACATGGTAAGGAGCTTGGAGCTGCTATTATTGTTTCTGTAAGGACCCTGTGGGGTTCAGTTCGGGTTGTTTTCTGGCTTCCCTTCTGGGACAAGGGCTGGGGCTAAGTAGCCCTGGAAATCTCTTCCTTTTTAGGCGAGCATGGTGTCTCCACCTTAGACTGTCAATCCTGAACCCTTCTCTCTGCTGCCTACTTTGCCAGAGCCAGTGAAATTGACAAGCCAAGGGAAAGACCAGTGTAGCCTTCAAGGAGCAACTTAGTATCAAAACTAAAGACATTTTAAAATTCAGTTGAAAAACCCCATTAGGTTTAAGGTTAAACAAATTATAGAAGGAAAGTAACACATGATTTTTTTTTTAGGAAAAAGCATTAAGGGTGAAAGTCTTCTTTTGGAAAGATTGTAACTGAGGCAGAAAAAGTGGTTGCTGATGATTGGGAGGGAAAGTCCAAGGTGTTTTTCACTATGGGATTAATTGGCACAAAAAAAAATGTGGCATGGAACTGTTTCCTGTCTTCTGTTCTTTTTTTTTTTTCTTTTTAATTTAAGAAAATTTCAAGGCAAAAAAAAAAAAAGTGGTGAGAATAGTCTAATGAACCGTTACTAATGAGCCATTACTAACTCATGAGCATTTCACCCATATACCTATCTACTTCCTGCCTTCCTCCCCAGTTTGTTTTGAAGCAAGTCCAAGATATTGTATCATTTCATCTGTAAGTTTTTAAGAAATATGTATCTCTAAGCTATAGGGATCCTTTTTAAAAAACACAATTCCATTATCATACTTCTGAGAAATAAGCAGTGATTCGTTAATATCAGATATACAATGTTCAAATTTCCATGATTGTCTTATAATTTTACTTTATAGTATATTTTTTTTGGAAAGGGGGGGCCAGGCTGCACTACTTGCAGGAATTTGGATCCCGGGCCAGGGTTTGAACCCACGCCCGCAGTGAAAGTGCTGAGTGCTAGCTACTGGACTACCTGAGAATTCCTTATGGGGTACTGTTAAAATCTCAGGGTCTAAATAAGGTTTAAACAACGCAGATTGGTTTGTCTTTTACTTTTTTTAGATCTCTCTCTTTTTGTTTCTTTAAAATTTTGCCATATTCACAGAATTGTGCAAACATCACCATAATAAATTTTAGAACATTTTTATTACTCCAAAAAGAAACTTCATACTGATTAACAGCTGTTCTTCATTTTCCATTTCCTCAACCCCAAGCAGCCACTGAGCTACTTTTTCTCTCAATGGATTTGCCTATTCTGGATATTTTGTATAAATCAAATCATACAATAGGTGGCCTTTTGTGTCTGACTCTTTTCACTAAGTATCATGTTTTGGAGCTTCATCATGTTGTAGCATGTGTCTGTACTTCTTTCTTTTTAGTGACCAAATAATAATCTGTTGCTTGAGTATTCCACATTTTGTTTGTCCATTGTTTGTTTCCACTTCTGGGGTATTATGAATAATGCCGCTGTGAACATTCACATTGTAAGTTTTTGTGTGGATAGCATGTTTTCATTTCTCTTGGGTAGATATCTAAGAACAGAATTGCTGAGTGCATTTTTAAAGTAATCCATTGCTTGTGCTGGGGCTGCGTTGCTTTGTGTGGGCTTTTCCTCTAGCTGCAGCTGGCGGGGGTTACTCTTCGTTTGGCGTGCAGGCTCCGTGTTTCGGTGGCTTCTTGCAGAGCACAGCTTCTAGGCATGTGGGCTCAATAGTTGTGGCTCACAGACTTAATTGTTCCAAGGCATGTGGAATCTTCCTGGACTGGAGATCAAACCTGTGTCCCCTGCATTGGCAGGCAGATTCTCTTCATTTATTTTTTCTTTTTATTTCAATTGGAGCTAATTCCTTTACAATATTGTGGTGGTTTTTGCCATACATTCACATGAATCAGCTGTGGGTGTACATGTGTTCCCCATCCTGAACCCCCCTCCCACCTCCCTCCCCATCCTATCCCTCAGGGTCATCCCACTGCACCAGCCCTGAGCATGCTGCCTCATGCATTGAACCTGGACTGGCAGTCTATTTCACATATGTTAATATACATGTTTCAGTGCTATTTTCTCAAATCATCCCACCCTCGCCTTCTCCCTTAGAGTCCAACAGTCTGTTCTTTACATCTGTGTCTCTTTTGCTGTCTTGCATATAGGGTCATCGTTACCATCTTTCCAAATTCCATATATATGCATTACTATACTGTATTTATATAGTTTATTTTTTTTAACAGTTTATTGTATACTGGTGTTTTTCTTTCTGACTTACTTTGCTCTGTATAATAGGCTCCAGTTTCGTTCACCTCATTAGAACTGATTCAAATACATTCTTTTTAATAGCTGGGTAATATTCCATTGTGTATATGTACCACAGCTTTCTTATCCATTTGTCTGCTGAGGATATGGAAGCAACCTAGATGTCCATTGGCAGGCAGATTCTTATCCACTGAGCCACTGGGGAAGTCTTGTTGAGTGCATTTGAAGAACTGTCAGACTATTTTCCAAAGTAGCTGCACCATTTTCCATTCATCCAGCACTGTAAGAAGGTTCTGGTTTCTTTATGTCCTCACCAGTGCTCTTTTTGATAATAGCCATTCTAGTGAGTGTGAACTGGTATCTCTTTGTGGTTTTGATTTGCATTTCCCTGATGAGATCCAACCAGTCAATCCTAAAGGAAATCAGTCCTGAATATTCATTGGAAGGACTGATGCTGAAGCTCCAATACTTTGGCCACCTGATGTGAAGAACCAACTCATTAGAAAAGACCCCGATGCTGGGAAAGATCGAAGGCAGGAGAAGGGGATGAGATGGTTGGATGGACGTGAGTTTGAGTAAGCTCNCAGTCCTGAATATTCATTGGAAGGACTGATGCTGAAGCTCCAATACTTTGGCCACCTGATGTGAAGAACCAACTCATTAGAAAAGACCCCGATGCTGGGAAAGATCGAAGGCAGGAGAAGGGGATGAGATGGTTGGATGGACGTGAGTTTGAGTAAGCTCCAGGAGTTGGTGATGGACAGGGAAGCCTAGCGTGCTGTAGTCCATGGGGTTGCAAAGAGTCGGACATGACTGAGGGGCTGAACTGACTGATGAGTATGGATACTGAGCATCTCTTCATGTGCTTGTTGCCCATTTGTGTATTTTCTCTGGAGAAAAGTCTGTTCAGATTCTTTGTCCATTTTTCTTTTTTTTTTAAACTGGGTTTTTCTTTATTGCTGAGCTGTAAGACTTTTATATGATTTCTGGCTACAAGTCCCTTATTATATCTTTACAATTTTTTTTCTCCCATCTGTAGGTTGTTTTTTCACATTCTTGATGGTATCCTTTGAAGCACAAAGTCTGTTTTTAAATTATGGATTCCCCTTTCATCTCTCTCTCTCTTTTTGCCCCCCTAACATTTTTATTGGAGGAAACGCTTGACTTTGGTGGGATTTTGCTTATGGCATCCTTTTGGTGTGGTTCATTGACATGTTTCTCAGTCTCTCACATAGCCTGTAAATTGGCAATTAGAGTTTGTTGTTTTGTAGTTGAAAATGTTCCAGTAGAGGCAGAGGTCAGATGGCTACAAGGCCCAATACATTAAGTGGAAATAACCAGGAAGTGGAATGGTTAGGTAATGCACGCACAAGGTAAATGGGCATCACGGGGCCAGAAACAACTAAGATGGCCGCTGATAGGGGAGTGGACATGAGTATGTGGTATGGTCACATGGTGGGAAACCTCAGAGATGTTAAAAGGGATAAAACAAATTTATACATATCAGCGTGACTGTATCTTACTGTTAGTGTTCTCTAAAAAGAAGCAGGGTGCAGAATTACACCTAAGATATACACCTTGATGTACATTAAGACGTGCACATAAAACAGTGTTTATGGATTCATGTATATGTGTAGAAGGAGACAAGTTGCCAGGATGATGGCTACCTGCCAGATGTGGGTGGTTGTCTTAGCACAGTAGTGTCATGATTTGCTTGTTTCTCATTAAAGAATCTGGTAGGTGGGAATGCTTGATCACCAGCCTCCGTCAGCTAAGGCATTCTGATTTTCAGATAACGCTTTTGCTCTTAACTGGGAAAAGTAGAACTTGTAGGGGCAGAAAGTCATTATTCTGGTTCTCAGGCACTGTCTTTGTAAGACTTTATGTTTGAAGCTCCTTGGTACTCATTTCAATCAGTAATTATTCTGTCATGAATCCTTCTTACATTAGAAAGACCCAGAAATCCTGGCTTCAAGGTCGGGGGAAAGCCAGACCCAGAGAGGTCAAATAGTGGGTGAAACAGACAAGCTCTAAAGAGTGGGAACACCAGAGTTTGGGGCTTAGTGGGCAGTTCACTGCTGCGACTTGCCTGATGTCTAGGTGCTTTCTGGCAGCTTTTTCTTATTTTTCTGGAATGTTGAAGATGTTCTCTCAGATTTTCATGACTTTTTTCATGATTGTCATGTTTTTCTCTCTGGCATTTACTTCCTCATCTCTAGCAGTGGCTTGTATTTGGAATAAAGGATCGGCTGATGGCAGGGTTGGGGGAGACAAATTAGGAGTTTAGGATTAACAGCTAGACACTACTATATATAAAATAGTTAACAATAAGGACCTACTGTATAGCACAGGGAACTATATTCAATATCTTTTAAACAACTATAATGAGCCTAGAATGGAAAAGAATATGAAAAAGAACACGCATATATATATATATATATATATATATATAAATACTTATAATATATGGGTTTCCCTGGTGGCTCAGATGGTTATATGTATTATATATCTGAATCACTTTGTTATATACCTGAAACTAACAGAACATTGTAAATTGCGTATACTTCAATTTAAAAAAACTGGTTTAAAAGCAAAGAATGAGCTGAAATGTGTGAATGGAAAAGAGAACAGCTGTGGTTTTCATTCAGGGCAGAAAAGGGGGTGATGGCACACGCGGAGCCCCCCCACCCCAGCTGAGGGCCCTGGGCTGATCTGTTACAGCGGGTGTGAGAAGAAGGGTCCCGCTGTCAGCAGACATTCGACGGCTTCCCTTGTCAGCAAGTGGCACTGGGCTCGGTTCCATGGATCTCCCTTCCCACTTCCCTGTCGCATGGCTGTGCCTGGGTGGCCAACAGGAAGTCAAATGCTCAGAGGGCTTGCATTTTGAAACCGAATCCTCTAGATTCTCGCAGTGTGAACATTCGTCATCATTGCTGTTCCATCGCTAAGTCATGTCCGACTCTTGGCAACCCAATGGACTGCAGCATGCCAGGCTCCTTTGTCCTTCACTGTCTCTCGGAGTTTGCTCAGACTCACGTCCACTGAGTTGGTGATGCCATCCAGCCATCTCATCCTCTGCCACCCTCTTTTCCTTCTGCCTTCTGTCTTTCCCAGCATCAGGAGTCTTCCAGTGAGTTGGCTGTTTGCATCAGGTGGCTTCAGCTTCAGCATCAGTCCTTCTCGTGAATATTAAGGGTTGATTTCCTCGAGGATTGACTGATTGGATCTCCCTGCAGTCCAAGGGATTCTCAGGAGTCTTCTTCAGCACCACAAAATTCCAGATAAACGAGCTCCCGTCCTGCCTGCACATCAGTTGTGAGTTTTCAGCGGGTGATATCACCCCTGTGGAGGTGAAACATCTGCTCTTGTGTCTAAGGCACAGATATGCATGATGTACAGATTATCAGTATTGAGATTTCATGGCGGGAGTGATGAAGAAAAAATGTCTAGGAAGGATCCTAGGAGGGAAGGAGAAAAAGCTTGAGAAACACTGACATAGGTTGAAGCAATTTTAGCACTATCACATAAATTCGCGTTTGCTTTTACCCTTAACATTTCTGAATAAAACTTTATCATATTGCTATGTGGTCTTCATATCGATCACTTATATGGACCTCACAATCCATCAGTAATCCATCATTATGCATGTGACATAGTTTTTAAACCACTGACTTGCGGAAACTTTTCCACCCCCTCTATTTTTCCTTTTCCCCTTTTCTGGCTGCGCTGGGTTGTCTTTGGGCACAGGCTTCACTAACTGCGGCATGCAGGCTTCTGTGGCTGTGGCGCGTGGGCTTAGCTGCTGCATGGCATGTGGGGTCTTGATTCCCTGACTGGGGATTGAACCATGTCCCCTGCACTGGAAGGCAAATTCTCTACCACTGGACCACCAAGGAAGTCCTCCCCCCTCCCCGTTATAAGTAATGATGCAGTGAACATTTTTGTTCAAGGTAGTCTTCCTTTCTTTCAATGATGTCTTGAGGATAATTTCCCTAAAGTAGCCTTAACGTGAAAGTTTTGATGGTTCTTGGTTTCTCTTTCTGCCAAAACCACTGCAGCTTGTGTGAAATGCTACCAGTGAGAGTGAGGCGCTAGTGGCAGCAGAGTCTGGCCGGAAATTCAGGGTTCAGCATTCCGCAGGCTTTTATTGGGTGACAGTTTGGTGCATCTTCCGTCACGCAGCAGAAGGCTGTAGTGTCAGTGTTTGTTGAAGGGACTTGAATGAATGTACCCAAAGTGTTAGAGTAATGTAAGTGTGAGCCAGCACTCTTTAATTGCATGTGGCGGAAGCTGATTCCGGACACTGGGAATTCGTTTGTTTTTAACTGTGCATAATTCTGTATATTTAATCCTTTTGGGCTGTACTGGGTCTTTGTTGCTGTGCTCGAGCTTCCTCTAGTTGTGGCAGGCGGGGGCTACTCTAGTTGCGTGCACGGGCCCAGTAATCGCGGTTGGTGGGCTTCAGTAGTTGTGGCACATTTTAGTTGCCCTGTGGCATGTGAAGTCTTCCTGGACCAGGGATCAAACCCCTCTCCTCTGCACTGGCAGGCGGATTCTTAACCACTGGACCACCAGGAGAGTCCTCAATGGGAGTTTAAAGCATCTTGTGCTGGGAAGGTCTAGCATAGGCGTCTTCAGGCTCAGCTGGCGCTTAGGGAGTCATCAGGACTACCTTTCTGTCTGGCTGGCTGCTACCTTTATCTCTGTTGGCTTTACCCTCAGGCAACCTCCCCACCATGGAGGCAAGAGGGCCACCAGCAGCTCTTGGGTCACATCCTACAATGTAGCAACACCCGAGCAGGGCAGGCCTTTCCCAATTGCTCCAGCAGAAATCCTGGGGCTCACTCATAGCTGTCTGGCTTGCCATGCAGCCATCCTGGAACCGACCGGTCACCGTGGCCCTAGCTGCCCAGGCCTGGGTCCTGTGCCCAGTCCAGAGCCCAAGGGTGGCATCCGTCCCACCTGTCACCTGGTTGGAGGGTGAACTGAAGGGGGCGGGCCCTTGCATTTGGGAGCGGGGTGCTCAAGGAAGGTTCAGCAGAGACCCGAGGGAGGGGGCAGGCTCCTGAGCTGCTGCCCGGCTCAGTATTCCTCTTGCAGAGGTGGGGAGGGGTGTGGGAGAAGCAGCTGAGGCCCCCAGGGGGAGGGAGGACCCTTCCCCTCCCTGACTTCCGTCTGTCCATCTTGAAACCTTCCCCTCCCTGCCCCACCACCCTTTGCTGGCTTCCCACGAAGGGGGAAACTTGTCCTCAGTATCTCGTTTCTCCTTAGCCACGTTGGCATATTTTGGAATCTTCCCTTTCCTCCGTCTCCTTAAAAAAATTAAGCAAAACTCTAAAATGATACCAAAGATTATTATGAAAACATAACAGACCTATAAATATATTTACCTTTCTAGCATGTTAACTGTTTAGATAACTTCTGTCTGTGCATTGCAGGCAGATTATTTACCATCTGATCCACCAGGGAAGGCTTGACTATGTTCAGAGCACAGGCATTTTACCCAATTGCATTGAGTCTACACTTGAATTAGTGTTTCCATTTATTATAACATTTTCCTGTGTTCCCTCTCCTCACAACTCTTTAGAAACGCATAACATTCCACTAAATTGATGTGCTGCAGTTATTTAACCTTTCTTCTAGTGCAGGAAAAGATAGTAAATTCCATTTTTGATGTTCTGGGACGGAGCTGGCAAATGTTTTCTGTAAAGGGCCGGATAGTAAATATTTTGTGCTTTGCAGGCCATCTGGTCTCCGTCCCAGCTACGCATTGCTGTTGTACAAAAGCAGCACAGGCGATATGTAAGTGAGAGGACGTGGCTGTGCTCCGATAAAACTTTATTTAGAAGAACTGCAGTGGTTCGGATTGGCTTGGGGGCTGTTGTTTGCTGCCCCCTGTGCTAGAACACTGCTGGAAAAATCTGTGCCCTGACACTGGGTTTAGGCAGGGGTCATGTTGGAAAGTGATGTGAATTCAAGCTGCCCCCTGTGCTAGAACACTGCTGGAAAAATCTGTGCCCTGACCCTGGGTTTAGGCAGAGGTCATGTTGGGAAGTGATGTGGACTCAAGCTGCCCCCTGTGCTAGAACACTGCTGGAAAAATCTGTGCCCTGACACTGGGTTTAGGCAGGGGTCGTGTTGCAGTTGAAGGTGATGTGAACTCAAGCTGCCCCCTGTGCTAGAACACTGCTGGAAAAATCTGTGCCCCTGACGCTGGGTTTAGGCAGGGGTCATGTTGGAAAGTGATGTGAACTTCAGCAGTCCGGCGTTTAGCTCCCTACTTGAAGAACCTGGGCAGGTTGTTGAACTCAGACTCTTTGTTGTTTTATTTTCATGTTATTTTATTTTTTGGCTTCGTTGCTGCCCCCGGGCTTTTCCTAGTCATGGAGAGCGAGGGCTGTTCTCCCGCTGCGGTGCGCGAGCTTCTCCTTGCAGTGGCCTCTCTTCCTGTGGAGCCCAGGCTCTGGGCGCAGGGCCTTCGGGAGTTGCGGCTTGCAGGCCCTCAGGCGCTCGGGCTTCAGTGCTTGTGGCGCAGGGGCTCATTCGTGTGGCTGGCGGGCTCACTAGTTGCAGCATGAGGGCTCTGGAGCACATGCTTGGCACTTGTGGCCCACGGGCTCAGTTGCTCCATGGCATGTGGGATCTTCCCAGGCCTTTCTTATTTACTGCGCCACCAGGGAAGTCCATGAACTTCTCTGACTCTTAATTCCCTCATCAGAAGATGGAAATGAAAGTGAGTGATGGCGGCTTGCTTGCCTGGCGGTCCAGTGGTTAAGAATCCAACTTGCAGTGCAGGGGATGCTCTGGTCAGGAAAGTGAGATCCCGCGTTCTGCAGAGCAACTAAGCCTGTGTTAGTTGGGATCTACTGGGGTCCTGCATGCTGAAACTAAGATGCCACGTAGCCAAATAAATACTAAAAAAAAAAAAAAAAAAAGAAAGTGAGTGATGAATGTGAGTGTTGTTACTTTCCTCATCATCTCCGCTACACCCCACCCCCTTCCACCCCTCTCCACCCTTTCCACCTTACTTTAGGTTCCCAGGGGTCAGGAAGGTGCTTTGATATTCTTGTAGCTTTTGATGTTTCCTGTACCTTGCTTTCCAGTCTCTGGACCACTCCTCATTACCAGTAGTTCATTCCTGTTTCCCTGAAGCTTTACCTGCAGTGGGGAATTCATTTTTCTTTTTAATAAATTGAAGTATAATTGATTTATGATGTTGTACTAGTTTCAGATGTATACCAAAATGATTCAGTTATACGTGTATTCTTTTTTCCATTATATGTCGTAAGATATTGAATATAGTTCCCTATGCTATACAGTAGGACCTTGTTTTTTATCTACTTTATATATAGTAGTGTGTACCTGTTAATCCCAAACTCCTAATTTATCCCCCCCAAACTACTGCACAATTGCACTCATCTCACACGCTAGCAAAGTAAGGCTCAAAATTCTCCAAGTCAGGCTCCAACAGTACGTGAACCAAGAACTTCCAGATGTTCAAACTGGATTTAGAAAAGGCAGAGGAACCAGAGATCAAATTGCCAACATCCATTGGATCATAGAAAAAGCAAGAGAGTTCCAGAAAAACATCTACTTCTGTTTTATTAACTACACCAAGGCCTTTGACTGTGTGGATCACAACAAACTGTGGAAAATTCTTTAAGAGATGGGAATACCAGGCTGCTTTTACCTGCCTCCTGAGAAATCTGTTTGCATGTCAAGGAGCAACAGTTAGAACCGGACATGGAACAATGGACTGATTCCAAATTGGGAAAGGAGTATGTCAAGGCTGTGTATTGTCACCCTGCTTACATCATGTGAAATGCCAGGCTGGATGAAGCACAAGCTGGAATAAGTTGTTGGGAGAAATATCAATAACCTCAGATATACAGATGACATCACTCTTATGGCAGAAAGCAAAGAAGAACTGAAGAGCCTCTTGATGAAAGTGAAAGAGAGTGAAAAAGCTGGTTTAAAACTCAACATTCAAAAAATGAAGATCATGGCATCCAGTCCCATCACTTCATGGCAAATAGATGGGAAAACAATGGAAACGGTGACAGACTTTATTTTGGGGGGCTCCAAAATCACTGCAGATGGTGACAAGAACTGAAGAGCCTCTTGATGAAAGTGAAAGAGAGTGAAAAAGCTGGTTTAAAACTCAACATTCAAAAAATGAAGATCATGGCATCCAGTCCCATCACTTCATGGCAAATAGATGGGAAAACAATGGAAACGGTGACAGACTTTATTTTGGGGGGCTCCAAAATCACTGCAGATGGTGACTGCAGCCATGAAATTAAAAGACTCTTGCTTCCTGGAAGAAAAGTTACGACAAACCTGGACAGTGTATTAAAAAGCAGACACGTTACTTTGCCGACAAAAGTCCGTCTAGTCAAAGGTATGGTTTTTCCAGTAATCATGTACTGGAACATGTACCTGTGAGAGTTGGACCAGACTGCCTTACCTGCCTCCTGAGAAATCTGTATGGAGGTCAAGAAGCAACAGTTTTTGACCTGCATACAAGCAAATGTACATGTGAGATGTGAGAGTTGGACCATAAAGAAAGCTGAGCACTGAAGAATTGGTGCCTTTGAACTGTGGTGTTGGAGAAGACTCTTGAGAGTTCCTTGGACTGCAAGGAGATCAAACCAGTCAATCCTAAAGGAACTCAGTCGTGAATATTCATTGGAATAACTGATGCTGAAGCTGAAGCTCCAATACTTTGGCCACCTGATGCGAAGAACTGACTCATTGGAAAAGATCTTGATGCTGGGAAAGACTGAAGGCAGGAGGAGAAGGGGACGACAGAGGGTGAGATGGTTGGATGGCATTACCGACTGGATGGACGTGAATTTGAGCAAGCTCCGGGAGTTGGTGATGGACAGGGAGTCCTGGCGTGCTGCAGTCCACGGGATCACAAAGAGTCGGGCACAACTGAGTGACTGAACGGAATTGAACTGAACCTCCTCTCTTTCCCCACTGGTAGCCATAAGTTTGTTTTCTGGATGTGAGTCTGTTTCTGTTTTGTAAATAAGTTCATTTGCATCAGTTTTTTAGATTCCATATAGACGTGGTATCACAGAATATTTGTCTTTCTCTGTCTTGACTTCACTTAGTATGGTAATCTCTGGGTCCATCCGTATTGCTGTAAATGCCAATATTTCATTCTTCTTTATGGTTGAGTAGTATTCCATTGTATATATGTACCACATCTTCTTTTTTAAATGAATTAATTAATTTGGCTGCAATGGATGTTTGCAGCTCAGGGAATTGTCGATCTTCATTGCAGCATGCGGGATCTTTAGTTGTGGCATGTGGGATCTAGTTCCTCGACCAGGGATCGACCCCCTGCCTCCTGCATTGAGGGTGCAGAGTCTTGGCCGCTGGACCACCAGGGAAGTCTGTACCAAATCTTCTTTATCCATTCATCTACCGATGGACATTTATGTTGCTTGCATATCTTGGCTGTTGTAAATAGTGCCTTTGTGAGCATAGGGGTGCAAGTATCTTTTTGAATTAGAGTTTTTCCCAGATATGTGTCTAGGAGTAGGATTGATCCACTCTCTGTATACAATAGTTTACATCTGCTAATCCCACATGCCCAGCCCTTCCCTCGCCCACCTCCACCCCCTTGGCAAGCACGTGTCTGTTCTCTGTGTCTGTGAATCTGTTCCTGTTTTGTAGATATATTTAAATAAATATTTTTATTTTTGTCTGGGTCTTCCTTGCTTTGTGTGGGCTTTCTCTAGCTGTGGCAATCAGGGGCTGCTCTGCAGTGTGTGGGCTTCTCTTGTTGTGGAGCCCAAGGTCTAGGCACACGGGCTTCCGTAGTTGCAGCGCATGGACTCAGTAGTTGAGGCTCACAGGCTCTAGATCGCAGGCTCAGTAGTTGTGGCTCATAGGCTTTAGTTGCTCCATGGCATGTGGAATCTTCCTGGACCAGGGATCGCGCCTGTGTACCCTGCATTGGCAGGTGGATCTCATCTACTGCACCACCAGGGCAATCTTTTGCCATATTTCAGATTCCACATAATTAATATCGTACGGTATTTGTCTTTCTGACTTACTTCGCTTAGCATGATAGTCTCAAGTTGCGTCCGTGTTGCTGCAGCTGGCATTGTTTCATTCTTCTTTATGGCTGAGTAGTACTCCGTTGTACATACACACCACGTCTTCTTTACCCACTCATCTGTGGATAGGGATTTAGGTTGTTCCCACGTGTTGGCAGTTGTGACTAGTGCTGTTGTGTACATAGGAGTGCATGTGTCTCTTGGAATTACAGTTTTGTCCAGGTATATGCCCAGGAGTAGGATATTTCTATTTTGAATTTTCTGAGGCACCTCCACACTGTACCAGTTTACATTCCCATCAACAGTGTGGGAGGGTTCCCTTTTCTCTACATCCTCTCTGGCATTTGTTATTTGTAGACTTTCTGATGATGGCCATTCTGATCATTGTGTTTCCCTGGAGCTCCCCTTGTGGCTCAGCTGGTAAAGAATCCACCTGCAATGCGGGAGGCCTGGGTTCGATCCCTGGTTTGGACAGATCCCTTGAAGAAGGGAAAGGCTACCCACTCCAGTGTTCTGGCCTGGAGAATCCCATGGATTGTATAGTCTGCGGGGTCGCAGAGAACTGGACACGACTGAGCGACTTTCACTTGACTTGCCAGCAAATGGGGAATATCATTTTAAATGTTTCTTGGTGAATTTAGTGGGTATACAGTGATAACATGTGATGGCTGATGTGGTAAATTTGCAGTCTGCATTTCTCCAACGAGATGCACTGTGAGGGAAGATACACTATCTCTTCATAGTGTTTGGGGGCCTCACTTTTCCTGCAGCAAAGATTGGCAAGCCTGTTTTGTAAATAAATCTTTACTGGAACCCAGCCACACCCGTTCTAGCTGTTGCCTCTGGCTGCTTTTGCACTCTGATGGCAGAATCAAGTAGCTGTAACAGGGACCAACTGGCTTGAAAAGCCAGAAATATTTACCGTCTTGCTCTTTACAGAAAATATGTGGCAACCTCTGCTCTAGAGCGAATCCTTTGCCTGTTTATAAGTCCACTGTTGAGCCAGTCTTTGTTTTCAGGCATCACAAGGCCACTTGGACGGCCCGAGCCCATCTGCCTCCAGCACAGGCTGCCTGTTTCCATTGTGTGGTGGCGGACAGCCTGTCCTTTTGTCCTCGTCCACTTGCGCCACTTTGCCCAACAGTACCGGGAACCAGCGCCCTGACTTTGGGGGTGAGTGTCTTCTCCCTTCCTTCTTTCCCTCCTCTTTCCCTGCCTCCTTTCTTTCCATTTCTGTCTCTCTGTCTTTCTCTCTTTCCCCCTCCCTCCCTCCATTCGTTCCTTCTTCCTTCCTTTCTCTCTTTCTGTCTTCTGCCACGCTCCACGTGGGATCTTTAGTTCCCTGTCCAGGGATCAGACCCGTGCCCCTGAAGGGGAAGCTCAGTCTTAACCACTGGACCACCAGGGAAGTCCCGAGACCTCTCCATGTAAAGCAGCCGCTTGGGGGACCAGAGAACGGGACCCCAGTCTTTTAAAAATTATTTGTGTATTTATTGGCTTTGCTGGGTCTTCGTTGCTGTGTGGGCCTTTCTCTAGTGGCGAGGGGGGCTCCTCTCCAGCTGTGTGCACAGACGTCTCTCTGTGGCGGCTTCTCCTGCGGCAGAGCGTGGGCTCAAGGGCGCTTGGACTTCAGTAGTTGTGGCTCTCGGGCTCTAGCGCACAGGCTTGATAGTTGTGGTGCCCGGGCTTAGTGCTCTGAGGCATGTGGGATCTTCCCAGATCAGGAACTGAACCTGCGTCTCTTGCATTGGCGTGCAGATTCATTAGCACTGAGCCAGCAGGGAAGCCTCAACCCTGGAGTCTTGTTCCAGCAGTTGTTGAGTTCCTTCTGTGAGAAGGGGAACCAGAAACACAAATCATCCAAGATAACATCCCCTACCTACAGGGCTCCACAGACAGGCCATGTGAATTGCAGTGTGGCAGGGTATAATATCACTGCAGGTATCTTGTGTTTGTTGTATAATATCAGTGAGTCATCTGTTGTGTTTTCATCGGTGCTTTCAGGTGTTATGGCCCCAGTGTAGATAATTTGGTGCAGAAGGACATGGGAACAAAGGAGCTTTGGGCCAGAGCGGGGAACAGCTGTTGTGGAAGCAGTGGCCCTCACTGAGGGCCTGGCCACTGTCGTGAAGGAAGAGCTCTGCTGGACAGGGCAGCAGAGGAGTGGGGTTGCAGCTGGAACAGCATGTGGGGGCATGGTTTTTATTAAACTGTGGGGAAGTATTATGACATCCCCGTATGCCACAAGAATCGCATACACGAGAAGAGAGAAGTGAAGTTGTAGGAGAAAGATGCTGGAGTATCTTGTATATCTGTCTTGGAGCAGGCGAGAAGAGGTGGGGTTCAGAGTATAAGTAGAGGTTTATGTGTTTTCGCCTCTCGGAGCCTCAGTTTCATTATCTGTGCAATGGGATAATTGAAGTTATGTGAGGGCAGAATTTCCCCGTTTTGGCCCTCTTGACATTGGGCTGGATAATTGTGTCAGGCTGTACTGTACATGTGGTAAACGCCAGCAGCATCCCTCTAGTTGTGTCAAAAATGTCTCTCGATGTTGCCAAGCATCCTGTTAAGGGGAGGAATCCTGGTTGAGAATTGCTTCTCCCTCCCACTCCTCTCTTGTTCTTTAGTTGCTAAGTTGTGCCTGACTCTTTGCAGCCCCATGAACTCCAGCAGCCCGCCAGGCTCCTCTGCCCATGGGGATTCTCCAGGCAAGAATACTGGAGTGGATTGCCACGTCCTTCTTCAGGGGATCTTCCCAACCCAGGGATCGAACCCACATCTCCTGCATTGGCAGGTGGATTCTTTACCACTGAGCCACCTGGGAAGCCTCCTCCTCCACAGGGATCCCTTGTATTAAGTAAACCTCCTTGCATTCTCCTCACTTGAGAGTGCCTGCCACTTCNTCTTCCCAACCCAGGGATCGAACCCACATCTCCTGCATTGGCAGGTGGATTCTTTACCACTGAGCCACCTGGGAAGCCTCCTCCTCCACAGGGATCCCTTGTATTAAGTAAACCTCCTTGCATTCTCCTCACTTGAGAGTGCCTGCCACTTCCTGTTAGGAGCCTGACTGGTACATCAGACAGACACTCCCTCCTCTCAGTGTAATCAGAAACATGGAAGAGAGGCGAGCTGGGCTTTCCCACCCTGTGTTTCCACGGGGGGCTGGGCACTCTCTGGAGTCCTGTCCCTCCCCTGGGGCATGCCTGCTGTGGTGGCTCCTTTGGCTTCGAATGGGCTTCATCTGTTGGCCTTCCCAGAGAATATCTCCTTATTGAGGTGAAATTCAGATGCCCCAATGTCAGGGGACCTTTTCTTTGGACTTCCCTGGTGGCTCAGTTGATAAAGAATCTGCCAGTGATGCAGGAGGCCTGGGTTCGAGCCCTGGATGGGGAAGATCCTCTGGAGAAGGGAATGGCACTCCACTCCAGTATTCTTGCCTGGGAAATCCCGTGGACAGAAGAGCCTGGCGGGCTACAGTCCCTGGGCTCACAAAGAGTCGGACCCGGCCGAGTGGCTAAACCAGCACCACAGCGTGAAACCCTGAATGCTTTTAATACAGTTAAAACAGTGAACAGTCAAGAAGTTAGAGATTTACGCATTATAAAAACAATTAGCCAGTTAACAATTTTTACCTGTTTAAAAATGAACAGTTCAGGGCCAGTTTAGCACATGGGAAATGTCATGCACTCACCACGTCCGCCTAGTTCCTAAACACCCTCCCCACCCCCAGGGGACACCCTGTGCCCGTTTGCAGTTGTGTTCTCTCAGTGTGGATTTTCCTCTTCTAGTCTTTCCTGTCTTTTTTTTCTTTCACTTGTTTGTTTGTTTCTGGCTGCACTGGGTCTTAGTTGCTGCATGCGGGCTTTTTTCTTTTCTCCATGCGTGTGGAGCATGGGCTGCAGGGCGCACGGCTTCACTAGTTGTGGCGCTTGGATTTTTAGTAGTCCCGAGACATGTGGAATCTTTCTGGACCAGGGATCAAGCCCACGTCCCCAGCATGGGCAGGTGAATCCTGAGCAGGTGGGCCGCCAGAGAAGTTGCCTTCCTATTTTTTTAACGCACAGCTCAAGTTCCCGCCTTCCCTGGTGGCTCAGTCGGAACGAATCTGCCTGCAATCCAGGAGACCACTTGCAATGCAGGAGACCTGAGTTCAATCACTACATTGGGAAGATTCCCTGGAGAAGGAAATAGCAACCCACTGTAATATTCTTGCCTGGGAAATCCCATGGACAGAGGAACCTGGTGAGCTACAGCCAATGGGGTCGCAAAGAGTTGGACATGACTTAGTGGCTTAAATCACCATCAAAATCCCACTCTTGCAGTCTGCTTCCCCTGGCCCCCAGCAGGCCAGCAGTGTGGTGTGGAAGGTCAGCAGACCAGGTCTCAGCAGTGCTTTGCTCCCTGGTCCCCAGAGGACCTTGCTATCTTCTTTTCTTATACCTTGTACCCACTGAGTGCATTGCCAAGGCTGACGTTGTTTAATCTCTAAGTCGTGTCTGACTCTTTGTGAACCCATGGATCATAGCCCACCAGGCTCCTCTGTCCATGGGATTCTCCAGGCAAGAGTACTGGAGAGGGTGGCTGTTTTCTCCAGGGGATCTTCCCGACCCAGGGATCAAACCCATGGATTCTTTACTGCTGAGCCACCAGGGAAGCCCAAGGGTTGGCCTTAGACCAGAGAAATGAGTTTCCCTCTGCTACTGCATAGAGAGGTAAGGAAATACTGCTGTGTCAGCCTTGACCAAATGACCCGACTCCTCTGTGGAAAGGAACCGTGTTTACCTTGACCTCCTGGATTTTGACAGGGGTGGGGGAAGGAATATACAGCTTGGGGGCATCTTGCTGGTTTTTCCCTCCCCAGATACCAGAGATGCGTTTTCACCTTCACACTCCCCTGGGCCATAGCTACAGAGACCTGGATTGGATTGCTTTGCCTGTGGTCCAGATGAAAGTACTTCTTAGAACCAGAGGTCTTAGGCCTCTGGGATGTAGGGCTGCCCACAACAGCAACGGCAACAATATGTGAAGTGAAGTCGCTCAGTTGTGGCCGACTCTTTGCGACCCCATGGACTGTAGCCTACCAGGCTCCTCTGTCCATGGGATTTTCTTTTTCTTTTTATTATTTTTTATTTTTACTTTATTTTACTTTACAGTACTGTATTGGTTTTGGCATACATTGACATGAATCCGCCACGGGTGTACGTGAACTCCCAAACATGAACCCCCCTCCCACCTCCCACCCCACTGTCCATGGGATGTTCCAGGCAAGAGTACTGGAGGGGGTTGCCACTTCCTTCTCCAACAACAATAGTCAACATGTATAAAGTGCTGGGTGTATACCAGGCACTGTTCTAGATGTGTGATACCTATTCACTCATTTACTAACTATGGGAGGTGCAGAGAAGTTAAGTAACTTGTCCATGGTCACACAGCTGGTGACCTTCGCTACTCTTAACCCTTGCTCTGCCTCCCCAGGAGGTCACTGAAGGCTGGAGGTTTGTGGGAAAAAATTAGTGTAGAATCTGAAGGCTTCTAAACATGAGAGACAACAGGGAGGAGCGTGAACCAGGTAACTGATTTTCATCGCAGGTGATTTCTAAGTTAGAGCTTCAGGGGACCACTGTGGACCCCAAGGGGCATTCCCTGGGGCTCCGCTCAGTTTCTGTTTTCCTTTTGATGGTGGTCTAACAAGAAACTGGGCTTCCCTGGTGGCTCAGATGGTAAAGAATCTACCTGCAATGCAGGAGACCCAGGTTTGATCCCTGGGCTGGGAAGATCCCCTGGAGAAGGGAATGGCAACCTACTCTAGTATTCTTGCCTGGAAAATTCCATGGACACAGGAGCCTGGTGGGCTGCAGCCCATGGGGTCACAAAGAGTTGGTCATGACTGAGCAACTAACACTTCCACTTTAACAATAAATTAAAAAGAAGCCTGTTCTATGAATCACTTTGCTGTACACCTGAAACTCACACAGTATTGTGAATCAACTCTACTCCAGTTTTTTTTTTTTTTTTTTAGAAAAGGAAGCCTGTTCTGGTTCATCTGACTGATAGTGTTGACTTAGGGCCATTGTTGCGGAAGGAAGGAAGCAGAAAGGCTGGGATTTTATAGAGAAATCGTTCCTGAATTGGTGCTGGGGCTGTCTCTGCAGGTTTCTTACAGGTTGAGGGTGAGCAGGATTTAACAGATGGCCGAATCAGTGGACTTGAGGTCGAATCCCTCCATGAGCACTGGCCACGAGTGAAGGTCTTTCCCTCTCAGCCTCAGTGCTCTGTTGAGTGGAGCCCACCTTTCCTTCTTCGTGAAGGATTAGATGCGTGTGTGTGCGTGTGCACTCAGCCACTCAGTCATGTCGGACTCTGTGTGACCCTGTGGACTGTAGCACACCAGACTCCTCTGTCAATGGGATTTCCCAGGCAAGAATACTGGAATAGGTTGCCTTATCCTTCCAGGGGCTCTTCCAGCCCAGGGATCAAACCCGCATTTTCTGCATTGGCAGGTGGATTCCTTACCTCTGAGCCACCTGGGAAGCCCTGAAGGATTAGATGCTGGCCACTTCATGGGCTTAGCCCACCATGAGGCTCAGTAGGTGGGCACCTGCTCCCACTCCTCCTGGTCCCTGGAGAAGGTAGGAAAGAGCTCAGTAGCATTGCTTGCTTTGCCTGCCGTCTCAGAACAGAGGCCCCAGGTTTGCAGACTGCAGAGCTCGGAGGGTATGATTTCATGCAGAAACCAGCGCCCGGAGAAGGGAAGTGACTGTCCCCCTCACAGGGCCAGCAAGCAGCCCGGCCGGGATAGCTCATGATGCCTGGTGACTTCTCTCCAGCGCTCCTTCCACGGAGCCTCGTGGCCGTGGGCCTCCTGGGCACCTCCTGCCGTCGGTGAATGTTGCCTCCAGCGCTCCTTCCATGGAGCCTCGTGGCCCTGGGCCTCCTGGGCACCTCCTGCCGTCGGTGAATGTTGCCTCCAGCGCTCCTTCCACGGAGCCTCGTGGCCCTGGGCCTCCTGGGCACCTCCTGCCGTCGGTGAATGTTGCCAGGGGCACCTGTGCTCCCCCTGCCCTGGGAGATGCTGGTCCCTTAATCCCGTTCATGGCTGGGATGGTCATGGGCACCCCTCCAGGGGTCAGGATTGTCTCCTTCAAGTGCACTTCTTGTCTGGGGAGGGTGCGTGGTGGGCTGTTTCTCTGGAGAGCAGGCTTTGCAGGGTGAGGCAGGGAAGGCTGCTGGTGGCTCCAGGAAAGCAGTGTCGCAGATTCTGTAGGAAAGCTCTGGGGTCCTCCCTAGGGGTAGGCACTCTATCCTTGCTCTTCCCTTGTGCGTCAGGAACCAGCAGCATCAGTGGCACGTGGGAGCTTGTGAGAAATACAGAGTCCCAGGCCCCACCCAGCCCTTGAATTAGAACCTGCCTTTTAGCCAAGACCCCAGGAGACTGGTGTGCAGGTGAAATTTCGTGAATTACTGCACTAACAATGATCAGTAAGGAGATGATGGAGATTTTTATTTTGTTAATCCCTCCACCACCACCCCCCGTCACGATTTGTTGTTACTGTATTTCTTCACATGAATTACTTTATTAAAAAATTGTGGTGAAATACAGGTAGCATGAAATTTGCTCTCTTCACCATTTTTGGAGTGTTTATGTGTTTATTTACTTTGGGCTGTGCTGGGGCTCCGTCGCTGTGTGGGGCTCTTTCTAGTTGTGATGGGCGGGGCCTGCTCCCTAGCTGCGATGCGCCGGCTTCTCCTGTGGCAGAGCTCAGGCTGTAGGGTGCTTGGCCTTCAGTAACTGTGGCTCCCGGGCTCTAGGTCACAGGCTCAGTAGTTGTGGCACGTGGGATCTTCCTGGATCAGGGATTAAACCCCTGTCTCCTGCATTGGCAGGTGGATACTTTACCACTGAGCCACCAGGGAAGCCCCTAATATTTATTTTTATTTATTTTGTTTGGCTGCTTTGGGTCTCAGTTGCAGCACACGTGATCTTTAGCTGTGGCATGACTAGTTCCCTGATCCAGGGTCGAACCTGGGCCCCCTGCTTTGGGAGCAGGGAGTCTTAGTCTGGACCACGAGGGAGGTCGCCATCTTGAGCATTTTTAAGTGTACAGTTTGGTGGCATTAACTACCTTCTGCCTGTTGTGTGGCCATCACCACCACCCATCCCCAGGCCTGTCTTCATCTTGTGAAAGTGCAGATGTGTATGAAGCTCTAACCCCCCATTCTCTTCCCTCGCCTCCCCTGACAGCCACCATTATGCTTTCTTTCTTTATGATTTTGATTACTCTTAGTATCTCATGTAATTGGAATCATGCAGTGTTTTATCCCTTTGTGTCTGATTTATTTCACTTAGTGTGATGTTCTTCAAAGCTCATTTGTGTTGCAGCACACTGCAGAGTTGCCTTGCCTTTTAAGGCTGAATAATACTCATTGTATGTGCATGCCACATTTTGCGTCTCCATTCAGCTGTTGATGTACACAGGAGTTGCTTCCACATTTTAGCTACTGTGAATAATGCTGCTATGAACGTAAGCATATAAATAGCTTTTCAAGACCGTGCTCTCAATTCTTTCGAGCATACACCCAGAAGTTCTGGGTTGTGTATGATAATTCTAAACACGAATTATTTTTATGGTCAGAAAAAATAGCAAAAGCACTTCAGGGGGAAAACCTTGTCACGTTTCCAGTTGGCATCGCGCAAGGGCAAGTAGAGTTGTTGGGTGCAGTACTTGGAAAAAGAAAGAAAGCAAGACTGCCTTCCCCATTCTGGTGTTAGAGGGAGAAGAGCAGAAACTCTCCCTCCTGCTGCGTGAGGAGCAGGCTGTGTTGATAGAGGTGTGTGTGAGGCCCTCAGGCAGGTGGGGTTTCTAGCCATCCTGAAAGACGCTTCAGACCTTTTCCAGAAAAAATTACAGTGGCAGTATTTGGGCAGAGAAGGCAATGGCACCCCACTCCAGTACTCTTGCCTGGAAAATCCGATGGATGGAGGAGCCTGGTGGGCTGCAGTCCATGGGGTCGCGAAGAGTCGGACACAACTGAGCGACTTCACTTTCACTTTTCACTTTCATGCGTTGGAGAAGGAAATGGCAACCACTCCAGTGTTCTTGCCTGGAGAATCCCAGGGACGGGGGAGCCTGGTGGGCTGCCGTCCGTGGGGTCGCACAGAGTCGGACACAACTGAAGCGACTTAGCAGTAGCAGTAGCAGCAGTGTTTGGGAAGTCAGTTTTATTACTGTGAGTCCATAGAGAGTCTGTGGACTGGTTTAATCTCCAGGCTTGGTGTAAGGCAGGAGCCCGTGTGATAGTCCTGACATAGCCCTTAAGGGGCGTGGTCTCCAGTTAGGGTCATGGTTCCAATTACTAGTGTTCAAATTAGAACAAAAACCTACACCTATCATGGTCCACGAGGCCTTTGTGGCTGGCCCCTGCCTGCCTCTCTGATCTTTGCTTCCCCTTTTCTGCTTTCTGGTTAAATCACTGGAGGCTTCCTTCGGGCACTGGGAGACGGAAGCCAGGCTGGTTTTGCCTCTCTTCCCTGGCTGTTTGCTCGGCCTGGAACGCTGGTCTCTCATAACTTCCCATGACTGCTCCTCCACGTTATAAAGGGCTCAGCTGGGGTGTCGTGTGTGCAGAGAGATTTTCCACGACTGCCCTGGCAGACGTGGCCCTCAGGCTTCCTCCCGGTCTCTTCACGTCGTCTGGTGTTTCTTGCTAGTATGACTCTCTGACACCTTCTCCTCCGTTAGTTTACTTGGGAACCATCTGTTTCTTCCTAATAGCATTTTCACTCCACGAGAAGATGGCTCTTTTATACCACTGAACTCCTGTGTCCCCAGCACTTAAGAACACTGCCTGGCACCCAGTAGAAGTTCAGCAAATGTCGAGTGGGTCAGCGCGTGCACTTGCTCGTCCTCCCTGAGCTTCTGCCTCCCCATCTGCGATTCAGGGATCCTAATACCTGGCTGGTAGGGTGGTCATGAAAATTACAGGACGCGGTGCATTCAGAGGACTTAGTTTGGTGCCTGGTGTACAGGAGGTGCTCCGCACATGGGCACGGATGTTAGCAGCTGGGTGGCCCTGGCATGACTTGGATGAAACCCTGACCATGTCGCTCTCTCTTTAAAACGGTATTTGTCTGTCTGTGTATTTGGCTGTGCCAGGTCTTAGCTGCAACGTGCAGGATCTTTTCGTTGTGGCACGTGAGATCTAGTTCCCTGGTTGAACCCGGGCCCCCTGTACTGGGAGCCACTGGACCACCAGGGAAGTCCCAACACTGGCTTCCCTTGTAATCCTAAATTTGGGTCTCCTGTGAAACAGCTGTGTTCAGTGTCTGGTGTATCATGACACGTAGCCACGTCTCTGTGGATTGGAGTCACCGGGCCCCCTGTGGAGCATCAGATGCGGTTCTGACAGTGTTCTGCCTGGGCCTTTGAAGTGGCCTAGCATGCATCTGACCCACTCCAGTGTTCTTGCCTGGAGAATCCCGTCTATGGGGTCACACAGAGTCGGACACAACTGAAGTGACTTAGCAGCAGCAGCAGCATGCATCTGTGCTCAGTTGCTCCGTTGTGTCTGATTCTGTGCGACCCTGTGGACTGTAGCCCACCAGGCTCCTCTGTCCATGGGATTCTCCATGGACAAGAATACTGGAGCAGGTTGCCATTTCCTACTCCAGGGGGTCTTCCCGACCCAGGGATAGAACCCGCCTCTCCTGCATCTCCTGAATTGGTTGGCAGATTCTTTACCACTGAGCCACCTGGGAAGACGGAATTGGCCTTGCCCCACACCCTCTTAAATGGGAGTTTGGTGTATGACATGTGTATCGTTTGGAAATGCTTTTGACTGTAAGTAACCACCCAGTGTACAGGGCTTGAACAAATGGAATGATTTGTTCTGTGAAAGCTCTGAGATTTCTAGTTTGGTTCAGCAGCAAAATGACATCAGGGCTGGTGTCTTTGTGATTCTCTTGGGCTTCCCTGCAGACACTGCTCTGGCTTCCCCAGATGTGTTTAGGATGCAGGCATGAGGCCTGGAAGCAGGAATGAAGCCGTTAGCATCTGTCCTTTTCCCCTCAGGCCCCTCCCAGCGCTCTTCTGTTTACATCTCATCAGCTGGAACTTCTTAAGGTCAGCCTTAAAAGAGAGGCTGAGTAATTAGGTTTTTCACGGGAAAATGATGTTAGAGATGATGGTGAGGTCAGCCGGCCAGCAGTACCTGCCGTACTAGGAAACCTATGTTTTAAGTTAGACTATTGCTTCTCAACTGGGGGCATGTCTGGCAGAATCCGGAGATTTTTGTTGCCACAACCGGGGTTGGGGGGTGGGGGTGGGGTGTGTGTGTGTGTGTGTGCATGCGCACTAATGGTATCTCGTGGGTAGAGGCCAGGGATGCTGCCAAACATCTTAACAGTTCACAGGGCAGCAGCAGAGAGTCATCTGATCCACATGTCAGTGACACCAAGGTTGAGAAACCCTTAAGTTAGATCATTCCAGAAACATTCTCCAGATTTGGGGAACACTAGTTTAGTTGCTTTCCTGTGTTGTAGTGACAGGAAAGGGGTCAGATCTCATTGTACTGGTGCAGATTATTGATACCTGGTCTTGTTATTAATTTTATTAAAGAGAAGGTTGATGCTGGCTGAGAACAGCTGAATGCTACATGTCAGAGTCTTAGTAGAAGGAGAATGTCAAACAGAACTAATCAAGCCCCTTGCCTTCTAGGAACACAGAACAATGACATGAAAAGACAGTTTCTGCTGGAGCGACTGCTGGATGCAGTGAAACAGGTAAGAAGAAAGCGCATGTTGGACTTTGAGTTCAAGTTGTAGTGTCAGATGATGAACGTAGAAGTCATTTCTGCCCTTCTGTCTACGCAGACCTACTTCTGCCTTGAATCTGGGAGGCTCTATGAGGCTAACCTTTTCCCCCAGCAAGTGATAGTGATCAGAGGTGGGGACAGAGGGGCTCCTGTGTCCTGACATCCTAAAGCCCCCGGAGGACCCACCCCCATCCTTCAGTGATGTCCCTTTGAGAAGGGCATTAATGTGGGTTTCCAAGTCTTATTTCCAAGCAGTTATTTTTGTTTCTTTTTGCTGCGTTGCATGGCTTGTAGTAAAATACAGGAACTAAAATCCCCAGATTGAACCCAGGTCCTTGGCAGTGAGAGCAGGGTCCTGACCACTGGACCCCTGTGGAATTTCCAAAGCAGACCTGGGTTTAGTCCCTTGATTGGGAAAATCCCCTGGAGAAGGGAAAGGCTACCTGCTCCAGTATTCTGGCCTGGAGAATGCCGTGGACTGCAGTCCATGGGGTCGCAAAGAGTCAAACACGACTGACTTTCACTTTCTAAGGGTGCTGCAGTGCTGGTTGGGAGTCAGGGCCCCTGTGAGCACAAGAACAGAAACCAGGCCGTGCTCAGGGTCATATGGCGTCTCCAGATGGGCTCTGCTTGGTTTGGCTGACGCTGAATTGGCGCCTGGCTTTTGGCTAGGTGTGGAAGTGGGTGTTGACACAAGGTTGGCATCAGGTTGTCTGCTTACAACTACCCAACAGACCTCGTGCCTTGCATGTTCATCGTATGTCTGGTGCTCCGCTGAGTGCTTTCCACCGAATCCTTCCAGCCACCCTGTGAGATAGTTCTTGCAGTTATTGCCATTTTACTGATGAAGGAATGAAGAACTGAAGCTCGGGTCCAGTAACTTGCTGCCAGTGTCATAGTTAATAAGCAGCAGAGCTGGGATCCAGCCCTAGGAATTCACGTTTCAGAAGGGGCGACTGGCGATTACTGGCGTGTCATCACAATATAGGGAGATAAATATGTCCTTTAATGGAAGTGCCTCTTAAGGGTTGATGTGAGCTCAGAGAATTTAGCATCTGCCCAAGCCTCGAGGCATCCAGGCATGGCAGAAAGGACACAGACTCAGGGGTAGCTGGGTTGGAAGGCCAGCTTTGTTTCCTGACAGCTGTGTGTGCTGGGGCAACTTACCCAGCCTCTCTGGGCATCCTTCTTCTCTTTAATTGGGTCCCCATCTCTATAGGGCTGTGGAGGGAATTGCTTAAAGGGGAAAGGGCCATGGCCAGAGCCTGGTCCCCAGTAAATGTAGAGCTGACGTTATTAGTTTTCTTTCTTTGCTCCAGAAATGGAATGCAAAGTAAGATGAAGAGTTAAGTCCAACCACTTCAAATGTAGCAGTTAAACAGAAATAACTTGGATCTTCCAGCCAGAGCTATTCCTACTATTTGAGAGGGTGAAAGTGTTGTATATATGCCTTTTAAAAACCAACTTTAGTTATTAACAGTGCTTGGCAAATAGTAATTTAATTTCTCAATATGTAAAATTTAATAGTTTAGTTTTCTTTAATATCTTGAGTGTTGAGATTGAAACCCTATTCAATTTAGGATTAATTGGACTGGGTAACCTGCTAGTTTTTACTTCATGTTTTGTTTATTATGTGTATCTTTTCATATGCATGTGGAATACACTGTGATTTCTTAGCTTCATTAAGAAATTAAAGTTTCTTCAAGTTGGAAAGAAAAAAAAACCAACTTTATTGAGGTGTGATTTGCATTCAATAAAAATACCAATTTTAAGTGTGCAGTTCTGTGAGGTTTGACGGAAGTATCATTTAAATTTCTATATACATACACCCCGCCCCCTGCACACATATGGGATAATAAATTTAGGAATCTGGTAAACCTGCTGCCCACAATGGAGGCTCTATACCTTTGAAAGAGAGTCGTGGAGAGTGGTAATGGCTGCACAATATTGTGAATTGAGTTCATGACTAAAAATGGTTGAAATGGTAAATCTTATGTTACCTTCATTTCAGCACCATTAAAAAAAAAAAAAAACAAGGAAGTTTACTTTTGTTTCCACTCTCCCTGGGTGAATTGTCATTCGGCACAACCAGAGGGCTTGTTTGAAGCTTGATTTATGCTGTCATAATTTCACAGCAGCCATAACAACTCTGGGCCCTGTCAGAAGGGACCCGTCATCATCACAGATTTGTGGCAGTTTTAATTATTGCCTGTTAAGAGCTCTGCGTTATTGACAGTCAGCTGCTGACAGATAGAAGCAGCTTCCTAGAGAATCTGCAGATGGCTTCTGTTTTCCTCTTAGCGCTGTCTTTGCGCAAGGCTCCCTTCTGTACAAGCGAGAGGTAAAAGTGCGTCTTCCTTCAAATGGCGGCTGGAAGGCTGGGGTGCCCACCATCCCACTTCTTGGGCTGACCCCCAGGGCTCGGGGATGCCCTGATTTGGCCACCAGAGTTTCTGGCCCTGGGTCCTCCCAGACCCCAAAGGCCCCTGGGGGTGGTTTTGGGGGTCCATCCCAATGGCTGATCTCAGCGACTCTTTTTGTCCTGCAGTGCCAGATCCGCTTCGGAGGGAGAAAGGAGATCGCCTCAGATTCCGACAGCAGGTAAATAATGTAGCCTCTGAAACCCATTACCCTCAGGGCCGGAAAGGTAGCCAGAGAGTCACCAGCTTTTATATTCTGCCACTGCAGCCAAGTGGGGCGGTGATTACGTTACCAAGTTTGAGTTTGGACAGCAAGCCAATAATTGAGAGACGAGTTGCTGGGGCGGAGAATAACGGCTTGGTTCAGAAAACCAGCTAACCGAAGGACGCTGGGCGTGTGTCTCCAAAGAACTGTCTTGCCTGAGTTAGCATTCAGGCTCCTTTTATAATAAAAGGGGAGGGGCGCGGTGTAGATCTATACGGTAACTACTTGTCTAAAGTACTCCCAGGTCCCTGTCATCCTCTTTCTAGGAATCTTCTCTGAGGGAATTACTTGAAATGCCTTTCCACGTGAAGTTATTTTCACAGTAATTTATAATGATGAAAACTCAGAAATCTGAAGGCTCAACAAGTGGGAAATGGTGAATAATGAAGTATAGTGCATCAGTAGTTTGAAGTGTTCTATAGCCCATTACACTGATGTCCATGCAGAATTTGTTATAAGCAGAAAAATGCAAATCTAGGAATTTAAAAGTAATATATTTAGTAAAAATTAAAAGGGCAGCATTCAGAGTTAATGTGAATACAGAGTGTTAAACTACTCTGGCAGAAAACATACCAAAATGTAAAGAGAGACCATGTTGAGGTTAAGACTATTGGGAATCTGTATCCTTTCTGATATTTTGTCACATTTTATAGTGTGATCATGTGTCCCTTTTATAATTAAAAAAGTCCTAAAAATGGCCACTGACCTTCATGACCCAGGAAAGGCTGACATGACTGAATAAGCTTGTATAAGAGATACAGGCATTTGCTGGAAATGCGCAGTGACGTTCAAGGCTGATTTGTGCTCTGCAGCTAGGGAAGAGCAGGAGAAACATTTCCGAAAAGGTACATTCCCGAAAAGGAACATTCCCGAAGAGATGGGAGGGAACTCACTGCTCAGCGTTCGTCTCAGTCTGGAGGCGTGTGTGTTCCCTCTGACCCTGACCCCCCAGCCCAGCCAGTTCCTCCCCTGTCCCTCCAACCCTTGCTCTTCTGTTGGCGCTTTACCAGCCATGAGCAGAGCGTGCAGTGCTAGATTTTCATGGGTTTATGGGGACTGTTTGAAACCAGTGCAGATTTAAAATTCCACCCCTCACCCCTACAGTCTCTGCCTCTTCATTGCTCAGTTTTTCTCCACAGCACCAACTAGTGACTGTATATTGTGTTTTTTAAATTTTTTAATTTCATTTCTTCCAGTTTCCCCATACCACAATGTCCACTCTGCAGGCAGAGAGGTTTGGCTGTCTTGTTCAAGGTGCATCCTCAGCCTGGGAGCATCTAGAAGTTGCTCAGGGAGATTCATTGTCTGGTTGTGGGCCTGGCTTCCTACCACACATGGTCAAGGGTGTAAAGATCTGTGAACTTGGAGGGCAGCTTCTCCATTTCTTTCTGAGTATTTTGCACAGACGTTCTGTGCCTGTCACTCTTGAGTTTCTCTACATGTTTGTGGCATTAGATCATTAAATTGATTGATTGCTGCAGTTCTTCCTGAGGGCCTACTGTGGGGCCTGGTCTCCATCAGTGCAGGGGTCCTCCTTTTGGGACCAGGGTCACTGCATGAGAACGGGAGTCCTTGATCTCCTGAACCAGGAGGTAGATGTGTGTGTGTGTTTATGGGTGCGTGGGTGTATGTAGTCAGGAGTTCTTTATCACTTTTTTCCGTAAGTATGCTTTTTATTTCCTTAGAGAAGCCATCTCTGAATGTTAGATGAACGTGTCCTTATATAGTAGAGCTTACTATTATAACTTTTAGTCTGTATTGTTGTATTTTATAGTGAATTTACAAAGTTAGTTCCTTCTGTGGCATTAATAACTGTGGTTTTCGGCTCAGCGAGACCCTGCTTCATCACGATAATGATGGTTGCCGTCTCTGGCTGTTCGTGCCGCTCCCTGTTTGTGTTGGCTCTTAGTCTCAGGGCCGCCCCAGGAGGAGCATAATTCTTTCTTCGCAGATGAGAAGACAGAAGCCCGGAGAGGGAAGCTAGTACAGCCTCGGTGTACCGTCTTGGCAGTGTTAGGGTTGAAGGTTGGACCCTCGTTTCTTGGGCTCCAAAATCTGTTCTTTCTGTGTTCTATCACATTTAGTGATTGCATTGTTTGTGAGCTAGGTTAAATTCCCCCCGCCCCCAAAGGGTTCCTTCTCAATATCCGAGTCTTAGTCCCCTCTTGCCGTGTGTCTGGCCAAAGGTGGCACCACCTTTGTGTAGGAAAGGCCACATCATTGTCCTTATTTGGTGAGAAAGTCTAACCTCGAGGGAAAGTCAGTGACTGTTTTAAAGCCACTGTGGTGAGGTCTGAAAAGAAAGGTGATTCGCCTCTCTCCGCACCCCTTCGGGCAGCCTGGCACCAGGATGGATCTCAAATCCATTGGCTTCTCTCCAGCCCCCCAGCTGTCGCCCATCGCCGTCACCCCGCGGCTCACAGGGTGGCCACTGTGGGCCTTCCCCCGTCTCCTTTCTTGCCCTGCCTCCTCCGCATCCAGTGGGCTCTGCAGAAGCAGATTCCCGTCCATCACCCCCTCCACGGAAAACCTTCCACCGCCTTCTCTTTGCTTTTGGGAAAACGACCCACGTGCTGAATGGCCTGGAGGGCCCCCTGGCTCGCCCCTGTGCCCTGCCACCCTGGCCTGGCCTTCTCTGGTTTTTGTTTTTTGTTCTTAAAGCCTTTCAGTCATTTTTCAGGGAAGCCGTCCAGGTCCCTGATATGAATCCTCCACACACTTCTCCAGCCCTGGCCGCCTGGACTGTTTTCCTCGCTCTGTACAGGGACTGGCAGACTCTTGCTGTTAAGGCTCGGATTTGTCCTCAGGCTGTACTGTGCTGACCCGGCTCTGTACTGTTCGAGGCTATAAACCTCTGTGGGATGAATGCATTACATCTGTCTGCTCAACTAGATGACCAGCTGGAGAGAAGCCTGGTTTGCTCACGCTGCTTCCACAGTACCTGACACACATAAGTGCGCGTGTGTGTGCGTGTGTGTGCGCGCGTGCGTGCGTGCGCTGAGTCACTTCAGCTGTGTCTGACTCTGCAACCCTATGGATTGTAGTCTGCCAGGCTTCTCTGTCCATGGATTTCTCCAGGCAAGAATCCTGGAGTTGCTATGCCCTCCTCCAGGGGATCTTCCTGACCCAGGGTTCGAACCTGCGTCTCCTGCATTGGCAGGCAGGTTCTTTCTCCTTGAGCCACCAGGGAAGCCCAACAGTGAGTTCCTGAGCGCCTGCTTGGTGTAACGTTCTGTGCTTGGCACTGGGGCTTCCAGAGTGTTTCTGACATGTTTCTGCCCCTCAGATGACTTGTGTCCACCAGAGAATATAGTCTGTCTAGTGAGGCAGCGATGACACAATGTGACACTGAGGGTGACATCTTAGGGGCTGTTGGATGCCCTGCACAGCCGGGCTTCGGATGTTATCTCTTCCCCTTTCCAGCTGCATCTCTCACCTCTCTCAAGTTCAAGAGTTAGATCTGCTGTCATACTGTGATTTATAATAAGAAATATGCATATTGCCCCATGCTCTTCTGGTACTAGCTCTTAAAACCCCTGGAATTTCCAAAGCAATGGGAGCCAGAAAGGTATCTTTTGTAATGTTAATGTAGTGACTTTGGAAAGGGGGCTGGCTGCCAGGAGGACCAACCACGTGATTAAGGGGTTAGAGCTTTCAGGGAGGGGAGAGGGGCTGGGGATGGAGTTCAGTTGCCAGTGGCCAATGACTTAACCAATTAAATCTGTATAATGAAGCTGCCATAAAAATCCCAGGGTTTAGAGAGCCTCTGGGTCAGTGAGCACTTACAGGTGCAAGGAGAGGGGCCCCCTGGGGGAGGGGGCCCCTGGGGGAGGAGGCCACTGGAAGCCCTGTGCTCTCTTGCCCTGCCTTTCTTCTATCTGGCTGTTCTCGAGTTACATCCTTTAGAATAAACCAGTAATCTAGTAAATAAAAGGTTTCTCTCAGTTCTGGGAGCTGCTGCTGCTGCTAAGTCACTTCAGTCGTGTCCGACTCTGTGTGACCCCATAGACGGCAGCCCACCAGGCTCCCCCATCCCTGGGATTCTCCAGGCAAGAATACTGGAGTGGGTTGCCATTTCCTTCTCCAGTGCATGAAAGAGAAAAGTGAAAGTGAATTAGCTCAGTCTGTCCGACTGTTAGCAACCCCATGGACTGCAGCCCACCAGGCTACTCCGTCCATTGGATTTTCCAGGCAAGAGTACTGGGGTGGGGTGCCATTGCCTTCTGGGAGCTGCTCTAGCAAATTAGTTGAACCCAAGGAGGAGGTCCTGAGATACATAACTGGTCAGTCAGAAGCGCAGATGACAGGCTGGACTTGTGACTGGCATCTGAAGTGGTGGTTGGGGCAGAAGGTGCTAGTCTATCGAGGGCCCGCAGCTCTGGCTTTGCACTTGCAACAGTGATTTTTCCCTTTAAAATAGCTTTATACATGTGGAAAAAGTGAGTCGGAATCCAGACAAGTAAATAATGGAAACATCTTCCGGCCTTCCCTGGCAGCCCAGTGGCTAACACTTCCCCTTCCACTGCAGAGGGTGAGGGCTCGATTCCTGGTCGGCGAGCTAAGATCCCGTATGTCTCATGGTCAAAAACCCAAAACGTGAAACAGAAGCAGTGTTGCAACAAATTCACTGAAGACTTTAAAAATGGTCCAGATCCAAAAAAAAAAAAAAAACCAGGGAAAGAAAAAGAAAAACCCTGACAAATGACAATAGTGGCTGAGGCCTCCGTGGATACTGAAATTGCGGAAAGAGAGCGCTGGCCAGAGCTCCACGATGTTCAGTGTTCTTTGGCTAAAACCCCGGTTGCAGAGCATGTCTGTGTTTATGTCTGTGAGATTTGTTTGCTTTTGCAAGATGGCACGGCAAGATGCAGCAGCCCTCGCGTGAAGTATAAAACAACGCTGACAGGAAGGCAGATGACCGTCGGGCCTTGTTTTTTCCCCATCAGGTTTTGTCCTCGGTAAACCTCTCGGGAGGAAGAGGTGGTGGTCATAAGGCTCCATCCTGCACTCATTTCTCCTCTGTTGGCCTTGTTCTCCTGCTCTGTTCTCTCCTAAGGACAGGACACATTCTTGTGCTTCATTAAACTGATTGCTCATTCCATCAGTCACACTGGCCTGTGGGGAGGCAGTAACATATCTTTTGAATAGTTTACCTTCTAGAAAGATTGGCCTGAGAACTAGCCGGTGCTGAAGTCCCTTTGAAGATACATATGCCGGTGCTCCACAGGTGCATCTTCTTCCCACATGGGATTACGGAACATGCTAACGTTTCCCATGGAATTAGAAAGAGCAACCCAAACCAGGGGGCAGCAGCGTGAGCATGGGATATGGAGCTCAGAGCCTGAATCCTGGTGTTGCCAGTTCCCGGTTGTGTTGGACAAGTTTCTGACTTCTTTGTGCCTCAGTGTTCTCATCTGTAAATGGGGAGAGTAGTGATAATGTTCACGCTGTAGAGCTGTGAGTTAGTTCATCTGCAGCCCTTAGGTTAGTGCCTGGTGGCTAGTAAGTTACTAGCAACTGTTGGACTTCCCTGGTGGCTCAGATGGTAAGGAATCTGCCTGCAGTTCAGGAGACCCAGGGTTGATCCCTGGGTCAGTAAGATCCCCTGGAGAAGGGAATGGCTACCCACCCCAGTATTCTTGCCGGGGAAATTCCATGGACAGAGAAACCTGGTGAGCTACAGTCCACGGGGTCAGAAAGAGTTGGACACAACTGAGCGACTAACACTTTTACTTTCAGTTTTCACTGCCATTATAATTTTCTGGGAAGTGTCTTGACACTTGGTAAATATTCTCTGCACATGGGTCTCTCCCATTGTGGGTGGTAGTAAGTTGGCTTTGGGTATTAGCCTCGTTAGACAGCATAGATTTTTGTGACTTGTTCTTGTGACTTTGTCAGAAGGAATCAGAGGGAAGCATTCTCCTTCCAAAACATGCCAGGGAAGAGTTCTTGTTTTGGTGATTTTTCTTTGTTGTCATTCAGTCACTCACTCGTGTCCAACTCTTTTGCCACCTCGTGGACTGTAGCCCACCAGGCTCCTCTGTCTGTGGAATTTCCCAGGTAAGAATACTGGAGTGGGTTGCCATTTCCTTCTCCAGGGGGTCTTCCAACCCAGGAATTGAACCTGCATCTTGTGCACTGGCAGGCGGATTCTTCACTGAGCCACCTGAGATTTTTCTTTACCTGTTAAGGAATTCGAAACTGTGTTGAACTTTTTAGGAAGCGAAAGAATGAAACCAGCTGCCCTTTGCTTTTCCCTAATGTTATTTCTGAGACACTGTCCTGTGTGTTCGTCTGGACACTTATGAAACTGAATGGCTTTTCACATTCCTTTTCCTCTTTTAAATGTCTATGGATGTTTGTCTTTTTTTTTTTTTTTTTTAAATGTTCAGTTCGTCACAGATTTCCCAGCCTCTTAGTGGTTTGAGGTGTTGACCGGATATTCTAATTCTCATCCTGGCAAAACCCCGTGGGGTTCGTTAATTGGATTTCTTATCTCCGCTGCCTGAGCCCTGGCTTTCCACCTTGAGGCTCTAGCAGTGGATAGTTTCATATTGCATTTGCTTTCATTTTACTCTATGGATCAAATGAATTGATTTCTTTGTGGAGAAAGATTATTTTTAGCAAATGGGGGGGGGCCCCTAGGGCATTTAGCAAATCTGAGCACATTTCCATCTGAATTTTAATACATATTTGTGTTTTTATATTGGTAATCGTTGAGAGCAGTGCTTGGCCCGTAGGGAATCACGCGTCAGCACGGTCATCACCGTCCTCGCCACCATCCTGGTGTGGAGAGAGGCCTTGAGCGTGAAGGGTGAGCTTTTTTTTTTATCTTCATGCTCACCCTGTCCGCATATCACCAGTTGTACGTGTGTGCTAAGTCAGGTGGCACTAGTGGTGAAGAACCTGCCTGACGGTGCAGGAGACGTAGGAGACCTGGGCTCGATCCCTGGGTCAGGAAGATTCCCTGGAAGAGGGCAGAGCAACCCACTCCAGTACTCTTGCCTGGAGAATCCCATGGATTGAGGAGCCTGGCAGGCTACAGTCCATAGGATTGCAAAGAGACACAATTGAAGCCTCTTAGCATGCACACACCGTGGCATCTCTAGACCTTTCTTGCAGCATCTGTAAAATTAGATGATGAGGGTTTTCCTTGTGGTTCAGTGGTGAAGAATCTGCCTGCCAATGCAGGAGACTCAGCTTCAGTCCCTAGTCCAAGAAGATCCCACATGCCGTGGAACAGCTAAGCCAGTGCTCCATACTATTGAGCCTACTATAGAGACCACGGTCCACAATAAGAGACGCCACGTCAGTGAGAGTTCACAGACCACAGCTAGAGAGGGGCTCCTGTTCATGGCGACTAGAGAAAAGCCCTCGCAGCACAGCCAAAAATAAATGAAGAGATAAATAAAATAGATAAACAGATCATCAAAAAAATTAGATGGTGATTGTAGTACCAACTTCCTGGGACTGAAGTGAGGATTAGATATAATAGTGTTTGCTTGACACACCCAGTGAGAACTTAGTAAGTGCAATACATTTTCTTCCTGTGACTAGACATACCAGTATTTTGGCTAATTTGGAAACTAAAGGCTAGAATGATTCTCGTTAATTCCTTCATTCAGCAGATTTATAGTCACTGAGTTGGCATTGGCACTGCTGGATGAGATAGTTGGTTAGCTGTATAGATGAGATAGCTGGATGAGATAGTTGGCGTTCTGAAGGAACTCGGAGCTGAGCCTGGGCAGTGGGTGTGTAAATTGCAGACAGTCATGGTGGCCTTTAGTAATAATTACATAGTATAGACTTGAGAGGCAAGTACAGGGCCTTTAGTTGTCAGATGGGCAGGATGGGGCTTCCAGGCAGCAGGAGTAGCAAATGCAGGGGTGTGAGAGAAAGTCTTGGGATTGTGGATGGTGTGTTGTTTGTGCCGGAAGTTTGGCTGGAAAGTCAATAGATTCTTGACTTGCTGTCATAGGGAAGCATTTGAACTTTATCCAATAGAGTATTAGTTTTTTAAACTATGGCTACTTGTATAAGATTTTTACAGTTTTTGCCACTCCCCTGTACTGTTTGTGCCAGAGATTGGCTTGAGGTGGAATTTTAAGGCCTCCCTTTTCTACTCAGGTCTTAATCAGTGAAATCAAAGATTGATGGCTGCTGAAATATTTTTCTTGACATAGTAAAATGATTAACCTGAAAATGTCATTTTATGGTTCCCCTAAAATCGTCGTGTAACCTGAGCAGAATGTGGCAAGCAGGAAAATGAGGTCAGGTTTGCATTTCAGGAGGGTGGCTTCTGATCAGCAGGCCAGGGGCTGGGCCAGGGAGATGGGGTCAAGGTCACAGTGAGAGGGGGCCACTCTGCACAGTGGACGGGGAAGCTGAATAGAGCTGGTGGCACTGGGAGAAGGGACAGAAGCTTGGGGTGAGCTTGGATGAGACTGACTGACCGGGGGGTGAGAACGAAATGCTCTGGCTCTAAGGTATGGCCAGAAATCAGGACAAATGTATATTGTTTTAGATTTTGTTTATTTTTTTAAAAACAGTATTTTTTTTTTTTGGCTCTAATAAGAGGCTGCAAATTTTATTCCGAGCCGCCTTTGCTTTCCCAAAGACATGTCTGTACTGCAGGATGGCCTGCATCTTACCTGTTTCTTTGTTTCTTATTGGAGATGGTTGCTTTACAGTGCTGTGTGAGTTTCAGGTGTCAGGCAAACTGGTTCAGTTTTGTGAATATATGTTCTTTGTTGTTTTGTCTCCAAATTGTGTCTGACTCTTTGCAACTGCATGGACTGTAACCTGCTGCCAGGCTCCTCTGTCCAGAGGATTTCCCAGGCAAGGATACTGAAGTGGGTTGCCATTTCCTTCTCCAGGGGATCTTCCCGACTCCAGGATTGAACCCACATCTCCTGCACTGGCAGGCGATTCTTTACCACTGAGTCACCAGGGAAGTCCATCTATCTATCTACTCTTTTTTTAGGTCCTTTTGCCATATAGATCATTACAGAATATTGAGTAGAGTTCCCTGTGCTATACAATAGGTCCTTATTATTATTTTATGTAGAGTAATATATACACCAGTTCCAATCTATCTCTCCCCCATAACCCCCCACCTCCCCCCGCCCAATAATTGTAAGTTTGTTTTCTCCATCTGTGACTGTATTGTTTGTTGAAAGGAAACTTTTGGTGGGGAGTTTTCTTTCTTCCAGGTTATGGACTCTGACCAAACTGGGAGATCCATTGGCCACTGGACCTGATGTCACGTCTCTGCTTCCTCATTTCCCGTTTATTCGGTCCTTTTGCATTGAGCGTCTCTTGGCTTTCTCTATCCTCTTTTTCCCTTTCGATTTGTCAGCTCCCTAGACTGATTCCTTCTCAGCTTTCACCTCCCATCCCTGACTTTGAAGCTCCTCATCTGCCAAAAGAATCCCAAGTGCAAGCCTGTGTTTGCATCTGGACCAAAGCTTGAGGGTCTGTCTACCCCAGAGAAGACAGTTGCTGTGTTTTTATATGTGTGTATTTTAATTAGTAAATTAATATTTGTTTATTTGTTTGGCTACACTGAGTCCCACCAGGGAGGTTCCTATAGTTGTTTTGTGTTTCTTTCTTTTTTTTTTTTGGCCAAGCTGTGCAGCTTGTGGAGTCCTAGTCCCGCAGCCAAGGACTGAACCCACGCTGCCTGTACTGGAAGTGCAGAGTCTTAACCACTGGATCACCTGGGAAATCCAGTTACTGTGTTTATTTGAGTAACTTTTAAAAATGGTCAGAAATGATTTAACTCACTTAAAAATAGGTTATTTTTCCAATTTCCGGTTCCTCTGGTAGAACATTCGTCTGATTTCTTTTTACATGCCCATCTGCCATCCTCAGGCCTAACAGTATCTTGAAAACTGCTGGCTTGTGAGTTTTCACTGTTACCAAGCTTGCATTTTTTTCCAGTTTTTTGTTACCTGCTTTTTTTTTTTCTCTTCCCTTTTCTCTATCCCATCTCTTCTCCCTCCCTCTGGGTAACTTATGTTAATGATCAAGAATCATTTGTTCTGTGTATTTCTCCACATTCTTAGAAATAAAATACACATGTGTACACACACACACACACACACACACGTACACAGGTTTTATTGCCATTGTCTTCCACAAATTCAGTTATAGATAATGTTCTGCATCTGTATTTTCTCTCTTGGCACTATCCTGTCAAATCCTTTCCAAGTTACAGTTCTAAAAATTCTTCTTAAAAAGCTGTACTATATTGTATTATGTGAAATGTACCAACAGTTGCCTACGAAGTAATACTGACTTTATATCCAATTTTTACTACTGTGGACAGTGAAACAGTAGACATCCTTGAGCATCTTTTCTCATGTATTGAGGGCTTTATTTGTTTGACAGAGATTTCCGGGAGCTGAGTTGCTGGGCCAAAGAGAATGTGTTTATTTTTAACAGTTGTGGTCAGGTATCTTTATAAAAAACTACTGGTAGTGCATGAAACTACCCTTTTCTTCCTTTCTAATAATAGTTTTGAGTGTTGTTTTGAAGTTTTGTCAGTGTGATGGGTGAAAAGAGGTGGCTCACTTGTCATTCTAATGTGCATCTGTTGATTGCCTGTGAATTTCAGTTTTTTAATTTTTTTTGATGTTTGTTGGCTATTTGACTTTGCTCTTTTGTGCAGAGGTGCTTCATATTTGCCCTGTTTCCTGTTGGATTATTTGTCCCCTTATCAGTTTGTGAGAGCTCTTTGTCTATTACAGTAATTGATTAACCTTTCACCTGTTTTTTGCATTGCAAATATTTTTCAAATCTGTCCATTATTTTTGTAAGCACAGATAATAATGTCTATTATAATACTACATTGAAGTTAAAAAAATATTTTTTGCTGTTCTGGGCCTTCATTACTGCATGTGGGCTTTCTGTAGTTGCGGCAAGCGGGCTTCTCATTGCAGTGGGCTTTCTTGTTGCGGAGCACAGGCTCTGGGTGTGCGGGGTTTAGTAGGGTGCCCAGGCTTAGTTGCTCCAAGGCACGTGGAATCTTCGCGCCCCAAGGCACGTGGAATCTTCCCGCCCCAGGGATCGAACCTGTGTCCCTTGCATTGGCAGGCAGATTCTCAACCACTGGACTGCCAGGGAAGTCCTTAAATTTTTTACCCAATTAAATGTCTCCTTACTGGTCCATATACTGATCTGGGTTTTCAGTGTTTTACGATCTTCCTCGACATTAGAGTGTGTGTGGTCTTTTACATTTTCCTGTAAGATTTTTCCTGTTTACAGTTAAGCCTTTGATCCTTTTGGGATTTATCTTTGTATACTTCCTGGGATAAAATTAAAACCAGTTTTAGTTTCTTCTAGACGGATGCCACCTTTCTCAGAGATCTTTTTAGCTCTTTATCCCTGGCCTGCTGTTTACTTGCGTCCCATTTACCTAGCACAGAGAGAGGATGCTCTGGGCCAAAGCAAGGAGGACTGATTGAGAGCACCGCGCTGATTTGGTTCACTGGCCCATGGACCCCTGGCTCAGCAAGGAGTGGGCGAGAGCGTCACATGTTGGCGCTGCCATGCTGTGGGTGAGGAGCCCAGCCTCACCTCCTAGCCCTTGTCACCCTTCTCTAGAGGTGCTGGCCTGAGTTTCTGAGGATGCTTCCATCCTCTCACATGAATGTAGATGATGCAAATAACTGAAGCCCACTCCTTTTCCTCTTTCTCTTCCTCCCCCTTCAGATAGGAATCCTACCATTTCTATTACTCTGTAACTTGATTTAAAAAAGAAACAAAAACCTGGGCGTGTATTATGGAGCTTGTTCCAGGTCACTGGGTAACGTAATGGTGCAGCCTGCTGTCAGTGGCTCCTTCATAGTAAAGAACAGCCAGTGCCAGTTTTCACTGGGTAGTTCCATCGACTGTGAGGCACACCTGGATTTCTGAGGCCTTAAAATGTGGGGAGAAAGGTGGTGCTTAGGTTGTTTAGATTTGGCATCTCATTCTTTTAAAATTTCTACCTAGTATTTGGTAGTGTGGCGGTCCTGTAACTCATTAGTGTTTCCCTGTTAGTGGGCGTTCAGGCTGTGTCTAGTTTTGTTTCTGCTTTTACTGTTATAACAGTGCCACAATAGAGATGTTTGTGTATATGTCTGTCTTTGCCTTCTCATGCTTTTATATTTGTTTGTTTTGGCTTTTAATTGTGAGATGATTATGGAGGCCCAGGCAATTGTAAGAAATAGAAAGATCCCATTTATCTTTTACTCAGTTTTCTCCAGGGGTCTTACCTTGTAAGATTCTTGGGTGGTAGGTATTTCAAATTTTGCTAGTGTCACTTGTGTGTGTGTGTATTTAGCTCTGTGCAGTTTTATCGCTCTGTAGGTTCACGTGTCCCCACCACAGTCAAGATACAGAATAATTTAATCACCACAGGGTTCCTCCTGTTTTTTTTTATTTTCTTTTTTTTAACCATACCCACCTCCCTCCTGTCCCCTCCCTCCCCATCCCTAACTCCTGGCCACTACCACTCTCTTCTCCAGTTCTATAATTTTGTCATTCTAAGAATGTTATGTAAATAGAATCATGCAGTGTGTAACCTTTTGGGACTGGCTTTTTTATTTTTTCCCAATCAGGGTAATTTCTTGAGGTTCATCCGGACTGTTGCACGTATAAATAGTGTGTGCTGCTTTTTATTGCCAAGTAGTATTCTGTGGTCTGGATGCCCCACAGTCTGTTTATTCCCTGAAGGATGTCTGGGTTGTTTTCAGTTTTTCGCTACTGCAAATGATGCTTCTGGAGACATTTATGTACAGGTTATTGCTGTGAACCTAAGCTTCCGTTTCTCTGAGATAAGTACTCCAGAACACAGTTTCTGGGTTGTACGACATTCGCATGTTTAGTTTTATAAGAAACTGCCAACCGTTTTCCATATTGACTACACCATTTACATTCCCTCCAGCAACGTGTGAGTGATCCAGTTCCTCTGCATCCTTGTCATCTTTTAATATTCTCGTGGTTTTCTGTTTTAGCCATCCTATAGGTCTGTAGGCACATTTCACTGTAGTGCTAACGTGCATTTCTGTAACGGGAAATGAGGGTGAACATATTTTCACGTTCTTGGACATGTGTATCCTCTTTGGTGAAATGTCTGTTCATGGTTTTTGCTCATTTCTAATTAGTAGTGCTTTTATGTTTATAAGATAAATTCCTAGAAGTAGGATTGCTGAGTCAAAGCGTCTGTGCTTAGTTGCTGTCCGACTATGGTGACCTATGGTGACCACATAGACTATAGCCTGCCAGGTTCCTCTGTCCATGGGATTTCCCAGGCAAGGATACTGGAGTGGGTTGCTATTTCCTTCTCCAAAGGATCTTCCCGACCCAGGAATTGAAGTGGCATCTTCTGTGTCTCCTGCATTGCAGGTGGATTCTTTATCCACTGAGCCATCCGGGACAAAGGGTATAGGCTTTAAAAAAAATGGCATTGCCTGATCTCTTTGTAGAGAGAGATAGTAATTCACATTCATGTTCCTATCAACAGGGCCCACTTATTTGTACTTTTGCTGGATCCATGACTGCTTTTAACTCGATAGCCCCCAGTTGGTATCTTAGTATTGCAGTACTTTCCTGGTCACTAGTGAGACTGAATATTTTTTCTGTGTTTGTTGGGCAACTGTATTTCCTCCTTTCATGGTTAATTTGTTCACCTTCTTTAATAGTTTTTTTTTTTTTTTTACGCCCCAAGGCACGTGGAATCTTCCCGCCCCAGGGATCGAACCTGTGTCCCTTGCATTGGCAGGCAGATTCTCAACCACTGGACTGCCAGGGAAGTCCTTAAATTTTTTACCCAATTAAATGTCTCCTTACTGGTCCATATACTGACCTGGGTTTTCAGTGTTTTACGATCTTCCTCGACATTAGAGTGTGTGTGGTCTTTTACATTTTCCTGTAAGATTTTTCCTGTTTACAGTTAAGCCTTTGATCCTTTTGGGATTTATCTTTGTATACTTCCTGGGATAAAATTAAAACCAGTTTTAGTTTCTTCTAGACGGATGCCACCTTTCTCAGAGATCTTTTTAGCTCTTTATCCCTGGCCTGCTGTTTACTTGATGTGGTCTTTTACATTTTCCTGTAAGATTTTTCCTGTTTACAGTTAAGCCTTTGATCCTTTTGGGATTTATCTTTGTATACTTCCTGGGATAAAATTAAAACCAGTTTTAGTTTCTTCTAGACGGATGCCACCTTTCTCAGAGATCTTTTTAGCTCTTTATCCCTGGCCTGCTGTTTACTTGCGTCCCATTTACCTAGCACAGAGAGAGGATGCTCTGGGCCAAAGCAAGGAGGACTGATTGAGAGCACCGCGCTGATTTGGTTCACTGGCCCATGGACCCCTGGCTCAGCAAGGAGTGGGCGAGAGCGTCACATGTTGGCGCTGCCATGCTGTGGGTGAGGAGCCCAGCCTCACCTCCTAGCCCTTGTCACCCTTCTCTAGAGGTGCTGGCCTGAGTTTCTGAGGATGCTTCCATCCTCTCACATGAATGTAGATGATGCAAATAACTGAAGCCCACTCCTTTTCCTCTTTCTCTTCCTCCCCCTTCAGATAGGAATCCTACCATTTCTATTACTCTGTAACTTGATTTAAAAAAGAAACAAAAACCTGGGCGTGTATTATGAAGCTTGTTCCAGGTCACTGGGTAACGTAATGGTGCAGCCTGCTGTCAGTGGCTCCTTCATAGTAAAGAACAGCCAGTGCCAGTTTTCACTGGGTAGTTCCATCGACTGTGAGGCACACCTGGATTTCTGAGGCCTTAAAATGTGGGGAGAAAGGTGGTGCTTAGGTTGTTTAGATTTGGCATCTCATTCTTTTAAAATTTCTACCTAGTATTTGGTAGTGTGGCGGTCCTGTAACTCATTAGTGTTTCCCTGTTAGTGGGCGTTCAGGCTGTGTCTAGTTTTGTTTCTGCTTTTACTGTTATAACAGTGCCACAATAGAGATGTTTGTGTATATGTCTGTCTTTGCCTTCTCATGCTTTTATATTTGTTTGTTTTGGCTTTTAATTGTGAGATGATTATGGAGGCCCAGGCAATTGTAAGAAATAGAAAGATCCCATTTATCTTTTACTCAGTTTTCTCCAGGGGTCTTACCTTGTAAGATTCTTGGGTGGTAGGTATTTCAAATTTTGCTAGTGTCACTTGTGTGTGTGTGTATTTAGCTCTGTGCAGTTTTATCGCTCTGTAGGTTCACGTGTCCCCACCACAGTCAAGATACAGAATAATTTAATCACCACAGGGTTCCTCCTGTTTTTTTTTATTTTCTTTTTTTTAACCATACCCACCTCCCTCCTGTCCCCTCCCTCCCCATCCCTAACTCCTGGCCACTACCACTCTCTTCTCCAGTTCTATAATTTTGTCATTCTAAGAATGTTATGTAAATAGAATCATGCCGTGTGTAACCTTTTGGGACTGGCTTTTTTATTTTTTCCCAATCAGGGTAATTTCTTGAGGTTCATCCGGACTGTTGCACGTATAAATAGTGTGTGCTGCTTTTTATTGCCAAGTAGTATTCTGTGGTCTGGATGCCCCACAGTCTGTTTATTCCCTGAAGGATGTCTGGGTTGTTTTCAGTTTTTCGCTACTGCAAATGATGCTTCTGGAGACATTTATGTACAGGTTATTGCTGTGAACCTAAGCTTCCGTTTCTCTGAGATAAGTACTCCAGAACACAGTTTCTGGGTTGTACGACATTCGCATGTTTAGTTTTATAAGAAACTGCCAACCGTTTTCCATATTGACTACACCATTTACATTCCCTCCAGCAACGTGTGAGTGATCCAGTTCCTCTGCATCCTTGTCATCTTTTAATATTCTCGTGGTTTTCTGTTTTAGCCATCCTATAGGTCTGTAGGCACATTTCACTGTAGTGCTAACGTGCATTTCTGTAACGGGAAATGAGGGTGAACATATTTTCACATTCTTGGACATGTGTATCCTCTTTGGTGAAATGTCTGTTCATGGTTTTTGCTCATTTCTAATTAGTAGTGCTTTTATGTTTATAAGATAAATTCCTAGAAGTAGGATTGCTGAGTCAAAGCGTCTGTGCTTAGTTGCTGTCCGACTATGGTGACCTATGGTGACCACATAGACTATAGCCTACCAGGTTCCTCTGTCCATGGGATTTCCCAGGCAAGGATACTGGAGTGGGTTGCTATTTCCTTCTCCAAAGGATCTTCCCGACCCAGGAATTGAAGTGGCATCTTCTGTGTCTCCTGCAATGCAGGTGGATTCTTTATCCACTGAGCCATCCAGGACAAAGGGTATAGGCTTTAAAAAAAATGGTATTGCCTGATCTCTTTGTAGAGAGAGATAGTAATTCACATTCATGTTCCTATCAACAGGGCCCACTTATTTGTACTTTTGCTAGATCCATGACTGCTTTTAACTCGATAGCCCCCAGTTGGTATCTTAGTATTGCAGTACTTTCCTGGTCACTAGTGAGACTGAATATTTTTCCTGTGTTTGTTGGGCAACTGTATTTCCTCCTTTCATGGTTAATTTGTTCACCTTCTTTAATAGTTTTTTTTTATTTTTTATTTTTGGAGTTGCTTGTCTTGTCCATCTGTAGAAACTGTTCAGGTACTATGACCTTTAATTTTTTTTTCCAGTTATGTGCATTGGAAATATTTTCTCTAGTCTATCATTTATTGCTTTACCATATTTATCATATCTTTTGCTATGTTGAAATTTAAAACTTTTTTTGTGGTTAATTCTATAAGTCTTTAAAATTCTGCTTTGAGNTTGTCTTGTCCATCTGTAGAAACTGTTCAGGTACTATGACCTTTAATTTTTTTTTCCAGTTATGTGCATTGGAAATATTTTCTCTAGTCTATCATTTATTGCTTTACCATATTTATCATATCTTTTGCTATGTTGAAATTTAAAACTTTTTTTGTGGTTAATTCTATAAATCTTTAAAATTCTGCTTTGAGAGTATCCTGTCCTGCAGTTCTCCTATATTTTTCTCTATAATTTTTTACAGTTTTACTTTTCTTGTTGGTGTTCTTCAGTTGCTAATTGTGTCCAACTCTTTGCTACCCCGTGGACCACAGCATGCCAGGCTTCCTTGTCCTTCACTGTCTCTCGGATTTTGCTCAAGTTCATGTCCATTGAGTTGATGATGCTACTTAACCATCTCATCCTCTGCTGCCCTCTTCTTTTGCCTTCAAGCTTCCCCAGCAGCAGAGTCTTTTCCAATGAGTCAGCTCTTTGCGTCAGGTGGCCAAAGTGTTATTTTTCTGTACTTATATATTTTCTTGATCTTTATGCATGTGGAATAAAGTTCTGTGGTTGTTTGAGACAAAAGTTTATTTTTAATTTTCTTTCAGCCCTATAGCTACTTGTGTCAGCGCCACTGTTAAGTAGCTCATTCTTGCTCATCTGAATTGAAGAACTTCCATTATTATATATAAAATGTTTCCATATTTATTTGGATTTTGGGGGGCAGAGAGGTTCTCTATAGTGCTCTATTAATGCTTATCACTGTACCCAGAACCACATTGGACCAAGTTCTTCCTGTAATTAGTATTGGAATTGTATTAAATGTATATGTTAATTTGGGAAGAATTGACATTTTTATTTAAATGAACCTTCCCATTTAGGATGCCAATGTTTTTATTTATTTTGATCTTTATACCTTTTAAGAATATTATGGTTTTATTCATATAGGACATGTATCTTCCTTATTAAAAATATGATTTATTTTACTTTTGTTACTAGTGTGAATGTTGTTCCCCTCCACCGTTTTGTTGACTTAAAAAAATCAACTTTTAATGTTACGGTTTCTTTTATTGCAACATTTAAAATTTGCTGGTTAAAAACATTTTTATATCTTTTTGTAGGTCTCCTTTCTTTGGCTCAACTTTATAATCTATGCTTTTAAAAAATGCCATTTCAAATTCTCTGCAAATAATGATTGCATGAGTTTTTTTTCCCTCAGTATAACTTTAATGCCATATTTTTTCATTCTTTGTAGCTCAGGGTAGCAATGTTTCTGGTTCTTGAGATGTGAATTCTTTTTAAATGCAAAAAAAGAAGCTAAGTGAGAAAAACATAGAAGTAAGAAAGACATCCCCAGTAATTATTTTACCAAGTTGCTGTTAATTTTTTACATAAGTCCCTTCAAATTTTTTTTGTTTATTTTTAGCATAGTTGGAAACATACTTAATATACAGTTGCATACCCTGCTTATGTTTCATTTCATATTATAAACCTGTTGGCTTATCAGTATAAACTCTTGATAAATATTTTAAAGGCTAAATGGCATTCGATTATATGTTATATTACCATTTAACCAATTCCCCAAGTGTCAAATCTTTATTTATTTTTAACTTTCCACAGTTGTAAAGGATGTTTTGAATATTTTCATTCTGAAATCTTTATCTGATTTGTAGATTACAGTTGAGGATTGATTGGTGCTAGTAAAATTCAGCCAAAAAGGATGTGCACTTTTCTGAAAATTTGTAACACACAAATGTAGGGCATGGCCTATTTCAAATGACTGTCATGTGATGGCCTTGATGTAGCAAGGCTGGTTGATCGCACTGTCTTAAATCTGAGATATGCCTAATGCTGTTAATGGCTGGTTTTTATGGGTATAATCGACTGTTCTAGGTGACTTTGGAGCTTTCCACATGAGGACAGTCCAGTCCAATTTCACTATTGTACTTGCTCTTCACCAAAACATTCCAATAAAGCTATAACATAGTGAAAGGATCTGTTTGAAGTTACGCCCACTGTCACCAGGTTAATTTGATGTGGTTCTTAAAATACAGCTTTTATTACTGATCCCTGTCTGTCTCACATTCACCATAAATGTCTCATAGTTGCCATAAAAAAGTACAGGATTCTTAGGATTCTTATTAAAGATTAATGTGACAGGTTAAGCAGTCTTGAAATATAGGACGCAGCTCAGGAAAACCAATGCCTGCAGAATTTTAGCAGTAAAGCAGTTAAGCTCGTGCAAAGTCCAGCTGTGCTGCTGGTGGTGGGAGACAGTTTTAGCAGGAGGTTATTTCAGTTTTAGCAGGAGAAGGTTATTTCATTTTCCACTCGTTAACTCCTTCACGCCTTCATCAGGGTTTTACTGAGCACCCTGAGGGCAGGTTTTATTATTATTTTTTAACTTAATTGAAGTCTAATTTACTTACCACAAAAATGTACTCCTTGTACATGTACAATGCAGTGAATTTTTAAAAAAATTATAGAGTTGTGTAGTCATCACCCCAATTCAGTTTCAGAACATTTTCATTACCCCAAAGAGTTTCTTTATGCCAGTTTACAGTTAATCCCTGATTCCAGCCTTAGGCGAGCACTAATGTAATGGGTTGGCCAAAAAGTTCTTTTGGGTTTTTCCATAAGTTGTTAGGGAAAGGCTACCCACTCCAGTATTCTGGCCTGGAGAATTTCATGGGGTCGCAAAGAGTTGAACACGACTGAGTCACTTTCACTTTCACATAAGAGGTTTTGGCCAACCCAACAGTTGCAGTTTCTATATATTTACCTCTTCTCGGCATTTCATGGACTCATGCAGTGTATGGCTTTGGGGCCTGATTTCTTTCCTTTAGCATAATGCTTTCAAGGCTCATCCTTGTTGTAGCATGTGTCAGTACTTTTTTCCTTTTTATTGCTGAATAGTATTCCACTGTATCAGTACAGGGGCTTCCCAGGTGGCACTAGTGGTAAAGAACCTGCCTGCCAGTGCAGGAGACGTAAGAGACACAGGTTCTGTCCCTGGGTCGGGAAGATCCCCTGGAGGAGGGCATGGCCACCCACTCCAGTAGTCTTGCCTGGGGAATCCCATGGGCAGAGGAGCCTGGTGGGCTGGCGTCCATAGGGCCGCACAGAGGTGGACACGACTGAAGCAGTTTAACACACAGACACGCAGGTATCAGCATGCCACATTTTATTTATCGCTCATCTGGTAAACAGCTGCAGACATAAAAACTTGAAGTGATTTTCTTGGCTGGTGCTTTTTAAAAAAAATTAAGACATCCATTGTTAACTGCCCGGCTTGATTAAAAACATGGCCAATTCATTAACTCAGATGGATGTGAGAAAATGCTGTGGAGGCAGCCAGTCCTTCTCCCCACCCTCAACATGGATCTCAGAGAGCACTCAGTGGAGAGCATCCTGGAAAATAGGAGAGACTGAGCTGAGAAAACAGCTCCATGAAAGCAGGTGCCCCGTTCTGCAGGAAGTATCATCTTGCCCTGAGTCAGGTGAGAAGAAATGGAACAGCTTCAGGTGACATGATTGTAAGTCAGCATCCACAGCACACCCACTACAAGATGAAGGGTGTAGATTCCTGTGGTTGGACAAGTGTGTTCTCTTTGGTTCCCTAGTCATAATTGACCTGGATTCCACCTTATACAAGATCTCCAGAGATGCCCCTCTTACCTAAGTAGACATCAAGCCCATGTTCTGAGTTCTTCGAGGGGAGGGACAATTCTGGTCACATACATCGCAGAAGCCAGGTGTCTTGGCAGGTGCTGGAGCAACTAAGATGATTGAGGCGTGATCCTGGCTGTCAGGGAACCTGAGTTAGCCAGAGGAGACAGCGGTGGAGAGCAGATTGTTCACAGAGAGACTGGCCAAGTGCTGCAGCCTGAGGAAGCACTCAGGAAGGCTTCCTGGAGGAGGGGCTCCTTGAGCTAAGTCTTGAATGACCTGTAGATATAAGCTCAGGTCAAATGGGAAGGGTGAGAAATAGAATGGCCTTCAGTAAGGCAGACATTATGTAATAAACTAATTATAGGACTAATGCCCACCTTGGTTTTCTGCTGTGTTGGGTTGATTGTGACCTAGGTGCATCTGGAAGGTAATACTGCTGACGTAAACCAAACCTCAGGGGGTGGGTTAATGCTGTTCCCCTGCATTCCATTCCCCTTAGAGGCCAGATGTTATTATACAGTTGGTGGGGCAGTTATTGACTTGTGCATTGGAGCCAAACAACCTGACTAGGATTGCTGAGTTAATCATTGTATTTGCTGATGATTTGTTTAAAGATAGAGGCTGTGGTTTAATATGGAGACCTCTAAACACAGACCAAGGTTCCCCCTCCCCCTCCTCACCCCACTGCCCCGAGACAGGGCCATTGGTCAGGCTCCGTTTTATCATGCCTCTGTTTTGGTTTCTGTGGGATTTAATTTTGGTGGGTGTCCTAGCTTTTCACGGAGTCCTCAGGAGTGTGCCCCTGTGGATACACAGACAGGCTAGCATATGCACATCTAATGTCTGAGTGGCATCTGGCCAGCGAGGAGGATTGTTTCAATGTGGGGGAGTCTTCTGGGGCAGAGGTTCCTCACCCTTTTACATACCCGCTGAAAAAGCATATGCGGAGCACCCGCTGTGTGCCAGGCACTGCGTGAACTAGCTGCAGGGGAGCAAGGAGGGCCAGCAGGAGTTGGAAGCCAGAGAGTGTAGGTGAGGACACGTGTTAGGTTTGGGATGCAAGAAGGGACTCCTTCCTTTGGAGGGCTAACTTTGATCATTGGCAGTAGTAGCCTGGAAGGCTGGGATGGATTAGTGACGTCTGCCACAGGCACAGACTAGAGAATCAGTGTACATGTGCTGTGTATTTGCTGATACTATGTTAGGGTTTCCTGGAATAGACAGAACACTTGAGTAAAGGCTTATGGGAGAAAGTGGACTTTTGTCTTAGACTAAAGCCTGTTTGTCGTGGTACAGAGTTTAGTGGGAACTACCTTGGATAGCATTGGGGTGGGTAGGTCTGGAATACGGATGTTACTGTTAATTTCGTACTTATTATGTGCTCTTAAGTGTCTCTAAGCCTCAGTTTCCTGACGTGTAAAATGCAGGTAATAATACCTGCCCCAATCATATCATCATGGGAGTAGCTAGTGAAATCATGGATGTGAAAATGTTTACCACCCATAGCGTGATAAATACTTGGAGTATAATTACTACATGTGTGGGGGTGGGTGGAGCAGGAAATGCCTGCAGTCAGGCAGGGATGCGCCAGGTGGTGGCGGCCTCAGGGTCTTTGCACTGCACCCCTCTGCCCAGCCTGCTGACTCTTGTCACGTCTAGATCACACCTCTAAGGTTACCTCCGTTAAGGCCACACCATCTAAACCTGTTCTTGCCTTGGCTCTATCTACCACCTCATCTTGTTTTATTTTCTTCAGAGTTCTCGTCAACTGATAGGATCTGGTTGGCTTATTTGTGAATCGCTCCCCTGTCTCACTCCCACCTTTGTATCCTCAGAGTCTAGAACAGTGCCAGGCACCTGGGACAAGTTCTGGATTTCTGAGCATTTGTTGCCTGAGTGAATGGAAGAGTTTCTGAGGTCCACAGATCCAGTCGGGCTGGGGGCCCAGGAGCCCTGGGAGGACTGTTAAGAATCGAGTGTGGTTATGGTGGCCTCATCTCTGTGAACATGTTCCTGAATCTCCCATTTCTTTGGTTATTGAGAAATAAATTCAATTAAATGCACAGTAATTGTAACTTAATTGAAAATTCCATCAACTCCAGATCTGCCTTCAAGAATGTAATCTCTTAACAACAAAATAAAGAACAAGAATCAGAATTCGTATTATTTCTTTAGGGTATGTAACAGGCCATGAAATTACACAATGTTTCCAATTTGGCAGACCTGCGAATTCAATCTCTTAGAAGATAATCTTGTTTCATAAAGGACATGATATGAATTAGAGTTGAAACTTGTGAATTGGATACAAATTAACACCCAACCCCTCCTGCACACAACTGATTTGTTTTTAAATTGTTTTTTTTTCTCCCCCACCCCCGCTGGCTGGCACCAATTCCATTTCCCCTTGTCTCTTGTGAATTGTTACTGTGCTTTCACCAGTCTGATGAACAGGGGCTGGACTGGGTGGGGCTGCCCTGAGTTAACCTGAAAGGAGCATAGATGGGGAGAGTGAGTGAGGAGTCACATGTCAGTTACCTGCCTGTAAATCCTGGCATCTAAAAATGCGTTCCTTCACTCGCTCCCCCGGGAGATGCTGACACCACCCTGGTTGTTTTTCTCCCTTCCTGGGGTGGACTGATGAGTCACTGGTTCTCTTGCAGGGTAACCTGTCTGTGTGCCCAGTTTGAAGCCGTCCTGCAGCACGGCTTGAAGAGGAGTCGAGGGTTAGCACTTACGGCGGCTGCGATCAAACAGGCAGCAGGCTTCGCCAGCAAAACCGAAACAGGTACTGCTCGGGCAGGTGAACCCCAGAGCATATCCCTTCCTCTCTGCCCTTTCAATTTTTATTTATTTTTTAGTAACAAGCAAGGCAGTAATTGTGCGGGACTGCTGGGGGCGGGAGGCCCGTGGTGATGTGGAAATCCACGGTAAGGAGGTCTCTCTCTCAGTCAGTACCTGTGTTGTCTGGCATGTTAATTGAAAGGAAGTCACCCTTTGTGCAGAATTCTCAGAGCCACGTGTCGGTGGTCTCAAGGGACTCCGGGCGGGGGCGGGGGGGCTGCCGCTGAGGTGCTTATTTCCCCAGTGTGGTGTAGCAATTGCTGAGAAGTGAATAATCCATTCTGATTTGACGCACAAGGATGGCACGGCATTTCATAATTAAATCTGTCTTCAATAACAGTGACAGAAATCAGGCAGATCTCTGAGCTTAGAATTCTGCCACCATCCATTTTAAAGTTGTCACAGCATTTTGCTTGTCCTGTGCTCTTGTGTCTTTGAATGACAGGAATGATGCTCGTAATAATAACTCTTAGCACCCATGGGTACTTACTGTCAGCCTGGCATGTTGTTAGCCTTTCATATAAATTAACTCGCTCAGTTCACAGGACAGCCCTGTGAGTGGTCGGGACTTTCATCTGTGTTCTCAGCAGTGCAGCCATCATTTGTTCAATGTTTTGCTTTGGAGCTGAACTTTTTTTGGTCTTCTTTCTTATTTAGTTTTAATTGAAGGACAGTTGCAATACTGGTTTCTGCCTGGATCTGAACTTTTTTGTTTTTAATATTTATTTATTTGGCTGTGCCTGGTCTCAGTTGTGGCATGTGGGATCCAGCTCCCTGACCAGGGATCGAACCCAGGACCCCCCTGCATTGGGAGCACTGAGTCTTAGCCACTGGACCACCAGGGAAGTCCCTGGATCTGAACTTTGGAGTGTATCACGTTGCATAAAACCCCCCCACACCCCCGATTTTGAAGAGCAGGTTCTTTAAGATCCTGCTTGTGGGTGCCACCTTGAATTCCTGAATCTTTCTGCTGTGACGTTAGTGTCCCTGCTGAATGAAATGTGTTAACTTTTGCTGGTCCACCTCCTTTCACATTGAGAAATCAGACCTGGCCGTGTTTGGTAGAGCTATCTGGAAATTCTCTGCCGAGTGCCTTTCCCTCTCACCCAAGTTAGCATATCTCCCTTGCCCTTTCCTCAGCCCTCCAGCAAGTCTTTGATCCTGTTCATCTCACCAGTTGCTCTTTTTCAAAAATGAATGTGGTTCCTCTTGGGCCTGCAAGAGGGGTTTCTGTCACCATTGATTTTTCTTCCACCATCCTGGGTCACAGTGGGCCAGTTCAGAGAAGAGCCAGCTTCAAGGGCCTCACTCTTTGTAGAAACTGCAGCTAGCTACCTTGGCCTCCTTGAATGTCAGCCTCAGTAGTCTCCGTGGCACTTAAAAAAAAAAATTTGTCTGAGCCAGATCTTCGTTGTGGCACGTGACACTCTTAATCTTCCTTGCGGCATGCAGACTCTTAGCTGGGACATGTGGGATCTACTTCCTTGACTGGGACTGAACCTGGGCCCCCTACCTTGGGAGTGCAGAGTCTTAGCCACTGGGCCACCTTGGTGGCATCGTATGTCAAGGACGCTTCCCTGAACCACCCTGTGTGGAGGTGGTTTAGGGCTGATTGATGGCTATTTGAGGACATGGCTTTTTCGAGAGCTCCCCCTGCAGCTTGCTGGCCCCTCTTTCTTTTTATTTCCTTCTTACTGTCTGTGGGGAGCTACCTTGGAGGAACTGGTGTGGAACAGACCACAAGGCCACGGACAGTTCCTGGGCATATAAGTCAGCATCCACAGCACACCCACTACAAGATGAAGGGTGTAGATTCCTGTGGTTGGACAAGTGTGTTCTCTTTGGTTCCCTAGTCATAATTGACCTGGATTCCACCTTATACAAGATCTCCAGAGATGCCCCTCTTACCTAAGTAGACATCAAGCCCATGTTCTGAGTTCTTCGAGGGGAGGGACAATTCTGGTCACATACATCGCAGAAGCCAGGTGTCTTGGCAGGTGCTGGAGCAACTAAGATGATTGAGGCGTGATCCTGGCTGTCAGGGAACCTGAGTTAGCCAGAGGAGACAGCGGTGGAGAGCAGATTGTTCACAGAGAGACTGGCCAAGTGCTGCAGCCTGAGGAAGCACTCAGGAAGGCTTCCTGGAGGAGGGGCTCCTTGAGCTAAGTCTTGAATGACCTGTAGATATAAGCTCAGGTCAAATGGGAAGGGTGAGAAATAGAATGGCCTTCAGTAAGGCAGACATTATGTAATAAACTAATTATAGGACTAATGCCCACCTTGGTTTTCTGCTGTGTTGGGTTGATTGTGACCTAGGTGCATCTGGAAGGTAATACTGCTGACGTAAACCAAACCTCAGGGGGTGGGTTAATGCTGTTCCCCTGCATTCCATTCCCCTTAGAGGCCAGATGTTATTATACAGTTGGTGGGGCAGTTATTGACTTGTGCATTGGAGCCAAACAACCTGACTAGGATTGCTGAGTTAATCATTGTATTTGCTGATGATTTGTTTAAAGATAGAGGCTGTGGTTTAATATGGAGACCTCTAAACACAGACCAAGGTTCCCCCTCCCCCTCCTCACCCCACTGCCCCGAGACAGGGCCATTGGTCAGGCTCCGTTTTATCATGCCTCTGTTTTGGTTTCTGTGGGATTTAATTTTGGTGGGTGTCCTAGCTTTTCACGGAGTCCTCAGGAGTGTGCCCCTGTGGATACACAGACAGGCTAGCATATGCACATCTAATGTCTGAGTGGCATCTGGCCAGCGAGGAGGATTGTTTCAATGTGGGGGAGTCTTCTGTGGCAGAGGTTCCTCACCCTTTTACATACCCGCTGAAAAAGCATATGCGGAGCACCCGCTGTGTGCCAGGCACTGCGTGAACTAGCTGCAGGGGACCCAGGAGGGCCAGCAGGAGTTGGAAGCCAGAGAGTGTAGGTGAGGACACGTGTTAGGTTTGGGATGCAAGAAGGGACTCCTTCCTTTGGAGGGCTAACTTTGATCATTGGCAGTAGTAGCCTGGAAGGCTGGGATGGATTAGTGACGTCTGCCACAGGCACAGACTAGAGAATCAGTGTACATGTGCTGTGTATTTGCTGATACTATGTTAGGGTTTCCTGGAATAGACAGAACACTTGAGTAAAGGCTTATGGGAGAAAGTGGACTTTTGTCTTAGACTAAAGCCTGTTTGTCGTGGTACAGAGTTTAGTGGGAACTACCTTGGATAGCATTGGGGTGGGTAGGTCTGGAATACGGATGTTACTGTTAATTTCGTACTTATTATGTGCTCTTAAGTGTCTCTAAGCCTCAGTTTCCTGACGTGTAAAATGCAGGTAATAATACCTGCCCCAATCATATCATCATGGGAGTAGCTAGTGAAATCATGGATGTGAAAATGTTTACCACCCATAGCGTGATAAATACTTGGAGTATAATTACTACATGTGTGGGGGTGGGTGGAGCAGGAAATGCCTGCAGTCAGGCAGGGATGCGCCAGGTGGTGGCGGCCTCAGGGTCTTTGCACTGCACCCCTCTGCCCAGCCTGCTGCCTCTTGTCACGTCTAGGTCACACCTCTAAGGTTACCTCCGTTAAGGCCACACCATCTAAACCTGTTCTTGCCTTGGCTCTATCTACCACCTCATCTTGTTTTATTTTCTTCAGAGTTCTCGTCAACTGATAGGATCTGGTTGGCTTATTTGTGAATCGCTCCCCTGTCTCACTCCCACCTTTGTATCCTCAGAGTCTAGAACAGTGCCAGGCACCTGGGACAAGTTCTGGATTTCTGAGCATTTGTTGCCTGAGTGAATGGAAGAGTTTCTGAGGTCCACAGATCCAGTCGGGCTGGGGGCCCAGGAGCCCTGGGAGGACTGTTAAGAATCGAGTGTGGTTATGGTGGCCTCATCTCTGTGAACATGTTCCTGAATCTCCCATTTCTTTGGTTATTGAGAAATAAATTCAATTAAATGCACAGTAATTGTAACTTAATTGAAAATTCCATCAACTCCAGATCTGCCTTCAAGAATGTAATCTCTTAACAACAAAATAAAGAACAAGAATCAGAATTCGTATTATTTCTTTAGGGTATGTAACAGGCCATGAAATTACACAATGTTTCCAATTTGGCAGACCTGCGAATTCAATCTCTTAGAAGATAATCTTGTTTCATAAAGGACATGATATGAATTAGAGTTGAAACTTGTGAATTGGATACAAATTAACACCCAACCCCTCCTGCACACAACTGATTTGTTTTTAAATTGTTTTTTTTTCTCCCCCACCCCCGCTGGCTGGCACCAATTCCATTTCCCCTTGTCTCTTGTGAATTGTTACTGTGCTTTCACCAGTCTGATGAACAGGGGCTGGACTGGGTGGGGCTGCCCTGAGTTAACCTGAAAGGAGCATAGATGGGGAGAGTGAGTGAGGAGTCACATGTCAGTTACCTGCCTGTAAATCCTGGCATCTAAAAATGCGTTCCTTCACTCGCTCCCCCGGGAGATGCTGACACCACCCTGGTTGTTTTTCTCCCTTCCTGGGGTGGACTGATGAGTCACTGGTTCTCTTGCAGGGTAACCTGTCTGTGTGCCCAGTTTGAAGCCGTCCTGCAGCACGGCTTGAAGAGGAGTCGAGGGTTAGCACTTACGGCGGCTGCGATCAAACAGGCAGCAGGCTTCGCCAGCAAAACCGAAACAGGTACTGCTCGGGCAGGTGAACCCCAGAGCATATCCCTTCCTCTCTGCCCTTTCAATTTTTATTTATTTTTTAGTAACAAGCAAGGCAGTAATTGTGCGGGACTGCTGGGGGCGGGAGGCCCGTGGTGATGTGGAAATCCACGGTAAGGAGGTCTCTCTCTCAGTCAGTACCTGTGTTGTCTGGCATGTTAATTGAAAGGAAGTCACCCTTTGTGCAGAATTCTCAGAGCCACGTGTCGGTGGTCTCAAGGGACTCCGGGCGGGGGCGGGGGGGCTGCCGCTGAGGTGCTTATTTCCCCAGTGTGGTGTAGCAATTGCTGAGAAGTGAATAATCCATTCTGATTTGACGCACAAGGATGGCACGGCATTTCATAATTAAATCTGTCTTCAATAACAGTGACAGAAATCAGGCAGATCTCTGAGCTTAGAATTCTGCCACCATCCATTTTAAAGTTGTCACAGCATTTTGCTTGTCCTGTGCTCTTGTGTCTTTGAATGACAGGAATGATGCTCGTAATAATAACTCTTAGCACCCATGGGTACTTACTGTCAGCCTGGCATGTTGTTAGCCTTTCATATAAATTAACTCGCTCAGTTCACAGGACAGCCCTGTGAGTGGTCGGGACTTTCATCTGTGTTCTCAGCAGTGCAGCCATCATTTGTTCAATGTTTTGCTTTGGAGCTGAACTTTTTTTGGTCTTCTTTCTTATTTAGTTTTAATTGAAGGACAGTTGCAATACTGGTTTCTGCCTGGATCTGAACTTTTTTGTTTTTAATATTTATTTATTTGGCTGTGCCTGGTCTCAGTTGTGGCATGTGGGATCCAGCTCCCTGACCAGGGATCGAACCCAGGACCCCCCTGCATTGGGAGCACTGAGTCTTAGCCACTGGACCACCAGGGAAGTCCCTGGATCTGAACTTTGGAGTGTATCACGTTGCATAAAACCCCCCCACACCCCCGATTTTGAAGAGCAGGTTCTTTAAGATCCTGCTTGTGGGTGCCACCTTGAATTCCTGAATCTTTCTGCTGTGACGTTAGTGTCCCTGCTGAATGAAATGTGTTAACTTTTGCTGGTCCACCTCCTTTCACATTGAGAAATCAGACCTGGCCGTGTTTGGTAGAGCTATCTGGAAATTCTCTGCCGAGTGCCTTTCCCTCTCACCCAAGTTAGCATATCTCCCTTGCCCTTTCCTCAGCCCTCCAGCAAGTCTTTGATCCTGTTCATCTCACCAGTTGCTCTTTTTCAAAAATGAATGTGGTTCCTCTTGGGCCTGCAAGAGGGGTTTCTGTCACCATTGATTTTTCTTCCACCATCCTGGGTCACAGTGGGCCAGTTCAGAGAAGAGCCAGCTTCAAGGGCCTCACTCTTTGTAGAAACTGCAGCTAGCTACCTTGGCCTCCTTGAATGTCAGCCTCAGTAGTCTCCGTGGCACTTAAAAAAAAAAATTTGTCTGAGCCAGATCTTCGTTGTGGCACGTGACACTCTTAATCTTCCTTGCGGCATGCAGACTCTTAGCTGGGACATGTGGGATCTACTTCCTTGACTGGGACTGAACCTGGGCCCCCTACCTTGGGAGTGCAGAGTCTTAGCCACTGGGCCACCTTGGTGGCATCGTATGTCAAGGACGCTTCCCTGAACCACCCTGTGTGGAGGTGGTTTAGGGCTGATTGATGGCTATTTGAGGACATGGCTTTTTCGAGAGCTCCCCCTGCAGCTTGCTGGCCCCTCTTTCTTTTTATTTCCTTCTTACTGTCTGTGGGGAGCTACCTTGGAGGAACTGGTGTGGAACAGACCACAAGGCCACGGACAGTTCCTGGGCATGGGAGAGGCAACCATGGCTTTGGAGTCAAACTCTGAGGGTGAACCTGGCATGACCCTGGGAAAACGCCCCTCCTTACCTTCCATTTTCACTTGTAAAGACAGAGCCTCTCTCTCCCTGGGGGGTGTCCGGCGGATCCACAAGATCACCTCGTGTGAAGCACCTGCTTCATTTTAGAGACAGGCGTACCCCCCTCCAATTGTTTAACCAGTTACCTTCTCTTAAACACCCTTTACACGTCTAACCTCTTTCTCCATCTCACCCCTTCTTGAGGCTCTGACCTTTTGACTGCGAAGAATGGCTCTTTCTATTCCCATCCAGATTGGAATTCCTGTCTTTTTGTTACATGGCCCTGATGATCACAGAAGCATCTACACATTTGCGAGGCATCCCCAGCCTTCACATTCTCACTGTTTCCCTGCGTCTTAGCATGATTTCTACCCTGGCATCTTGGAGACGCTGATGAGCGAGTAGCCTCTGGCTTTGTTTCTGCTGGGGAGTGTGTGCCGCATAGTCTCCTGGCCGGTTAGAAATGAAGCAAAGACCAGACTAGCTTCACCCTCGGGGAAGGCAATGGCACCCCACCCCAGTACTCTTGCCTGGAAAATCCCATGGACGGAATAGCCTGGTGGGCTGCAGTCCATGGGGTCGCTAACAGTCGGACAGACTGAGCGACTTCACTTTCACTTTTCTCTTTCACGCATTGGAGAAGGAAATGGCAACCCACTCCAGTGTTCTTGCCTGGAGAATCCCAGGGATGGGGGAGCCTGGTGGGCTGCCGTCTATGGGGTCACACAGAGTTGGACACGACTGAAGTGACTTAGCAGCAGCAGCAGCAGCAGCAGCTTCACTCTTGAGTGGCTGCCAGGGGCTTCTGTCATCATTGTTGGCAGCAGTAATTAACCATTCACAGGTGCAGGATGGTCCTTGGCTGATTGAAACCTCTTTCCTGCGATTGAATGTTTGATTAAAAACCTCATGGGGTGGGCAGGTGTTTTTTCAGCTGTTGAGAGCTGGGAAGGATTAGATAAATGGCTTTTTATGGTTGTTCTTAAAGCCATTGGAATGGCCTTGCCAGGCAGAATGGAGAAAATGAAATCCTAAGAGATGGATCAGACAGAAATGAGCCTTGTCCGGCTCCCTTGTCCCTCTTGGCTGCGGGGCTGGGCCCTCTGTGTAGCTTAGTGATCGGGAAGCAGGGCTGAAATCCCCTCTCCACGACTTGTCACACACAAGCTCTCTGGGACATCTTCTGTCTGAGCTTCTGTTTCCTCTTGTGTAAAATAAAGATCGTAGCAGGATCTGCCTCGTAGGGTTGTGGCAGGGGCTTGAGGCCTTGGTATTGATCTGCCTGCGCTGGTGCATGGTGATAACGTTCCTGTTACTTTCCAGCATAGGTGATGGTGTCCTCTCTTTTCAAAAGATGACACTGAGTCTCAAGTTAGTTAGTAAGTTGCCCAAGTTCCCATCTACAGCTGGTAGATGGCAGAGCTGAGGATCCCAGCCCAGGTCAGACCCGTGTCAAATTCCTGGCTCTTTCCTGCTCCCCACCTCCTGGGGCAGCCAGCCTGAGGCCCGTTATTGCTCCTCTGTGGACCTCTCCAGCTCTGTTAACTGAATTGAAAGTGACAGGAGAGAATGAATAATGGTGAATTAATCCACAAGGCTGTTGCATTAGCTCTGTTTCTAAATGAAGAGAGAAAAGCTGAGCTTCAGTGTAATGATTGAACAAAATGACATTGTTGGAAATCACAATAATGGGATAATACTAAGCGTCTACCAGGGGCATGCCTGCTGCCTTTGGTTGTCGGGGGTTAGGCTGCACGTAGGGCTGAATTTGGAAGTTGGTGCCCTCGCAGAGTGTGACTTTTAATTGATCAGTTACAATACTACATGTTCTGGTTTCTTGGCCCCCGAGGCATGTGGGATCTAGGCTCCCTGGCTGGGCTTGAACCTGCACCACCTACATCGGAAAGTGAAGTCTTTCCCTGGACTGCCAGGGAAGTCCTTTGTAGAGTGTGTTTAAAAATTTGTTTTTGAAAAAAAAAAAAAAAAAAAAAAAAAAAATTTGTTTTTGGCGGCCCCAGACACTGACTTCTCGAAGCAGCATCCGCGGCCCGCCTGGTGCAGCCGGCTCCCGGAACCCCCGGCTCCAGGGGACAATGAGGGGGCGGTGGAAGGGGCACTGCTCCTCGGGCATTACTTAGAGAAGCAAGACCGCCCCGCCCTCCCAGCCGGCCCTCCCTCGCTCCCGCCCGGGCCCGTGCGCCACTCAGCCAGAGGGACAGTCGGCCCAATATGTCAAGACCTCTGATCACTAGATCTCCTGCATCTCCACTGAACAATCAAGGCATTCCCACTCCAGCACAGCTCACAAAATCCAACGTGCCTGTCCACATTGACGTGGGTGGCCACATGTACACCAGCAGCCTGGCCAACCTCACCAAATACCCCAACTCAAGAATCGGAAGACTTTTTGATGGTACAGAGCCCATTGTTTTGGACAGTCTCAAACAGCACTATTTCATTCACAGAGATGAACAGATGTTCAGATATATCTTGAATTTTTTATGAACATCAAAACTCCTCATTCCTGATGATTTCAAGGACTATACTTTGTTATATGAAGAGGCAAAATATTTTCAGCTTCAGCCCATGCTGTTGGAGATGGAAAGATGGAAGCAGGACAGAGAAAGCGGTCGCTTTTCAAGGCCTTGCGAGTGCCTCGTGGTGCGTGTGGCCCCAGACCTCGGAGAGAGGATCATGCTCAGCGGAGGCAAATCCTTGATAGAGGAAGTGTTCCCAGAGATCGGCGACGTGATGTGCAACTCCGTCAATGTGGGCTGGAATCACGACTCGACACACGTCATCAGGTTTCCGCTGAATGGCTACTGTCACCTGAACTCAGTCCAGGTCCTCGAGAGGTTGCAGCAAAGAGGATTTGAAGTCGTGGGCTCCTGTGGAGGAGGTGTAGACTCATCTCAGTTCAGCGAATACGTCCTGTGGCGGGAACTGAGGCGGACGCCCCGTGGACCCTCTGTCATCCGGATAAAGCAAGAGCCTCTGGACTAGATGGACATATTTCTTCTACCAAAAGGAGAAAAACATACACCACAAATAACAAACACAAAAAGGGACATTCATGTGCAGTTGGGACAGCAAACCGATTCTTGGACCTAAAGCTGAATAAAAGACACATTTATATCCAATAGAGACCACACCTGTTTTCATATGGGAACAGTTGGAATAGTGATATCCTCAAGGTGTAAAAAATATATAAATATATATATATATGTCAAAATGGGCTTCCCTGGTGGCTCAGAGGTTAAAGCGTCTGCCTCCAATGCGGGAGACCCAGGTTTAATCCCTGGGTCGGGAAGATCCCCTGGAGAAGGAAATGGCAACCCACTCCAGTATTCTTGCCTGGAGAATCCCATGGATGGAGAAGCCTAGTAGGTTACAGTCCATGGGGTCGCAAAGAGTCGGACATGACTGAGCGACTTCACCATGCCATGCATATGTCAAAAGGTAGGAAATGCAAAAAGAAAAAAGGTGGTAGCTACAGTTGGTGCTGTGATGGCCTTGAAGTGTCCTGGGCCTCCCCGAGGCCTCTGACCAATAAACAAGCCGTGAGCAATGAGGACGAATCTCCCTGCAGTTTCCATTGCCAACAGCCATCCATTGTTTCTTTTTCCTTTGAAAACAAAAACACCTAGAATCGCATTTCTTTGGAAATGCGATGGAAACTTCCATTTCTATGGAAGTTTCATGTCTCTCTTTAGATGGGGGACCGAGCAGAACTTCAAAAAAAAACTTTCTCATGAGCACACTGCATTTGAAAGACGCGAGACACGAAATTTTAAATGTAGTTTGTACAGAAGTCACACTTTTTGTCCGCCTCACCGATGTGAACATTACTTTGTTTTTAAACTGATCAGTTTTGCAAAGGGGCCAGAATTATTCCTTGTTAGAGTTGCTCCAGTTTGAGTCTGCTGCTTTCCTACAATTTTTCAAATTTTATAATGTATTAAATACAATAAACTCTGTTTAAAAAAAAATTTGTTTTTAAGATTCCAACATTGAACGATTATGAGAGCTTATGTGGAGATATGGGTTTGTAGATGTTCTTGAACTTGAGGACCTGCGCCTCTGGGCCCATGTTGACAGTTGACCCCACTGGGGGCCCCGCACCCCTGCCCTCTGTCGGTGGGCCAGAAGTTCTTCATCCACCGCAGTCTGCGCCCCTCCCTGGGGCCCCTGACCCTCGAGATGGCATGTTGGCCGCCACTGACCGTTGTCCTGTTAGGACTGTGCCCCCGCTTCTTACCAGGAATTCAACAGTTTTCAAGAGTAAACCGCGCCCAGGTTGTGAGCCACTGAAGCCAGTTTCTGGAGTGTCGGAGCCATCGTTTGGGTCAGATTTGTCCAGCTTTATCATTGCTTTCAGGGCGGGGATTTGTTAACCTTCTCACCGGGCTGTAGCCAAAAGTTATTTTTTGTTTTTGTTTTCCTTTTGAATATGCTCTTGTCTTTGCACGGTATCTGGTTATTTTCGACTGAACGCCAGATGTGTGTGAACGAGGGTAGAGATACTTTGAAGTTTGGGATGGTGCTCTCTTTCTTCAGAGAGGGTTTACTGCTGCTTCTCAGACAGTTAGGGCAGAGGGAGACCCACTTAGTCCAGTCAAAGGTCAAGCCAGTTCACACCTGGCCTTTAGCATTTGTGATGGCCCATGTATTTCCAGGGTAGTTTTTTGGGGTTTCCAGCTTATATCAGCTTCCCGGAGCTGCCATGGCAAATTTGCACACCGTGGGTGGTTCAAGACAACAGAGAGATAATTTACCTTTTCACAGCCTGGAGGCTAGGAGTCCTAAATCTGGGTGTCCACAGGGTTGGTTGCTTCTGGAAGGCTCTGGGGAGGGTGTGTTCCTGGCACGCGGTGCTTGTCGGCAGCCCCTCGTCCTGCAGCTTTGTCACTCCCGCTGCCGCCTCAGTCTTCACATGGCCTTCTCTCCCTCGTGTCCGTGTCCCTCCGTGTCCCCTCCTCTCCTTAGGTGGACACCGGTTGTATCAGACTAAGTGACCTCCCCGCTCCCTGGCTGCGGTATGATCGCCTCTCAACTAATGACATCTGCCTAGAGCCTTCCCCCAAACAGTCACATTCTGGGGCTCCGAGTGGACTTGAATTCTGGGGGGACGTATCTGCCTAGAGCCTTCCCCCAAACAGTCACATTCTGGGGCTCTGCGTGGACTTGAACTCTGGGGGGACGTAGTTGGTGTGCTCACCAGTGCCCCCTGCATCTGCAGGTCCTGACCTCTGTTTTCTTTCCTTCTTCTTCTGTTTTCTCTTTTAAGCCTGTGGGAACTCTGAAAGCCCCTCTTAACTTGTCACCAGAGAGGGTGTCCGTGTAGTTAGGACTCTTGTCTGTAGACTTCCCTTCTCTTTGGGATCTGACTTCCTCATGTCTTTCCTGTCTTTGCAGCTCCCAGGACTTCAGTTTTTTTTTTTTTAAAGTCTGGCTTTTGCAGTTGCTGTTGTTTTTCTGGGGAAGTTGGTCTGGTTCAAGTGAATCTTCCGTAGCTGACGGCATGTCCTTGAATGGTGCTTCCATTGTGTGCCTTTTCCCGGGGCCCAGTGCGCCTTATCTGTGCATGACCGTCCTCAATTACCTTTACACCAATCGGGTACCAGGATTTCCTCCTGGGATCAGCTGTAGTCTGGGAAAGGGTGTTTGCCGGCAGTTTTCCTTGAGTTTTGTGATGATTTTAATCCCTACCTATATATTGTATATCTCCCATTCCCTAGTTTGCTGTCAGGTGTTTTTATCTTGTTTTTTTAATTGATCTTTTTTTGGAGTGTAGTTGCTTTACAATGTTGTATTAGTTTCTTCTGTACAGCAGAGTGACTCAGCTATACATGTTCATATAATGCGTCTTTTTTAGACTTCTTTCCCTTTTAGGTCACCAGAGAGAACTGAGTAGAGTCCGCTGTGTTACACAGTACCTTCTCATAAGTTATCTATTTCATTATATATAGTAGTGTATATTTGCCAATCCCAGTCTCCCAGTTCATCCCACCCCTCTGCCTGCTTTGATATCCATACATTTGTTCTCTATATCTGTCTCTATATCTGCTTTGCAAATAAGTTCATCTGTGCCATTTTCCTAGATTCCACATATAAGCGTTAATTTGCGATACCTGTTTTTCTCTTGCTGACGCACTTCACTCTGTATGACGGTCTCTAGGTCTGTCTGCGTCTCTGCAGATGGTGCTGTTCTGTTCTTTTTTGTGGCTGGGCAGTAGTCCGTTGTCTGTAGGTACCACGTCGTCTTTATCCACTCCTCTGCCGACGGACATTTAAGTTGCTTCCGTGTCTTGGCTGTTGTAAACCATGCTGCAGTGAGCACTGGGGCGCGTGTGTCTTTTTGAATTATGGTTTTCTCCCAGTCAGTGCCCAGTAGTGGGATTACTGGGTCATATGGTAGTTCTGTTTTTCGTTTTCTAAGGAACCTCTCTAGTGTTCTCCATAGTGGCTGTAACCAATTTACATTCCCACCAACAGTGTTGGAGGGGTTGCTTTCCTCCATACCCGCTCCAGCATTTATTTTTGTAGGTTTTTTTGATAATAGCCATTCTGACCGGTGTGTCTTTTGTTGGTTTTTGATTTTAGCTTAGCATTCATATTTCTCTTTGTTTTTGACTTGGAGAATTTCCCCCCATTTCACCCCCTATGAAATGTTGGTAAGGTAAGCATTACACTAAGCAGTTACACTGCCAGGTGAGCCGTGTCTTGGTGGCCATCCCAAACCCATCCCTTTGTATAGACTCTCCAGTGAGTTGGGTTGCACAGGACCCAGAGAAGCTTGGAATAAGGTCACTTGGTGTGTCTCCTTTAGAATTCAGACCCCAGAAATAAGAGCCTGACGTGCCTGGTAGAGTCGTTTCCTCTGACTTTGACAAGTGACTGGGTTTATTTGCTCAGACTATTGATTGGCTGGTGATGAGATAGGAACCTGTGTTTTCTGAGTCTGGTCCTGTAGTTTGTTTAACTTTTGCATTCCAGTTATGCAAGTGAGCATGAATAATTTCAACTGACAGTGGTAATTCCCCACCCTGCAGTCCCTTCTTTCTTGCTAATAGAACTCTGAGTTTGTTCTAAAGTTGGGTGGCCACCAGCTTCTGCCCTGAGGCTGGCTGCAAGGGGAGTGAATCTGGATCAGATCAGGCCAGCAATAATGAATTCCATGCTGGTAGTAGTTGACTTAGGAGTAGGCCTGACATACAATCCTGACCAAAGGGAAGGAAGGAGAGGTCTGCCAAGAGGCTTCTGAGAAGGCCTCTTGCAGTTTAAATGCAGACACAGCAAGGCTTATCTTATGGCCATGGGTTGTTGTGTGAGACCTGTGTGATGTTTGGAGCTGTGGCAGTGATCTTACGACCATGAGGATGGAACAAGTCTGAAGATGAAAGTCAGTACACTCAGGATGGGAGCTCAGTACAATGGAAAATACCTGGCCTCTGATAATGTCACTGAGCTGCCGAATCAACCAACCCTGGACCTAGTGTTATGTGAGATAATTAATTCCCTAATATTTCAAGGCACTTTAAGTTGAATTTCTTTTTCCTCGTATCCACAATCATCCTAATTTGAATGAGAGAGAAAAGTAAGACAACTTAAGAAAAGTCAGAGCCTGTGTGCCGGAAATGGGAGGAATGATGTGATCGGCACGTTCAACACACTCATCCAAGAAATGGCACCTGGGTGTTTTCTGCTCCTTTCCTTGAACCACAAGCCCGGCTTTCTTAGTGTCTGCTGATGATTCATGTTGAGCAGCTCTGTGACCTAGGGGGTTTGTCAGACTGTTGGTGCTTGTTTTTCCATTTTATTATTGAAATGATTATGCAGGCTGAATGACAGCATCCCCATTTTACAGATGAAAAAAAATGAGGTTCAAAGAAATGAAATAATTTCATTAATGGACCAGAGCCAAAGTGGCAGAGCTGGAATTTCTATTCAGACCTACATGACTGTGATTCTGAAGCTCCCAACTTTAAAAAAAAGCTCTCTTGACTTTTAAATAAAGCTCCTGAGTTTATTTATTTGGCTGCTCTTGGTCCTAGTTGCGGCATATGGGATCTAGTTCCCCCACCAGGGATGGAACCTGGGCCCGTTGCATTGGGAACCTGGAGTCCTAGCCACTGGACCACCAGAGAATTCCCTGAAGCGCCGGATTTTAATCTTAATGGCGTATTGTTTCCAGAAAGAGGCCTCTCTGAAATATCACAATCACCCCAGTTTGAACTTGTGAGTAAATTAAGCGGTAAGTATTGAGTAAGTTAGGATCACTCATTGTAGAGGTCAGCAGACCAGGTCCCACCTCCTGCTTTTGTAAATGGAGTTCTGTTGGAACACAGTCACAAACATTCACGTGTTTACCGTCTATGGCTGCTTGTAGGCGAAAGTGTGACTGAGGCCATGTGGCCCATAAAGTCTTAAGCAGATATTAGCGAGTTCTTCACGGAAAAAGTGTGCCAAGCCCTGTCTTTGAGAACAAAGGTCAGAGGATGCCGCCAAAACTTGTGGCCACACTGTGTTCAGATGTCTGTGGTCCAGCTACCCCGCTGGATGGTGCGCGCTGGACATGCCAGGCACCGTGTCTGTTTCACTTCTTCCTGACTTTCCAGCTCCTGGCATGGTGTCTAGAAGTATATGGGTTCTTCAGTAAAATTAGGCTCAATAAATATCCTCTGGTGGGAAGGAAGCGCATTGTTCAGTGTGCACAGTACTATGCTTCGTGATTCCTGAGGCACCTCGAGCCGTGGCCACTCTCGGGTTGCTTCCTTTTGCTGGTTCATAGCCTGTGCCTCTCACTCTGCTCTCATGTGTTAGAAGGAGCCTCTTTTAATCCCATTCACGAGGGCGCCACCCTCATCACCAAAGTCCACTCAAAGCCCCATATCCTAATATCATCATCTTTGGGGGTTAGAATTTCAACAGATGAATTTTGAGGGGACCCACTCAATTATAAAAGTGGCATTTCAATGCAATTACCTTGGAATTTGATGTTTTTGTAGATCACCATCAGGTTATGTGTTGGCAGTCTGTTACAAGGTGATGGGCCTGATTCTGAACATACCAGAGGCACATTATTATCGAGATGCCCGTCTTGTAAAACTTAAATGTAATTTTCCTTATCTGCTCAGCAGCCTTTGTCACCTCCGACCTTGACACTTTGTCTTCTCTCTTCTGTAATGCCATGGCCCAACCTCTTGGCACACTTTCTATTTCTCTGCAGATCCTTCCTGGCATATCACTTCCTCACCCTCAGACATTAAATATTACTTACCTCGGATTGGGCTTCCCAGAATCTGCCTGCCAAAGCAGGAGACGTAAGAGACTCAGGTTTGATCCCTGGGTTGGGAAGGTCCCCTGGAGGCGGACATGGCAACCTACACCAGTGTTCTTGCTTGGAGCATCCCATGGACAGAGGAGCCTGATGGGCTGCAGTCCATGGGGTTGCAAAGAGTCCAACATGACCGAAGTGACTTAGCATGTATGTATCCTTGGATTCTGTTGTTGACTCTTGTTTCTATACATATTGTCTGAATTTCTTGGTGACAATTGCTGTCTATGTGTTGATTAAGTTATATCTCCCTCAGGTCAACTGCTGGTCTTTCTCCCAAGTGTCTCTGTTTGAAGGTACCAAGGGCTTGTGGAAGTCTACACGGCTGAGTCGTCATCCTACCCTCACCCCCGTGTTTGCTCCTGCGTTCTCTGATGGCTCTGCCCTTCACCCAGATCCCCTGGCCAGCCCTTGGGCTTCCTCCTAGCCTCCTCCTTCCCCCCAAACTGCTCAAACTTCTATTTTTTCTCTCTCTCTTTTACAAATTGTCATAAAGTTCAGTCGCTCAGTCATGCCCGGCTCTTTGTGACCCCGTAGACTGCAGCATGCCAGGCTTCCCTGTCCATCACCAACTCCCAGAGCTTGCTCAAACTCATGTCCATTGAGTCGGTGATGCCATCCAACCATCTCATCCTTTGTTGTCCCCTTCTGCTCTGCCTTCAGTCTTTCCCAGCATGAGGGTCTTTTCCAATCTGTCAGTTCTTCGCATCAGATGGCCAAAGTATTGGAGCTTTAGCTTCAGCATGAGTCCTTCCAATGAATATTCAGGACTGATTTCCTTTAGGATGGACTGGTTTTATCTCCTTGAAAAGATCAAAAAAGTATCCACACCATTAAAACGTCCATTTTAAGCGTTTTTAAGTGTACAGTTAAAAGGCATCGAGTGCATTCATATTATACAGCCATCACCACCATCTGTCTTCAGAACCTTTTCATCTTCCCAAATTGAAACGCCACCCCCATTAAATAACAACTGTCCGTTTACCCTCCCACTAGCCCCTGGCAGCCACCAATCTATGTCTCTATGAATTTGATGACTTCAGGTCCTTCATATAAGTAAAGTCATGTAGTATTTGTCCTTTCGTATTTGGCTTATTTCACTTAGCATAATGTCTTCAAGGTTCATGCATTTGTACCATGTGTCAGAATTTTCTTCTCTTTTAAGGTTAGGTGATAATCCATTGCATGGATAGACCACACTTTGTTTATCCACTCGTCTGTCGATGGGTTACTTCTGCTTATTGGCTACTTTGAAAAGTGCAGCCACGAACATGGGTGTACAAATAATTGTTCCAGCGCCTGCTTTCAGTTCTTCTGGGTGCACACGCGGAAGCAGAAGGTGGATCACACGGTAATTCTGCGTTTACTTTTCTGAAGAGCCACCATACTGTTTCCACACTGGATGCTTCTTTTAAAAATTCCCACCAGCAATGCACAAGAGTTCAGTCTCTCCATAATACATAAGAGTTCCAATTTCTCCACGTGTTCACTAACATTGTTACTTGTGTGTTTGTGTTTTAAAATTTTGTTACATAAATTAACCTATTTATTATAGGCTAAAAGTGAAAGTATTAGTTGCTCAGTTGTGTCTGATTCTTTGCACCCCCATGGACTGTAGCCCACTAGGTTCCTCTGTCCATGGAATTCTCCTGGGAAGAACACTGGAGTGGGTTGCCATTTCCTTCTTTAGGGGATCTTCCTGACCCAGGGATTGAACCCTCATCTCCAGCAGCTCCTGAACCCACTGTCTTTTGCATCTCCTGTGGCAGGAGGGGTCCTTTACCCCTTTACTCCTGTGGCAGCTGGGTGCTTTACCACTAGCGCCACCTGGGACGCTAGCAACACTATCCAGGGGTGGTGCTTCTCCTGGTCCTTCAGTGCCTTCAGTCTTCTTTCTGGTGCAGCCTTGACTGTGAGGGCAGAGCTGGAGGTGAAGGTCCAGGCGCCACCAGCTGCTGTTCTCACACAGGAACCGCAGTGCCAAGTGCCCACCACTCGTCTCTTCTTGGTTTTGCCGCAGAAGGAGCAGGTGTGCTTGGCATGCTGGCTTCAGTCTTCTTCACCATTTCCCTGAGGGAGGCATCATAACGGGTCCCATATTTGCCCATGATTCCGACCTCCTTGGTGCATTTTGCCAGGTTGCCACCACTTACATCTGAGCCCAAGAGCCATTTGTGTTTTTTCTGATGACAGCCATTCTGCCAGCTGCCAGGTGATATCTCATGGTGGTTTTGATCTCTTCTCTCTTGAAGTTTCAGATATCTCTCAAAGTCATTCACGAGCTGCCCACCAGTTCAGCCTGACAGTGCCCCTCCCCTTGGTTCCTGCTGCTCGCCCCGCCCCACCCTGCCCCAGTAGTCCTGAGTCCTCCTCTTGACAAACCTCAGTGTGATGCCACCTGTTTTCCTGTCTCCCTCTATCGGTGGTCCGGGGCTGGGTCCATTGCTGCTCACGTTGCAGCTCCAGTGTACTAGAAGGACCTGGCCATAGAAAGACTGCATTCGGAATGATGACTGGAGGATCCAGACTTCAGGCCTTGCTGCTCATTCTCCTGAGGTGCCCAGCCCCCCGCGCCAGATGTGTATAAGAGACAGCACAGGAACCGCAGTGCCAAGTGCCCACCACTCGTCTCTTCTTGGTTTTGCCGCAGAAGGAGCAGGTGTGCTTGGCATGCTGGCTTCAGTCTTCTTCACCATTTCCCTGAGGGAGGCATCATAACGGGTCCCATATTTGCCCATGATTCCGACCTCCTTGGTGCATTTTGCCAGGTTGCCACCACTTACATCTGAGCCCAAGAGCCATTTGTGTTTTTTCTGATGACAGCCATTCTGCCAGCTGCCAGGTGATATCTCATGGTGGTTTTGATCTCTTCTCTCTTGAAGTTTCAGATATCTCTCAAAGTCATTCACGAGCTGCCCACCAGTTCAGCCTGACAGTGCCCCTCCCCTTGGTTCCTGCTGCTCGCCCCGCCCCACCCTGCCCCAGTAGTCCTGAGTCCTCCTCTTGACAAACCTCAGTGTGATGCCACCTGTTTTCCTGTCTCCCTCTATCGGTGGTCCGGGGCTGGGTCCATTGCTGCTCACGTTGCAGCTCCAGTGTACTAGAAGGACCTGGCCATAGAAAGACTGCATTTGGAATGATGACTGGAGGATCCAGACTTCAGGCCTTGCTGCTCATTCTCCTGAGGTGCCCAGCCCCCCGAG
>SJYX01002500.1:441420-482414 GCA_006410675.1 Oreotragus oreotragus
TAGAATCTAGTCAAATTCATAGAGAAAGTATGTGGAATAGAGGTTTACGGGGGGCGGGATGCTGGGGTGGGGAGGATGGGGAGAGTGGTAGTGTTTAGTGGCTGTGAGGTTTCTGTTTCTATGATGAAAAAGTTCTGGAAAAGGAGAGTGGTGGTAGTTGCATGACTTTCTGAATGTACTTCATGTCGCTGAATTATACACTTGAAATGGTTAAGGTGGTAAGTTTTATTATGTATGTTTTGCCACAGTTTAAGAGAGCAAAAAAAAGGTTCACGTTTACATAGTTTGTGTGAGTCTTTATCGCGTGTTTCTTGTGGTCGACACCTAGTCCCTGTGCTCCAGTTCCAGGAGGCGGCCTTGTGGCTGACGGAGTCACGGCCGAGTGAGAGAGCCACGGCCCCTCACCGGAAACTCGGCTTTGCCAGGACACTTCTGTCTCGTTGTCAGGCTCACTGGGGTGTGCCTGGGCTTCGAGGACGCCTGTGGCCACCCAGGTCTCAGACGGAAACGTGGAAGCACTTGGCTTGCCATTTGTTCCTGGGGTGGTTGATACTGTGTATGGCTGATTCTGTTGGTTTCCTCCTGAAACATCCACCCCTCTTTTCTTCTTTGGCTTATGATAGCCCTGACTGTGCTTGGGGCTGTGGGCTGGCCTTCTCTAGGTCAAAGCGCCTGAGCGGTTTAGCCAGTCTTGCCATGTTCTTCACTCTCCTGTGTGCATTGAAAAAAAACGAGGTAATAGAGCTGGCTTTATCTTAACCTCTTTCTTCTGTTCCCGTCGTGAATGCGAGGCCCAGAGTGGCCACCTGACGCGAAGAGCCGACTCACTGGAAAAGACCCTGCTGCTGGGAAGGATTAGGGGCAAGAGGACGAGGGGGCGACAGGGGATGAGGTGGCTGGGGGGCGTCACCGACTCCACGGACATGAGTTTGAGCAGACTCCGGGAGACGGTGAAGGCCAGGAAAGCCTGGCGTGCTGCAGTCCTTGGGGGCACGGAGAGTCGGACGCGACTGAGCAACTGAGCAATAGCAGAGCGGCGGCAGTGCCCTGAGACAGGGAGGTGAAGGCCAGCAGGGTGATGTTCTGCCATGACAGCCTTCCAGCCGGCTGTCTACACCTCCAGACTGAGTGGGTCTTCTGTTGTTTTCAGGGAGCCTAGCTCCTTGTCTTTGGGCTTTCTGTTTCTTGTTGAGCGGTGCTTTTTTGGCTTGTTTATTTTTTATTTTAATTTTATTTTTAAGGTTTTCGGTCATACCCCATAGCATGTGGACCTTAGTTCCTCCACCAGGGGTTGAACTCGCACGCCCTACATTGGAAGGCAGAGCCTTAACCACTGGACTGCTGCAAGAGGCCCTGTTTCTTGTTTAATTCTGAAGGATATCTCCCCACCCCCAGAGCCTGCCATCTTGGGGGTCCCCCCGAAATGATTGTCAGGTGGTTGAAGAACATGCTCCCTGCATTAGGCTTCTTCTAGTTGCAAGTGACAGCCAGACTCGCAGACAGCCCGAAGCAGAAAAGGGCACTTCTGACTTGAGAATAAGAAAACTAGGGTGGAGCCGGATCCAGGGGCTCAGCATCCCCCACGTCTGTCCCTGGGTCTCTCTCGTCACCACTTCTCTGGGCTGGCCTCTCTCCCAGGTGGACAGCTCTACATGAGAGGGGATACAGTGGCCCCAGGAAGCTCCAGATAGACGTGGCTACGAAGAGCTCCTACCTCTAGCACAGAAGTTAGCAAACTTCTTCCTTAAGGGATCGAATAGTTAGTACAGTACTTTAGGCTTTGTGGGCTGTAAGTTTTTATAGCAGCTCTGCCTTTGTAGCAGGAACGCAGCCACAGACGACTTGTAAACAAATGCACGTAAGTGCATTCCAATAAAACTTTATTTGCACACACAGTGATGGGGCTGCTAAATGTGGCCCTTTGGTTGTTGTCTTCTGACTTCACTCTGAAAAGAGACAAGGCCTCTCTTCTAGTGTTTCAGGTAGAGTCGTGGGGAGGGCCCACTGGTTCAGGGCTGGGACCAGGGTGAGGCCAGGGGAATACTCACTTTAGGCAAAGAATTGCAGGGAGCTCCAAAAACCCTCAGCAATCAAGATCAATCATATTTTTATATAATATTAAAAAATAAAAACACAGAAAAGACTCCATCACACGAAGGTCACACAGAAGTCATACAAAATGTCAAACAGGGCCAGAACGCGGGGGCGCTGAGGAAGGCGATCTGGGGCGCCCGCCCTGCTGTGGCCAGGTCGCCGCTCAGCCCGGTCACCTGCCGAGCCCTGTGCGAGAAGTGGTTGGTAGTGCTAAGGGCACTTTACAGAGAACCAGATGGAACACAGATCCCCTGGGAAGGAGAGGCACAGTGGCCAGAAGAAAGGGCAAGTCCTGCTGTTTGCCTGTCTTGGCCATGAAGTACTTCATACACATGCTTTATTTTCTCAATTTTTTCCCCTTCATCTCAAACCTCAAAGGTAGGTAGTTATCCCCATCTTACAGATGAGGAAAATGAAGGAAAGAGTAAGCTGCCCAGGGTCACGCAAGGCCTGAACTAGAATTTGAGCTAGGGTTTTTGCCCACCAAAGTGCATTCTTTGAATTGGCAGCGGTTAGTGTTGAAACTTTGCAAAAATCCTCTGTCATCCCCTGTCAGCAGGGACCCCCAGGTAGCTCCCCTTAGCGCCCCTCTCCTGGCTCTTGTTCTTGTCAGCAGATGGCTTTCAGGAGCTGGGAGAGCCAGAAGCCCTCACGCCCTTTTGGAATCAGCCTCCGGTTTGAAGCAGTAAGCAATCAGTGTATACGCCCCAATTAAATTATGGACACTGCAGGTGTTAAGTGGCAGGTGAGCTGCGCTTTAAATAGACCACGTTAATTCTGGCAGTGGGAGCGGAGCCCTGCTGGGATATGGATGGTCAGCAGCCGCATCACTCAGGCGAGCTTTAGAAGGGTTCCGGAGCGGTAAGCAATTTACAGAATGGAAAGGTGAAAACACCCCTTGAAATGTTTCATATGTTCTCAAGGTCAGAGGGAGGTGACTGCAGTTTTCAGAAAAGACAGGATGCAGGTGAGAGTCTCTGGACTGAAGTCGTGTTGGATGTACTGATGGTTGTCTGGTGGGTTACAATGCAGGTTATTGGCTGCCTGGCCGGCTGGCCCCGAGCAATACTCTCAGCAAATGTCCTGTCTTGGTTTCTGAGAGAGGCTTCAAGTAGAAGCCTTCCTTCGCTTTATTCTATCTTTATGTACAGACACCGACTCAGAGTAGTTTCATGCAACACTTTGCTGCCTAGGCCAATTTTTTTTTAAAGAAAAAATTTTAACTTTTAAAAAGGAAACATGTTAAAAGAAAAGTTATGCATTTGTGTGGTTTGGACTGATCTAATGGGTTTCAGGGGACTTTCCTGGTGGTCCAGTGGCTGAGACTCCATGCTTGCAATGCAGGGGGTACAGGTTCGATCTCTGGTCAGGGAACTAGATCCCACATGCTGCAACTGAGTTAAAATTTTAAAGAAGTAGCTAGTGGGTTTCAGAATGGGGTTAGTTTGGCATTTAGGGAATGAGAGAAGGCATTCTGAGTGATCCACTCGGCTGGTGGTTTTACCAGTCCTTCCTGGGATGTTTCTTGGAAATGATTTCAGAGGTTGACTTGACCCACAATGTACACACACACTTGTACATATGTACACATTTAGGTGCTGTGAAAAGAAAAAGGGAAAGAGGAAACAACCTGCATGCTCTCGGATAAGAAGGTAATTCTTTAGCAAATAGTGGTTGGTCTCCATGGGCTGGACATCCCGCTCAGTGGTTTATCTCCGTTTTCTCCAGTTACCCCAGAAACCCTGGGGGAGTCTACACTTTGGGGCTTCTGTTAAGAGAGGAGTCTAAAGTTTAGCATGCTTGAGGGACCTGCCCAAGGCATTCCCCCGAAGACCTCCTCACCTGTTGTCCTGCCCACGAGACCAGAAGCTTGTTAGGGACACATCCTTCTTGTCTACCTGGGGGCCCATAGCTTTGCCCAGTTCATGGCTCCCAGGCAGAAGGCAGTCTGTGTTCCCTGAGCTGAATTGCAATCTTAGACTGAGCTTGTCAGCCTGGTGTCCAGTTTATGGAGATGTGCATATTCACATCCTTCTAGAAGGAAGGTTCAAAGATCTTGTCACCTTCTCAGAGGGGTCAGTGAGTCTCTTTAGCTCCTGGGTTGGAATCCATCAAGCAATTGTGAACACGATTCTTTTCAAGGAGGCAGAGCCCCCTTCTCTTTGCAAGATGGTGTGATGACGTGGTCCACAGTGAGACAGCCCTGAGGTCCCTTTCTGCTGTCCCACTTACAACTGTGTATCACTGAGCTGGTTACTTCACGTGGCTGGGTCTCAAGCCTGTCTTTGGCATGGAGCTGGCCATGGTGGTTGAGAGGACTGAGGTTAGATGAAAAGTGTGGAGTGCAGTGGCTGGTACGTACTTAATGCTCAAGAAGTAGCAGTGGCTGTCCGTTACTATTATTGACAGCATTGAAAAGTATTGAAACACTACTATTAAGTAAAGAAAATTAGGTATATACTAGAATGACACCTATGAAAAAAATCTGTGTATGGACAAAAAAGGCAGGATGTGGAGCAACGTGATGACTATTTTATGGATAAAAACATACTTCCTAGCTTTCCCTTAAAGCCTTAAATCTGTTCCTATTATTAGACATATAGAAATCTCCCCGAAGGAACTAGAAATGAGGACGGTTAGTTATGCACAGGGATGTTCAAAGCACTACACAGGGAAAATTGGCATTGTATTATGTTCCCAGCAGTCATGAAATAAATTGTGTTTAACTGGGGAGCCATCGAAAATCACGTTTCCAAAGATCTTTAAATGTTATGGAGAAAATGTCCATGATCTAGACGAGGAAAGAAACAAGTCCAGATACAAAGCTACGTATGTGTGGTGTGTGTGTATATATATATATTTATTTAAGTGTACACGTGTCCCCTGGAGGAGGGCATGGCAACCCATTCCAGTGTTCTTGCCGGGAGAATCCCATGGACAGAGGAAAACCTGGCGAGCTACGGTCCATAGGGTCACAGAGAGACGTGACTGAAGTGACTGAGTGCACACACACACACACACACACACGGCACACAGTATGACGATATGTTAATTTCTTACTGTTGCTCTAACAAATTATTGCAAACTTTGTGGCTTACAACAACACGAATTAATTTTCCTGCACTTAAGGAGGGCAGAAGTCTAGAGTCAGTCTCACTGGGCTAAAGGTAAGGCAATGGCAGGGCTGGTGGCTTCTGGAGACTCCCGGGCAGGATCTGATCCTTGCCCCTTCCGGCTTCTGGCAGCTTCTAGCAGTTTGCAGCACCCCTTGGCTGCGGCCGCATCACTCCAGGCTCTGCTTCTCTGGTCATGCCGCTGCCTTCCCTTCTGCCTCGGATCTCCCTCCCTGTCGCTCTTTTCTGTAAAAATTTTACTATTTGTTTTTATTTTTGGCTGTGCTGGGTCTTCTTTGCTGTGCACAGGCTTTCTCTAGTTGTGGTGCGTGGGATTCTCATTGCGGTGGGCTCTCTTGCTGTGGTTCCTGGGCTCCAGAACGCAGGCTCAATGCGTCTCATTGCCGTGGGTCCTTTTGTTGGGGAGCACGGGCTCTCGGGTGAATGGGCTTCAGCAGCTGAAGCTTGCGGCTTCACCGATTTTGGTTCCCAGGCCCCAGAGCACAGGCTCAATGGTTGTGGCGCGTGGGCTTAGTTGCTCCAAGGCATGTGGGATCTTCCCGGACCAGGGATCCAACCCATGTGTCCTGCATTGATTGGCAGGTGGCTTCTTTACCCTGAGCCACCAGGGAAGCCCTCCCCCTACCTCTTTTAAAGATACCCGTGGTTATGTCAGGCCCAGAGAGACTATCCAGGGTAATCACCCCGTCTCAAGATCCTGAATTTAGTCACAGCCACAGAGTCCCTTGTGCCATGTAAGGTAAGATGTCCAGATTCCAGGGCTTATGATGTGGTTATCTTTGGGAGTCACGATTCAGCTATCACAGATGTCAGTTTTGTAGAAAAAAGCAAAGTGCAGGCAAAGAGATTGATTTGAAAATGTTACCAGTGATCACCTCTGGATGGTGATCAGGTCATTTTTTTTTTTTTCTTCCCTGCACCAAGCAGCTTGTGGGATCTTAGCTTCCTGACCAGGGATTGAACCCAGGCCCACAGTAGTGAAAGCCCTGAGTCCTAACCAGGGACTGCCAGGGAATCCCTGGGTAGGGGGGTTACGTTTATCTTGGGTATACTCTCCGGTATCTTCCTTTTCCGTGCTAAGAAGTAACTCTTTCACCACCATCAACACGGCCCTGGATGCTCCTCTGCACGCGATGTGCGCCCCACCGCCTGGTCCCCTGTCTCCACAGAGCCCGTGTTCTGGTTCTACGTGAAGGAGGTGCTCAGCAAGCACGAGCTACAGCGCTTCTATGCCCTGCGCCACATCGCCTCCGACGTGGGCCGCGGCCGCGCCTGGCTGCGCTGCGCCCTCAACGAGAACTCCCTGGAGCGCTACCTGCACATGCTCCTGGCTGACCGCGGCCGGCTCAGGTACCCGGGCAGGGCTGGGGAGTGGGTGCCCCCGGGGCCGGGGCTGACCATCGCAGGATCTGCCCGCCTGCACCCGGGACGACCAGGTTCCCCTCTTCCAGCCCCCGCTTGTCTGGCTGGGCCGTTGGGCACAGTCCACCAGAGACCAGGTGAAGATGCCTGTCGGGCTCCGTCCACGTGGCAGCTGCATGGAGCAGGCACTCAGTAGATGCCTGATATTAATAAGGCCTGCCGTGTGGCGTGAGCTGTTGTCTTAGGACACGTGTGCCCCTCTTGGCAGAATTTTAATCTCGGTTTCTTTCAGATCCAGACTTTCTTGCTCTTTAGAAGTTGGGTGTTCAGTGCCCTGTTTCCTGCCGTGTACCTCCTTGCACACTGGGCACTGGATGGTTCTTCTGGCCTTTTTTTTTTTTTTAAAGAGGTTTGTTGATCTCAAACTGATGGAAAGTAACAGGGGCGTTTTAAGTTGAGAGAAGTCATTTGTTATTAGAAACAACCCCTCCCATCCTTTTGTTTTCTGTCTTTCTTGATCATACAGTTTATTCCATCAGTTAGTAGAGGCGAGGTTATGCTGCCATAACAAGCGTTTTGGAAACCTCAGTGGCTTGAGACCACCAAGTCCGTGCCTTCTGCCTGCTGCGTGTCTGTCATGGGTTGAGGATCTCGTCTCAGAGACCCAGGCTGACAGAGGCACATCTCTGCATATGCTTTCTGGACTGCCAAGGCAGACAGGGGGCTCTGGCTAAGGGAAACACTGGCCCTCCAAGCTTCTGCCCACCGTGAAGCTTCACTGCCATGCATATTTTATTGGCCAGCAAGTCACACCGCCATGGGGCTAGCTCAGCAGGGCGGGCGAGGTATGGTTATTCCACAGCGATAGGGAGGAGAAGGCACTCAGTATGTATCAGTGATAGTTACAGGCAGCCACCTTCCCTTCGGAGACATTCGATGGATGCTGTAGAACCGCTGGGACAAGACTGAAATCACTCGCAAACTGCATAGACAGCCCTGCTGGCATGTCGGTGTGCTTTCCTGTCATTGTGCCTGTGTGCCGATCTCTCTCTCTCCCTCTCTCTCCCCCTCCCTCCCTGTCCGTCTTCCTCCCTCCTTCTCTCACGCTGTTCTTTTCCCTCTGAGACGGGTGGGCCAGACATGTTTTGTGTCACGTGATGGTCCACAGAGACAGTGATCCATTCCGCCCTGGTCCCTTCAGTAACTTCCACATCCAGCGGTGCCCAGGTCCTCCACAATGAAGTGTCACCTAATTCAGTAAGCTGGTATTCATTCCATCAGTGCTGTGACACGTTCCTGTGATCTCATCCCTTGCTCTGCGTTCCCTGGCTCAGGTCTCCTCCGCTGTTTCTTCTGCTGCTCGAGGTCATCCTTTTCCCAATAGTCTAGGTGTTCGGTGTTAGGTGTTCCAGGCTTGTGCACTAAGGCTGTCAAAGATGCCCTTGCAGTTCTCTTATTTGATGTGGCCTGTGATACAGATTGTCCAGCTGTGTGTTCAGACCCTGTAGCGATGAAATGGGAGGGATGGGGGCCAGGAAGACTGGCGATAGCAGTACCCACATGCTGCTTAGGACTACTCATGTCTGAGTTGGGTGGCTGTGCATGTCTGCGGGTACCTCTGAGCACTAACCAGCTTTCACTAAAGAAAACACACTCCTGTTTCTTGGTTCCCTGGTGGCTCAGTGGTAAAGAATCTGCCTGCCAATGCAGGATAGGCGGGTTCAGTCCCTGGATCAGGAAAATCCCCTGTTGAAGGAAATGGCAACCCAACTTCAGTATTCTTGCCTGGGAAATCCCACAGATAGAGGAGCCTCGTGGGCTGCATATAATCCACAGGGTCGCAAAAGAGTCAGACATGACTAAGCGACTAAACAACAACTCATGTTTCTTAACAGCAGTTTTTTTTTTTTTTTTTTGCGAAGCTCTTTCCAGCAGATTATTTACAAGTGCCATCTGCCACCTGCATCCCCAGGTTCTGCATCTGTGGACTCAACCAGCCGTGGACTGAGTGCTGTGTTTAAGATCTGTGGCTGGTTGAACCCATGGTGGCAGAATTCGCAGATTTGGAGGGCTACCTGTACGATGCTCTTGTATGTGAGCATCCTTAACTTTGGTATCCGTAGTGGGTCCTGGAGCCAATCCCCCGTGGATACTGAGGGACAGGTGTCCTTCAGAGTCATACTCTCAGTGTCAAGGTTGAATGCGACAGTGAGCAATAAAAGGGAATCTGCTGTTAAGACTCACCGTCGTACTTCACCGAATCACTAGCCTCTAATTCAGCGTGGGAAAACCAAATTCATTTACATGCAAGAAAACCGACTGCAGTCGGTAAAGAATCACAGTCTGGGGAGTCAGAGGTCTGACTGCACTGCCAGCTTGAAGATACAGTCTGCTTCCACTGACTTCTTTGCTAGGTTGAGTATGTTGACACTGATGTCTGTCTTTTCTTTCTGTCGGTTGTATTCAGTCACTTCAGCAGCTACGTATCCGGTCTTTTGCTGAACTCCAGGTCACCCATCACTGACCGTGCTTCAGTGAAATTGAATTTTGACTCCATTAGTTTAGAGTTCTCTGACCTGGTGGGGAAGTCAGAGATGAGGATATTTCCTTGTTATTGTTTAGCTGGGGGTCGGCTAAAGAGCTGGGCCTTGGGGCCGGGAGAGCTGCCTTTGAGCCCAGGCTGTGCCATTTATTGCTGAATGACCTTGGACAATGAAATGTCCGATTGGCCTTCTGAGCCCCTCCTCTACAACTGCCGTTTAGGTCTGTGGGCTTTTTTAGCTTCCCAGCCCGTTCCAGGGGGGTAATTTGGGCTTTTGAGGCTGCTGCCCAAACTGGTGTTACATACAGATGCCTCGGTTGAAGGGAACTAAAATTTTGTTCTGAAATCGTCTCTTCTTGTGTGAGTCCACTCGGGGGTCCCTGTGAGCTGGCTTGGATTTCCTGTCTTATTTCTTAGAAACGTTGCTTGAGTGAAAGTCACCACTGTTTGTCCCCTTTTCCTTTCTGCTTCGTAAGTAGTGTGTTTCCATCTCATGCCTGTCTTGGTACGCTCAGGCTCTAATGATCTCAGGGGATCCACGAGGAAGTTGTAGGATATACGCATCCAATCCTTTGTTTATAACCAGAAGACCCGGCACAGCAGATCTTGCACGGCCACTTTGGCATGGACAGGCACGGACTTTCCAGGGAGCCATATGAAGGAGTTGTTTGGCTAATGGATGCTGAGAACGACGGTTCAGAGCATTCCCTCTCTCTCTTTTCCATTTGCAGCACGTTTTATGAAGACTGGGCTTTTGTCATGGATGAAGAAAGGTCTAGCATGCTTCCCACCATGGCGGCTGGTAAGCTTGGCCAGGGCCAGGGGTGCGGGGCAGGGGGTCCTGTGAAGCTTGGTGAGCAGAGGAGCTGCCTGGGAGTGAAAGTGTAACTCCACGGGGTGCTGTGGGTTCCCCGTCCCTCACTGAATGAAAGGGCCACTCATCACTCGCCACCATCCTTCCTTTAGTGGTGATGAACACTGAGGCCATTTATCTAGAACTGTGATACCCTGGCTGGGAAAGCATGGGGTTGCGGGGTTTTGGCTGAGGCTTTGCAAGTGTGAGATAAAGATCCAGGGAACTGGGGGAGGAGACACATCTTGGAAGCCTGGCTCTCCCTTCCTCTGGCAGGTGGCCTGAGGCAGATGCGTTGAGGTTTTTACCTTTACCTTCCTCTTCTGCAAGGTGGGAATCCTGATGGCACTGCAGTCACATTGATAGGGTTGTGAAGGAATCAGACGAGAGAGTCAGTGTCTGATTTGTCCTGGTGAAAGCCCTGCCTTGATGCTAGTTGATGAAGTGTAGAATTGTCTAACGTTTGACTCTCACTCAAAAGGTGAATGCAACTGAAGTGGGGTACCTTGCTTCTTTCTTCCAAATCCTTTGTGGCCTCCCCTTTCTCTCTTTCCTGAAAGTTTTCAATGAGTCCCACCTACTGAGTTACATTGGGTTTGTCCATTGATGAGGAAAAGTCAGATGACCATGATGTTGCACGTAGGCCATAGGAGACCAGTGCGCATTTTTGCCTGAAGATGTAATGGACATGATATTAGTGCACGTTTTTTTTTTTTAATTGGAGGATAATTGCTTTACAGTGTTGTGTTGGTTACTGCCATATGACAACGTGAATCAGCCATAATTTTATATATCCCTTCCTTCTTGATTGGAGAAGGAAATGGCAACCCACTCCAGTATTCTTGCCTGGAGAATTCCATGGACAGAGGAGCGTCCATGGGGTCGTGACTGGCACTTCCTCCCTCCCTCCCTCTTGATCCTCCATTCCCCGCCCCCCACTCGCCCCCACCATCCCACTTTGCTAGGTCATCACAGAATGCCAGGCTGGGCTCCCTGTGTTAATAGCAGCTTTCTGCTAATTATCTGTTTTGCACAATAGTGTGTATCTGTCATTTTTTTTTTGATTGATTACCAAGCTGATTTTGGTGGGTGATGGTCTTTAATACTCTGTAAGAGATGCTGTTGTCCCTGTTTTATAGATAAAGAAACTGAAGCTCAGAGAGGCCATGAATGGCTTGACCAAGATCTCAGAGCTACTGAGTGCCCAGGCAGTCCGACCTCAGAGTTTAAGCCTTCCCCTCCCCATGACTGACTTCTTATTTGCGTTTGTCTTCCTGACAGATAGGGAAAGACTTTGGAAGACTCGACTCCCATGATAGCGGTGTCTCCTGACCCCAGTTTTGTGGGAGTTTTTTTGCTTGTTTTTTTAAGTCACCGTCTGAGATGAGTGTGTACCCTCTGTGTCCTCTAATGTCTGCAGCTTGTTTATTGTGTTGGAAGTGTGACTGTTGAACAGCAGACACTCCAGACTTTTCCCTTTTCGGGGCGTAGGTCTGAACTCCATACTCTTCGCAATTAACATCGACAACAAGGACTTAAATGGGCAGAGTAAGTTTGCTCCCACTGTCTCGGACCTCTTGAAGGAATCCACGCAGAATGTGACCTCCTTGCTGAAGGAATCCACGCAAGGAGTGAGCAGCCTCTTCAGGGAGATCACAGCGTCCTCGGCTGTCTCCATCCTCAGCAGAGCAGAGCAGGAAACCGGCCCCCTGCCCGTGGTGTCCAAGCACGTCGGTGCCGGTGAGAGAGGACGGGCCGGGGGGTGGCGACTGGGGGTCGGGCGGGGATGAGATGAAAGCACCCAGGGAAGTGGAATCCGATACACTGGTATTTTTCAGTTCACGTTTGTGTCTGTCTTTCTTACTCTTATTCACTCAGAAAGGGTGCTGAGAGGCTTCCTGGGACGTGAAGATGACAGGGTAGCCAAGCCAACAGCTCAGTCAGAGCAAACCGAGAGGGAGGGCATGGTGGTCACGTGAAGCCGGAGGAGGCTGCCCTTCATGCCCTTGTCCCTTCCTCCATCCATTCGTTCAATTATCCTTCTGATCAGTGGGATGAAAGCCCAGCATAGGGTGCTATGGAGAACGTAGACTGTTAAGGGGGTTTAAGTGGAGGCCGGGGAAAGAGAGGAGATGGTTGGCTTTGAGTCTAGGCTCTGGGGAGGCAAAGGAAAGTGGATTCAGTTCTGATTAATTTCATAAGAAGTTTTACAGTGCCCCTTGAACCTTCTGGGACACCCAGAACGTTGAAACAGCAAAACAGGAAATTTTGGGTATAAGGGCTTAATCCTGATATTCTCAAATCCCTTAAATAAGGTAGTAATCATGGTCCTCCCTTTGGAGTTATTAGTGATGGGGAAGCTCAGAATTCTATGAAGTCTTTGGTATACACTGGCTTTATCTGTCTTGCCTTCTCCTTTTTTTTTTTTTTTAATTATTAAAAAAAATTTTTTGGCTGTGCCACAGAGCACGTGGGGTCTTAGTTCCCTGACCAGGGATCGAACCTGTGCCCCCTGCACTGGAAGTGCAGAGTCTTAACCACTGGACCACCAGGAGGGCCTGCCCTCTCCTTCTTGAGCAGAGACCTCATGCAAATGACACGGACTGTTGGTGACTGTACCAGAGATGCTGGGATTTGTGCACCCAAAGGAGTGTCGTTTCTGTCCATTTTGGGAACCCTGCTTTTGACGTTGTCTCCAAGTTGGGACACCCTGGTGATACATCACCATGTCACACCTTAGTGGATGGATTTGTCTTTTTGGAATTGGCTCCAAAGTGCTTCACACCCAAGGTTGATGATTAAGATGAGCGAACAAACTGGCTCACCTAAGTGCTAGGCACCAAGGCAGTCTTGACTTCTGTTTCAGTTTGTCTTTGCTGTGTAACAAACAGCTCCAAAATGTAGTAGCTTAAAACAGACAACCTCAATTTATTCCTTTTTTGTGAGTCTGTGGGTTGGTGGGATGGTTCTTCTGCTGGTTTCACCTGGGCTCCCTCATGGGGCTGCATTCAGCTGGTAACTGAGCTGGAAGGTCCAAGGTGGCCCCACTCATGCATCTGGAGTTGGTGCTGACTCTTGGCTGGGGCATCTTAGTTTCCCCTATGTTGGCCTCTCCTCCTCCAATAAGTTAGACTGGCTTCTTCTATGGTAATTTCAGGGCATTATTGCATGAGGGTAATGCCTGGGCTCTAGAACTCACACATTTGTTATTTCTGCCACATTCTGTTCTTAAAAGCACAGCACTAAGCTGGCCTAGAGTCAAGAGGGTGGAGAAGTAGCCGCCACCCAGGATGGGAGCAGTCCTGCTGAAAAGGGGCATCTTGCAGGGTTGGGAGAAACTGGGGCTGTTGAACAATCAGTTACAATCCCTAAACTGATTTTCTTGGTCTCATCTCCCAGCCATGAGAGTGTTTTCCAAAGTGAACGGGTAAAAATCATTTCAGTTATGATTCATCTTTTGAATCACAGTGCTTGGAAAGGTTGCTTAGAAGGAATGATTGTAATGTGTGCTCTGTGACGTATTTCAAACCAGAAGTAGAGGCCTATATCCATTTTGCTTGGTTTTGCATAGACAAATTCTGCACCCCTCCCAAGGATTAAAAAAAGATCTGAGTTTATCTTCAATTTTTTTTCGGGTAGAATAGTAAGAGATTTTCCACAGCCTAGAGGCAGGATGGGTCGATCATTGCTTTTTCTTATCTCATATCTTTTGCCAGATGCCAAATGTAAAAGGGAGCGGAAGAAGAAAAAGAAGGTGACCAACATCATCTCCTTTGATGACGAGGAAGACGAGCAGAGCTCCGGTGATGTTTTCAAGAAGATCCCCGGGGCGGGGGAGAGCTCAGAGGAGAACTCCGACCGGTCCTCGATCAATATCATGTCGGCCTTCGAAAGCCCCTTTGGGCCAAATTCCAACGGAAGTCAGGGCAGCAACTCTTGGAAAATTGATTCTCTATCTCTGAATGGGGAGTTTGGGTACCAGAAACTGGATGTAAAGAGCATTGATGATGAAGACGCGGATGAGAACGAGGATGACGTGTACGGGAGCACGCCGGGAAGGAAGCGTCCGGGCCACTCGGAGTTGCCAGAGAAGTAAGTTCCACCCGAGAGCTTCTATGAAAGGGTAGTAGGGAACTTCCCGGGTGGGCTAGCGGCTAAGACGTCACCTTCCAGTGCAGGAGGTGTGGGTTCGATCCTTGGTCAGCGAGCTGAGATCCCATGTGCCCCAAGGTCAAAAAACCAAACATGAAAAACAGAAGCAATATTGTGAGAAATTCAGTAAAGACTTTAAAAATGGTCCACATCTCAGGAATCTGCCTGCCAGCGCAGGTGACACAGGTTTGATCCCTGGTCTGGGAGGATTCCACTTGCCTCGGAGCAGGTAAGCCCGTGTACCACAACTGCTGAGCCTGTGCCCTAGGGCCCGAGAGCTGCTAGCTGCCGCTGAGCCCGTGGACTGCAGCGATCGAAGCCCGCACACCCTGGCGCCACTCAGGAATCTGCCTGCCAGCGCAGGTGACACAGGTTTGATCCCTGGTCTGGGAGGATTCCACTTGCCTCGGAGCAGGTAAGCCCGTGTACCACAACTGCTGAGCCTGTGCCCTAGGGCCCGAGAGCTGCTAGCTGCCGCTGAGCCCGTGGACTGCAGCGATCGAAGCCCGCACACCCTGGCGCCTGTGCTCTGCAACAAGGGAAGCCACTGCAGTAAGCCCACGCACCACAGCTAGAGACAGTGCAGAGTAGCCCCGGCTTGCTACCACTAGAGAAAAGCCCACGCAGCAACGAAGACCCAGCATAGCCACGTAAATAAGTTAAAAAAAGATCCACAGTAAAAAAAAAACACCTTACAAAATGTGAAAAAAAAAAGAGGGGGGGTTGGTACACAGACTGCTGGCTCTTTCTGCAGTTTTGGGTGATGTTAGACTGCAAGTTTTTTATTTGTTTGTGGCATCTTTCATTATTCAGATCTTGATTTTGGGAGAAGGAGCATGAACTTACTTTTTCCTGAGAACTAAGTGCAGGGAATGTATATATTATTGGAAGGTACTTATAGCATTGGTGTCAAGATGTAAGACCTGAAATTCTTGCTTTGTGTTTATGTCTTTCATTTTATAACTTGAATTTTGCTCGCATGTCTTACTTGCCACCAGCCCAGGAAGTTCAGGAGAGAGGCAAGGTATTTTAGAGAACAGACTCAGGCTGGTAATGTCTGTGTTTATTCGCAGGGTAACTTGCTAGCTCCGTGGCTTAGTTTATACTAGGATGGACAAGTTTCTTCACCTCCCAGAGCCTCAGGCCTCACCTGAGGTCTGAGAGAACAACAGCACGTGCTTTGTAGAGCTGTTGTCCCGTCCGTGGGACCCTGCGAGTGAGGCCTTGGGCATTGGTGCTGGCACGTCGAGAAGGACAGCCCTGCAGCAGTGGCTGCTGTGGCGCGGTAACCCTTGTAATCATTCCTGTCCTTGTTCTTACCCTCATTCTTGACCGTGCTGGGTCTTCACTGCAGTGAGGGCTTTTCTCCAGTTGCGGAGGACGGGGACGGCTCTCACTTGCGGTGCACAGCTTCTCACTGTAGTGCCTTCTCTTTTGCAAAGCATAGGCTCTGGAGAGTGGGCTTGGTAGTTGTGGCGCACGGGCTTAGCTGCCCCGTGGCCTGTGGAATCTTCCCGGACCAGGGATCGAACCCATGTCGCCTGCATTGACAGGTGGACTTTTAACCACTGAAGCACCAGGGAAGTCCTGCTCTTACTCTTGAGGCTGAAATCAGCTAGTGACCTCTTCACCCGAGCTCTGGAGTGTGCGTGCCACCTAGTCACGGCCGTCTTCAAAACCAGCCGCGAAAGTGTACAGTGAAGAGACTGAGGCCCCACGGGGCGCTGAAGAGGCCAAGTGGCCTCCAGTCCTAAGCTTGGTGCCTCTATGTGTTGAGTCAGAGTTTTTCTTCTTTCTCGTGAGACTCTGCCTGTCTTTGTCTTTGAGTTTTACTCTTATCCTCGTTCACGTGGATGCTCAGGATAGCAGCGTTGCCCCCGTATCATCTAGGAGAGACCAGATGCAGCAAGCTGCAGACACACTGTATCCTAATACTTAGACTGGTCCCGGGGGTTCGTGGGTGTCACTCACTTGATGGATGAAAGAACCAGATTCTTTAATGCAGAGTTGAGATTTGTCAAAGCAATGGGCAAGACCAGGATTAAGGTTAGGTTGTGCTGGCTCCATTTTTTTTCCTGCCCAAGGTTTCTCCTCCCCCTGCTGTATGTTAGGGAAGCCCCCCTGTGGCATTGCTCTTGCCCACTGGGTATGGATGATTTTGTACCTGGGTCCAGTTTTGTGAACCATGCTGTTAGAGTTCTCCAGAAAAACAGAACCGATAGCATATGTGTGTGTGTTTCTGCATGTGTATGTTGAATGTATTCATCTACAGAGATCTACTTTAAGAAAACTGGCTCATGTGATTGTGGAACTTAACAAGTCTAAAATCTGCAAGGTAGGCCTGCAAACTGGAGGCCAGGGAAGGACTGCAGTTCGAATCTGAAGACAATCTGCTGGCAGAATTTCTTCTTCTTTGGTGGTAGAACGTCTGTGTTTTTCTACTGAGGCCTTTAACTGATTAGGTGAGGACCCCCTCCCCCCCGCCCCGACTTATGGAGGGTGATCTGCTTTACTTGCACTCTCCTGACTTACATTTTAATCTCATCTAACCAAATGCCTTCCCAGAGACATCAAGAATAACGTTTGGTCAAATATTTGGGTACCGTGGCCTAGCCAAGTTGATACATAAAGTTAACTATCACACCTGGCCTATGGTTCTTCCCCTGGGCCTTTTAGGAAATGCCATTTGCATTTTCTGTTACTCCAGGCAAGCGCATCTCCGAGTTGCTTCACTCCACGAGTCGGTTTTGTGGCCTCAGACAGTTGTTTCTCTTCCTGCTGGACCAGTGCCAGTGAGGGGAGGCCAGCTTGCGAGCCAGGGCAGCCGCCGGCATTGTGATGTGTGAGCCACAAAACAGTGCAGCCTGACCTTTGCAGGCTTAGCCCTCCGAGGCTGCTGGGCCTCCTGTGGACTATGGACAGCTGCTCCCTGGCATAAAGAGGGGACCTCGAGCCAACNTCCTGCTGGACCAGTGCCAGTGAGGGGAGGCCAGCTTGCGAGCCAGGGCAGCCGCCGGCATTGTGATGTGTGAGCCACAAAACAGTGCAGCCTGACCTTTGCAGGCTTAGCCCTCCGAGGCTGCTGGGCCTCCTGTGGACTATGGACAGCTGCTCCCTGGCATAAAGAGGGGACCTCGAGCCAACATCCTGCAGAGCATCTTGGGGAAAGAGCAGTGATGAAATGGCCCACTGAGTAATGCTTTGATTTTGCTTCTAAGCTAGATTCATGTGAAAGGTCTGGGAACCTGGAAGGCTGGGACTTTAGAGTTTAATAGCACGGCCAGGTTTGTGGGAGGAAAGGGGCCAGGCCGGGAGAAGCACGTGCTGGGTGGCAGTGGCCGCTGGCAAAGTCAAATGCTCTGATTGTTTTTCATTAAAGATGTGCTGTTGGCCAAATACTGGGTTTACACCTCCATGTGCTGGCAGTTAAACCACTTCTTGGATGACTGAGGAAAGCTCTTGTGCCTGCTACCTCAGTATTTATAAGTGGTTCAGTTCAGCTCAGTCGCTCAGTCGAGTCTGACTCTTTGCGACCCCATGAATCGCAGCACTCCAGGCTTCCTTCTCCATCACCAACTCATGAAACTTGCACAAACTCATGTCCATCGAGTCAGTGATGCCATCCAACCATCTCATCTTCTGATGACCCCTTCTCCTCCTGCCTTCAATCTTTCCCAGCATCAGGGTCTTTTCCAAGGAGTCAGTTCTTCGCATCATTTTTTTTTGATTGATTACCAAGCTGATTTTGGTGGGTGATGGTCTTTAATACTCTGTAAGAGATGCTGTTGTCCCTGTTTTATAGATAAAGAAACTGAAGCTCAGAGAGGCCATGAATGGCTTGACCAAGATCTCAGAGCTACTGAGTGCCCAGGCAGTCCGACCTCAGAGTTTAAGCCTTCCCCTCCCCATGACTGACTTCTTATTTGCGTTTGTCTTCCTGACAGATAGGGAAAGACTTTGGAAGACTCGACTCCCATGATAGCGGTGTCTCCTGACCCCAGTTTTGTGGGAGTTTTTTTGCTTGTTTTTTTAAGTCACCGTCTGAGATGAGTGTGTACCCTCTGTGTCCTCTAATGTCTGCAGCTTGTTTATTGTGTTGGAAGTGTGACTGTTGAACAGCAGACACTCCAGACTTTTCCCTTTTCGGGGCGTAGGTCTGAACTCCATACTCTTCGCAATTAACATCGACAACAAGGACTTAAATGGGCAGAGTAAGTTTGCTCCCACTGTCTCGGACCTCTTGAAGGAATCCACGCAGAATGTGACCTCCTTGCTGAAGGAATCCACGCAAGGAGTGAGCAGCCTCTTCAGGGAGATCACAGCGTCCTCGGCTGTCTCCATCCTCAGCAGAGCAGAGCAGGAAACCGGCCCCCTGCCCGTGGTGTCCAAGCACGTCGGTGCCGGTGAGAGAGGACGGGCCGGGGGGTGGCGACTGGGGGTCGGGCGGGGATGAGATGAAAGCACCCAGGGAAGTGGAATCCGATACACTGGTATTTTTCAGTTCACGTTTGTGTCTGTCTTTCTTAACTCTTATTCACTCAGAAAGGGTGCTGAGAGGCTTCCTGGGACGTGAAGATGACAGGGTAGCCAAGCCAACAGCTCAGTCAGAGCAAACCGAGAGGGAGGGCATGGTGGTCACGTGAAGCCGGAGGAGGCTGCCCTTCATGCCCTTGTCCCTTCCTCCATCCATTCGTTCAATTATCCTTCTGATCAGTGGGATGAAAGCCCAGCATAGGGTGCTATGGAGAACGTAGACTGTTAAGGGGGTTTAAGTGGAGGCCGGGGAAAGAGAGGAGATAGTTGGCTTTGAGTCTAGGCTCTGGGGAGGCAAAGGAAAGTGGATTCAGTTCTGATTAATTTCATAAGAAGTTTTACAGTGCCCCTTGAACCTTCTGGGACACCCAGAACGTTGAAACAGCAAAACAGGAAATTTTGGGTATAAGGGCTTAATCCTGATATTCTCAAATCCCTTAAATAAGGTAGTAATCATGGTCCTCCCTTTGGAGTTATTAGTGATGGGGAAGCTCAGAATTCTATGAAGTCTTTGGTATACACTGGCTTTATCTGTCTTGCCTTCTCCTTTTTTTTTTTTTTTAATTATTAAAAAAAATTTTTTGGCTGTGCCACAGAGCACGTGGGGTCTTAGTTCCCTGACCAGGGATCGAACCTGTGCCCCCTGCACTGGAAGTGCAGAGTCTTAACCACTGGACCACCAGGAGGGCCTGCCCTCTCCTTCTTGAGCAGAGACCTCATGCAAATGACACGGACTGTTGGTGACTGTACCAGAGATGCTGGGATTTGTGCACCCAAAGGAGTGTCGTTTCTGTCCATTTTGGGAACCCTGCTTTTGACGTTGTCTCCAAGTTGGGACACCCTGGTGATACATCACCATGTCACACCTTAGTGGATGGATTTGTCTTTTTGGAATTGGCTCCAAAGTGCTTCACACCCAAGGTTGATGATTAAGATGAGCGAACAAACTGGCTCACCTAAGTGCTAGGCACCAAGGCAGTCTTGACTTCTGTTTCAGTTTGTCTTTGCTGTGTAACAAACAGCTCCAAAATGTAGTAGCTTAAAACAGACAACCTCAATTTATTCCTTTTTTGTGAGTCTGTGGGTTGGTGGGATGGTTCTTCTGCTGGTTTCACCTGGGCTCCCTCATGGGGCTGCATTCAGCTGGTAACTGAGCTGGAAGGTCCAAGGTGGCCCCACTCATGCATCTGGAGTTGGTGCTGACTCTTGGCTGGGGCATCTTAGTTTCCCCTATGTTGGCCTCTCCTCCTCCAATAAGTTAGACTGGCTTCTTCTATGGTAATTTCAGGGCATTATTGCATGAGGGTAATGCCTGGGCTCTAGAACTCACACATTTGTTATTTCTGCCACATTCTGTTCTTAAAAGCACAGCACTAAGCTGGCCTAGAGTCAAGAGGGTGGAGAAGTAGCCGCCACCCAGGATGGGAGCAGTCCTGCTGAAAAGGGGCATCTTGCAGGGTTGGGAGAAACTGGGGCTGTTGAACAATCAGTTACAATCCCTAAACTGATTTTCTTGGTCTCATCTCCCAGCCATGAGAGTGTTTTCCAAAGTGAACGGGTAAAAATCATTTCAATTATGATTCATCTTTTGAATCACAGTGCTTGGAAAGGTTGCTTAGAAGGAATGATTGTAATGTGTGCTCTGTGACGTATTTCAAACCAGAAGTAGAGGCCTATATCCATTTTGCTTGGTTTTGCATAGACAAATTCTGCACCCCTCCCAAGGATTAAAAAAAGATCTGAGTTTATCTTCAATTTTTTTTCGGGTAGAATAGTAAGAGATTTTCCACAGCCTAGAGGCAGGATGGGTCGATCATTGCTTTTTCTTATCTCATATCTTTTGCCAGATGCCAAATGTAAAAGGGAGCGGAAGAAGAAAAAGAAGGTGACCAACATCATCTCCTTTGATGACGAGGAAGACGAGCAGAGCTCCGGTGATGTTTTCAAGAAGATCCCCGGGGCGGGGGAGAGCTCAGAGGAGAACTCCGACCGGTCCTCGATCAATATCATGTCGGCCTTCGAAAGCCCCTTTGGGCCAAATTCCAACGGAAGTCAGGGCAGCAACTCTTGGAAAATTGATTCTCTATCTCTGAATGGGGAGTTTGGGTACCAGAAACTGGATGTAAAGAGCATTGATGATGAAGACGCGGATGAGAACGAGGATGACGTGTACGGGAGCACGCCGGGAAGGAAGCGTCCGGGCCACTCGGAGTTGCCAGAGAAGTAAGTTCCGCCCGAGAGCTTCTATGAAAGGGTAGTNTTTGAAATAGCTCTACTGGAATTCCATCACCTCCACTAGCTTTGTTTGTAGTGATGCTTTTAAGGCCCACTTGACTTCACATTCCAAGATGTCTGATTCTAGATGAGTGATCACACCATCGTGATTATCTGGGTTGTGAAGATCCTTTTTGTACAGTTCTTCTGTGTATTCTTGCCACCTCTTCTTAATATCTTCTGCTTCTGTTAGGTCCATACCATTTCTGTCCTTTATTGAGCCCGTCTTTGCATGAAATGTTCCTTTGGTATCTCTAATTTTCTTGAAGAGTTCTCTAGTCTTTCCCATTCTATTGTTTTCCTCTATTTCTTTGCAGTGATCACTGAGGAAGGCTTTCTTATCTCTCTCCTTGCTATTCTTTGGAACTCTGCATTCAGATGGGTGTACCTTTCCTTTTCTCCTTTGCCTTTAGCTTCTCTTCTTTACTCAGCTGTTTTAAGGCTTCCTCAGACAACCATTTTGCCTTTTTGCATTTCTTCTTCTTGAGGATGGTGTTGATCACTGCCTCCTGTACAATGTGATGAACCTCCATCCTTAGTTCTTAAGGCACTCTATCAGATCTAATCCCTTGAATCTATTTGTCACTTCTACTGTGTAATTATCAGGGATTTGATTTAGGTGGATTTGATTTATAAGTGGTAGCTTTTCTTGTTTTTGACCATGCTGCCTGGCATTTGGGATCCTTGACCAGGGACCGAACCCATTTCTTCAGTGGAAGTGCAGGCTTAACCACTGGACTGCCAGGGAAACCCCTGCTTATTTTTCTTAAAAAAGAATAATACCTTTATTATAAAAAGGGGTTTTCATGTCACTTTATATGTGCTCCATGAAACCAACAGGGAAGTGGGGTGAAAACATAATTTGAAAAGAACTACAAGCCTGAAAAAAGTTGCGTTTAAATAGCCTCTATGTAAATGCAGAGTGAAACCCGACAGTGCACTTTGCCATCATCTTCATCACGTTTGAAAAAGAGAAATAGGTCGAGGACGGGCCTGGTTGAGCGCCCTGCCAGGATGGCCAGCTCTCTGTGCCCTCCACGCTCAGCGTCTGCCAGACACACGGTAGGCATTAACTCGTACAATGATCAGGCCAACCCTTGGTCATGTCATCCTGACCGAGCGTTGGCCACGTCCACAGCTTCGGGGAGGACAGTGTGACACCACGTCAGGAGCCTTAAAAATGCTCTGTCGCTGTTCTTCAGTCAGTCGTGTCTGACTCTTGCGGCCCCATGGACCGCAGCACTCCGGGCTTCACTGTCCTTTACCATCTCCCGGAGTTTGTGCAAACTCATGTCCATCGAGTCGGTGATGCCATCCAACCATCTCATCCTCTGTCGTCCCCTTCTCCTCTTGCCCTCAATGTTTCAGTTCAGTTCAGTTCAGTCGCTCAGTCGTGTCCGACTCTTTGCGACCTCATGAATCGCAGCACACCAGGCCTCCCTCGATTTAGTAATTCCACTGCCGGGAAGCTGTGCTGAGGATGGGTCTCAGGACAAAGGCTGTTGCCTCCAGATGACAATGTGCTGGTTTAGAGAAACAGCGCAGGGGACCTGACCAAAAGGTGCAGGCACGGAGGAACACGCACGGAGGAACACTCACTGTGAACAGCGGAGTATTTCATAGTTCAGATCTTAAATCTTAATATTCAGGATCTTAAACATCTTAAATGGCATCTGAGAGTATCCACATAGTGTGAGGATGAGCTTATACATTGAATGAAAGAAGGAAATTATAAAAACCTACATTTAGTTGTGTTACAGCCTCTTAAAGAGAAGTATGCAAGTCAAGAAAAAGACACTGAGGCGATTGTGTCCAGGTCAGTCATGTTTTGGATAACGTGCCTTTGGGTTTGTTATTTTCCCTTTCCTCTTTGGGCTTCCCTGGTGGCTCAGAGGGTAAAGAGTCTGCCTGCACTGCAGGAGACCTGGGTTCCATCCCTGGGTCAAGAAGATCCTCTGGAGAAGGGAGTGGCAACCCACTCCAGTGTTCTTGCCTGAAGACGCTCTTGGACAGAGGAGCCTAGCGGGCTGTCATCTCTCGGGTCACAAAGAGTCAGACATGACTAAGCAACCAGCCCTACCCTCCTCTTTGTGGCATTGTCTAGTTTTTTTTCTTTTTTTTTTAAGAATCTTCTCTAATGGAAAGCAACACCCATTCTGGTGTTGGCACCGTATTCTGAATTGGTCTCTGCCTCAGGAATGACTTCAGTGTAACCGCTTTTTGAGATGGGGGTCCCTTGCCCACTTTTATGTGGATCCGAACCTCAGCTGGTGGGGCCTGACTTTACCTTGTGCTCTGTACGTGTTGTTGGAAAGTGGCAAGATGTGTGTCCTCTTAGAAGCAGCGGAGTAGCGCAGAAACATACATACTGCCAGGGAATTTGCTGTATGACACAGGGATCTCAACCTGGTGCTCCCTGACAACCTAGAGGGATAAATTGCAGTGAGGTAGGAGGGAGGCTTACGGGGGAGAGACCATATATATTACCTGTGGCCACTTCATGTTGATGTGTGGCAGAAACCATCACAACAAGTAAAGCAGTTATCCTCTAATTAAAAATAGATAAATTTAAAAAATTACAGAAGTGAAGATTCAACAACAACAGAAAGAAACAGTGGGAGATTCCACCCGCCTGGAGCTGGCACAGCAGCCAGGAGAGGGCTGTGGTTTCGCGGCGTGCCCCGAGGGGCACCCTGGCTGCCTCTGGGTGTCTGTCTGGGAGTCCCCCTGGTTGCCAGCTGCTGGATCGAAGCCCCGGGCAGGCAGGCAGTTCTTTACAGATTGTAGAGGCAGAGCCGTGTTCACCCCAGCACCCAGCTCTGCTGCGGGGCACATAGGCGGGGCGCTTCCTCTCCCATGCCTCATGGAGAGTGTTACCTGCAGGCCTAAGTCACAGAGCTGGCAAAAGTCTGTTAAGGTCACTTCTCCTTGTGTGTCTTGCTGAGTGTCACATGTGTGGCCAAAAGCTCCAGGGGACTCAAAGGAGAATGGCTGCAGGACAGGCTTAAAGGAAGAGTTGGCAGAGACTTCCCTGGTGGCAGCGTGGTTAAGAATCCGCCTGCCAGTGCGGGGGACACAGGTTCGATCCCTGGTCTGGGAAGATCCCACACGCCCTGGAGCAACTAAGCCCCGTGCCGTGCAACTACTTAAGCCCAAGCACCCTAGAGCCCATGCTCTGCAGCAAGAAGCCACCACGATGAGCAGCCTGGCCCCTCAGTGAGGCATAGCCCCCACTCACCGCAGCTAGAGAAGGCCCACGCATAGCAGTGAAGACCCAGTGTAGCCATAAATAAAGAAATAACATTTTTAAAAAGTTTAAAAACCTGGCAAACTAGCCTGTTGGCCAAATCAACCGCCAGGCCAAGAATGGCTGTTATATTTTTTAAAGCTTTGTAAACCAATAGGGGAAAAAAAAAAAAAACTCAACAAAGAAGTATAGTGGACGAGATGGTTGGATGGCATCACCACCTCAGTGGACATGAGTCTGAGCACACTCCGGGGGATGGAGCAGGACAGGGGCGCCTGGCGTGCTGCCGTCCATGGGGTTGCAAAGAACTGGATGCAGCTTAGCTACTGAGCAGCCACAATGGCCACGTAGCCTAAAGTGTCGACTGTCTGGTCCTTTTCAAAAAATTTTGTTAATCCCTGCTCCATATGAAAGAAATACATACATTGTGTATCATGATGGGCAGTGGCCAGGAGACTCATAGTAACTGGATCCGGAAGACCTGGGCTGAATTCTGCCAGCCTTGGTCCTGGCCAAGTGATGAACTTGGACCAGTCACCTGATCTCTCTGAGTTGTTTTCGGCTCCTCCTTTTCCCTCCCCATCCTCTCCTTTTCCTTCCTCCTCCTCCTCCTCTCTGCCTCCCTCCCTCCATTAAGTAGCTGACTGTGATCTGCTGTGGTCTTCTTTACATCTGATTTATGATGTGAGTTTATAAACCTTCAAGTCCTGCACAGATGCATCTTGGTGTTTATCAGTGTTGGCTTCTTGCCCAGAAGTAGATACTTTCTCAACCCCACGTAACCGAACCAGCCTGGTGTTACAAAGGTTGAACAGGCTAGTTTGGCGTGGGTAAGGTGACACTGTAACAGATCATGAGCCTGGTTAATATTCGAGCTGACCCCCTTTCTTGGAAGTGGCCCAGACACGGTCCGGTCTGGTTCTGTCCTTTTACTCCCGAGGGTTTGAGAATCAGTGAGGCAGAGGGACACTGGCCCAAGCTTAGTGCAGAGCCCAGAGCCCGTGGGGCCTCCTCTCACTTCAGCCCTGGCCTGTGCCGCCCCCCACTTCCCTCCCTGTTCCCCCTCCACCTCCCCTGGTGGCCCCAGCGCTTCCTTCCCCACTCACTTCAAACCTCCCTTCTTCACAATCCGTCCACCACCTTCCCAGCCAGGCCCATGAACCTGAGCCGCCATTTCTCACTTTCTTGTGGGACCACATGTTTCAGCCGCCCCCCACTTCCCTCCCTGTTCCCCCTCCACCTCCCCTGGTGGCCCCAGCGCTTCCTTCCCCACTCACTTCAAACCTCCCTTCTTCACAATCCGTCCACCACCTTCCCAGCCAGGCCCATGAACCTGAGCCGCCATTTCTCACTTTCTTGTGGGACCACATGTTTCATGCCGGGCTTCCCAGGTGGTGCTCGTGGCAAAGAACCCACCTGCCAGTGCAGGAGATGTAAGAGACGTGGGTTCGATCCCTGGGTTGGGAAGATCCCCTGGAGAAGGGTATGGCAATGCACTCCAGTATTCTTGCCTGGAGAATCCCTGGAGTCTGGTGGGTTATAGAGGAGTCTGATGGTCACAGAGTCAGACATGACCGAAGTGACTTAGCACACATGCACATACTTCGTGTCTGCACCTCCCAGCAGACTGTAAGCTCCATGAGAGCAGGATAGACCTTATTGGCTGGCTCTTTGCCAGCACAGTGTGTGTGTGTGCGTGTGTGCATGCATGCACGCATGTGTGTGTTTACGGCCTGGCAGGTAGGAGGGGCTCAGTACGCATGGGCTGAAAGAGCAAGCGCAGTAGGGCCGGCTCCCCCCAACCCCACGCCCCAGGCCTCCTCGTGTTCTCAACCCCTCCCGGGCTGGGGGGTTCCCTGGGGGGGCTGGGTGGGACCCTGACCCGCAGCTGTGTTCTCTCCCCCAGGCCGCGGGATGGGGGCGCCTGCCTCTCCCAGATGCATGGCTGGGCCCCGCTGCAGGTGCTGCACGGCCACGCCGAGATGCTCTTCCCGGTCAGCGGCGTGGGCTCCTACGGGCCTGCAGGTGGGTGTTCCCGGTTCCTCCCTGCCTCCCGCGTGGGCTGCGGCCAGAGCAGCGGCAGGAGAGGCCGGATCGGGGTCACGTCTGTGGGCAGGGGTGGGGGGAAGGGGAGGCAGGGAGGCAGGGAGGCCGGGGCTCAGGGCAGACAGCCTCTCTCAGCAGGGGAGCCCCACCTCGCTGAACCAGGGTATTTTGCGGAGCTCTCGCCTGAGCGGGTGTTGGCATGTCGCCTGAGAGCCCCCAGGCCCGCTTCCTTTCTTGTCAGCGATGTTGAACTTGGTGGTGTACAGGCAGATTACAAATGGTGACCATTATTTTTGCCTTTCAGGAGGAGGGAGGTCAGAACCCGTAGCTCTAAAGACCCTTGCACCCTTAGCAGCTGAGGGCTTGGGGGTCAGGGAGTAAGCTTGCCGAAAAGTGGGCAAGCCTTTCTGGCCCGTTCCTTGTGACTGAGGGGGCACGCGTGTGGTTTGTTATTATTTTCTTTAGCTGGAGGAGGTTGGGTCGGGGGTGTCGGGGTGAGGGTGGGAGTCGTGGCTGAGCCCGGCGCGCCCGGTGGGGTGGGTGTGCATGGTGCCCGGCACGGAGGAGCGCTGGGTCGTTCCAGTGCCCCCTGCAGCCCCACCGTGTCGGCGAGGCCTCCCCACACCCGCAGTGTGGGTGCCCCTCTCGCCCTCGGGGGTCCAGGTTTAGCAAGCCATGGACGGTGGTGAATGGGGGCCCACCGGCTGCTCAGGAAGCTGTCTTTCTGAGCCAGATGACAGATGGTTGTCATGGCGCCGCGTGAGGAACAGAAACCCCCTCAGACTAGCTCGGGGAGGGCGGGTCCGTTCCCGGGTGCGGTCGGGGCTGGGGGCGCGGCAGTCACCTCGAAGTTGCCGGGGGGCAGGTGCCGCCCGCGAGGCGGTGTTGCTTGTGTGAGTGACGGCCGTCCCCAGGCTGGTCTCCTCTCCAGGGAAGTGTGGACGGCGATGAACACGCGGTGCACGTCTGGGTTAGCTGTCCCTCCTGACCGCAGCCCGCGAGGAAGGGGCGTCACTGTTCAGACGTGGGGCGCAGGTCCCCCTGAGGCAGTCTGAGAGGAGAGGCCGGGCGCACGGGAGGGCCGGGCAGGCTCCCTGCTGGCTTCGTACCCGTGGGGTGACGGGGGCGTCTTTGGGCCCGGCCTGGCCTGCAGCCCTCCTGTCCTGTGCCCCCCTTCCTGGTGGGGGTCTGCCCCTCTGCTCTCCCCGCTGGTCGCTCTGTGTTCCTTCAGCCTCTCCCCTTCCCGTCTGGTCTGTATCTGGCTGAGGTGCCAACAGAGCACTTTCTGGGTCTCGGGTAAAGCCCGGGGCGAGCCGGTCTGGGAGCCCCTGCCCTCCTTCCGCTCGGGAGACCAGCCTGCGTCCGAGCCCCCCCAGCCTGGGGACATGGTCACCTCGCCCGCACAGGGCAGTGCAGACTCGGGTGGAGTGTCTGAGAAGTGGGGGTGGCCGGCAGGAAGTAGGTGGTCCTCACGTGGTCTAGGACCCCTGGAGGGTTTCCAGGGCTCGTTCACAGCATCTGAGTTGGGGTCCATGCTGGCCGGGTTGTGAACTGTTGCTGGGCTGGCACGCCAGGCTGCCCCCAGGGCTTGGCTGTGCTGTTCACGTTGGGGTTTAGTCGCTGAACCCGGTGTTCTGGCTGGCCTCTGGGGTCCTCGCTGGGAGGCGTCCCCCGACCTGGCAGGTTTCTCTCAATTCCTCCTCCAGCTGTCAGCCTTCCAGACCCAGAGGCTCCATCTTGTCCCTGGTGAGTGGACCCCGAGCTCCAGCTGGTCTAGACCGTCCTCACCAGGGATGCTGGTGTGAGCCCGTCTGCCAGCTTTTTGATTTACTGCAGTAACAAAGCTGCCAAGAGTCTTGGAAGCCTGTGATAGCCTGAGGGGCACACTGCTGTTGGTGGGAGCATTGCACGGGAAGGCGTGTTATTCTTAGGCCGCTCACAGATGCCAGAATCAGAGCTGGTGGAGCCGCGACCTGGCGGACACGCCACTCAGATCCCGGCTCTGCGTAGCTCAGGGAACTGAGTGCTCTGTGGTGACCCAGAGGGGAAGGAAATCCAAAAAAAGAGGGAATATATATATCTATCTCAGATTCACTTTGCTGTGTAGTAGAAACTAACGCAACATTGTAAAGCAACTACACTCTAATATACATTGAGAAAAATAAGGGGTGGGAGTGAGTGGAGTAGCTTTGTGAGGATTGGAAGGGAAAGCGAGAGAATGCTTTTCCTCGTAGGATACCCTTTTTCAACCCCTTAAGAGCAGGGAATCTTGAGCAGAACTAGGTGAAAACACGGGAGGTCACAGGACAGATGGCTTAGGGAGCGGGACGAGCTCCCTTCCGTCCCCTGTCCCGACCCAGGCCTGGTCGGGGGCCTCGACACTCCAGGACTTTGTCTAGCGCACAGGTGTTCTCCTGAGTGACATTGGCCTTGATGTCCCCCAGGGGCACGGGTTTTGCACTTTTTCCCGGAAAGAGACAAGAGCAGCAGCCAGTACATCTCTGAAGGTCCGTGCTGCCTCTTGCCTGTTGTTTGTCGAGATGACTTACGGCCTCCCGGCCTCCAAATGCCTTTCCGGCTTGGTGCAGGGGTCTTGAGAGAGTGGCAGTCACGCGGTTGTGATGGGGGACGCTGCTGCCCCCGCGTGGCTGTCTCCAGACATTGCAGGTGGGAGCCCTTTTGTCTAACAGCTGATTTATTATTCTCTGGTTCTGAGGCTGTCTCTGGATATGGGCTTCATGCGTAATTCCAGGTGGCTCAAGATCAGAAAGGTTAATAAATAAAGTCATAGGGAATGTAGTCAGTACTACTGTAATAACCGTGGGTGACAGATAGTTGCTGGATTTATTGCGGTGATCAATATGTAATGTAATCAGTTTCTAATATAAATGCTGAATCGCCATGCTGTACACCTGGAACTGATAAGAGCGTTGTGTGGGAGCCACACTTCAGTGAAGGGAAAAGAAAGCCGAAGTGGGAGAACAGGGCCTCCAGCCAGTGACTGATGCCAAGTCTGAGATGATGGCTGAAAAAAAATGAAACGGGCGGCAGACGAAAGTCCAGTGTGCAGATGGGGAAGGCCTTGCACGTCAGCAGAGTTAGCCAGCGAGCCAGTGTCTGCCCCGTGTCCTGTCTCATGGGGGAGCTGAGGGTGAGAGCAGAACCCTGACTGTCTCTGCGGCTGCTGTCTGTGCAGATGCCCCCCTCGGGAGCCTGGAGAACGGGACGGGACCCGAGGACCACATCCCCCTGGAGCCGGGACCCCGGTACAGGTGAGCGTGCAGCCCCTGCCCCCGGCTGCCTCTGGGGCTGGGCTGCCCTCTTCACAGCTCCGCCTTTCCTCTTTTCGAAGGTCCCTCTGCTGGGCTTGAAGGGCAGGGCCTCACTTCACAGGGATTCAGTTCAGCTTTGGTCTGACATCTGAAGGCACCAGGTGGCCAAGGGTCTCAGGCCCGAGACCTGGTGTCAGTCACATTTCATTTGCTGCCGCCTTTACTTTCCTTCTCTGGGGGCCAGGGCTAGGTACTTCCACTGTCATAATTTGCTTGATCTAATATTTGACAATAAACCATCGGACAATTTTAGTATTACACTTTACAGTTTTAGTATTATGTAATATTTAAACCTGGGGAAGGAAATGGCACCCCACTGTAGTATTCTTGCCTGGAAAATCCCATAGACAGAGGAGCCCAGCGGGCTGCAGTCCATGGAATTGCAAAGAATCAGACACAGCTGAGCACACACGTATACTATTGGAACCACTTTAGTCTCAGGTATTTGTGAAGTGCCCACGGCTTCCCAGGTGGCTCAGTGATAGAGAATCTGCCTGCAGTGCAGAAGACGAGGGTTCGATCTCTGGGTCAGGAAGATCCCCTGGAGAAGGAATTGGCAACCCACTCCAGTATTCTTGCCTGGAGAATCGCTTGGACAGGGGAGCCTGGCGGGCTACTGTCCATAAAGTCGCACAGAGTCAGATGTGACTGAAGTGACTTAGCACACACGCACCATGTCAGGTTGTTTTTTAAATCAAATCCAAGTATCTCAAGGGAAAGCTGAGCTGTTCAGAGTCACTGGGCGTTAGGTGGCAGAGCTGAGATGCCCCTGCTGCCACTGCGATCCTCGCTGCTCTTACAGCTCTTCTTCCTCCTTGGCTTTAATTTGGTGTCTCTGAGATACAGTGTCTGCGTTTTCAACCTTGGCCCCCAGTGTGGGCGCTGTGTCCCTCCACCCGTGCTTGGCGCTCCAGTCTCGCCCTGCTTTCAGAGAGGCGCTGCCTCTGGAGGCTTGTGCAAGTTAGTGCGGTGCCGGGAGGGGTTGGTGTCACCCGCAGGAAGCATCAGTCCTTCCAGTGAATATTCACCATTAACTTACCTTTGGATTGACTGGTTTCATCCCCTTGCTGTCCAAGGGTCTCCCAAGAGTCTTCTCCATCACTGCAGTTTGAAGGCATCAGTTCTTTGGCGCTCAGCCTTCTTTATGGTCCAACTCTCACATCTCTACATGACTACTGGAAAAACCATAGCTTTGACTATATGGGCCACTGGGTATTCCCCTAGCTGTGAAGGATTAGTTTTCCACGTTGCAAATTCTTTGTAACTGCACAGTCAGCGCTCCTTATTTCTGGTGGTCGTGTTCTCTCAAGATGGAGCCATTGCTCCTAGGTCCCTAGGAGTGTCTGGCCATAACATTTTGGTCAGTGGGTCAGTAAGTACCTTTGTTTTCTGTCTGCTCCTGTTTAAAGACATCTCCTCTAACATCCGCTGTTGATTCACTGATAGGGAACTCACGACCAACAGCACTGTCAACGTGTATGTGTGTGTGCCAAGTTGCTTCAGTTGTGTCTGACTCTTTTGCGAGCCCATGGACTGTAGCCCACCAGGCTCCTCTGTGCATGGGACTCTCCAGGCAAGGATACTGGAGTGGGTTGCCGTGCCCTCCTCCGGGGAATTTTCCCATACCAGGGATCCAGCCCGCCTCTCCCGCATTGGCAGGCGTGTTCTTTAGCACACTGCACCAGAAGGCTGAGTAGAGGCTGCCTCACCCAGGTTTCCTCCAAGAGGCACCACACAGTCCTGTGTTTAGCAGCAACAGACAGCACTTTGGGCTTCCTAGGAGGTACTAGTGTAAAGAACTTGCCTGCAATGCAGGAGATGTAAGAGACTTTTTGGTTCGATCCCTGGGTCAGGAAGATCCCCTGGAGGAGGAAGTGGCAACCCACTCCAGTATTCTTGCCTGGAGAATCCCACGGACAGAGGAGCCTGCCTGGCTACAGTCCGTGGGGTTGCAAGGAGCTGGACACAACTGAAGCGACTGAGCACACACACGCATGCATGTGTGTGTTCACGCATGACCATGTCAGCCCCGAGAGTGTGGAGTTTTGGGGTTACAGGTAAACTTCAGGGAGTAGGCGAATTTCCAGATACGGAATCCACACACAGAGAGGTTGGACTGTGACCTCAAAGGGCCGCCTTCCCTTCCTTGGAGTCGGGAAACCTGAGTGAGCTCAGTGCCGGCTGCATTTGTTCTGAATGTCGAGGTTGGCGTGTTTTAAGTGGCTGACTCTTAACTTCCCTCTTCTTGCCTTTCCAGTGTGGAAGCGAGTCCTCCAGGCCAGGAGAGTCCTCTGAGCAGCCTGTTACCTTCTGCCTCGGTGCCGGAGTCCATGACAGTTAGTAAGTACTTTCTGGGCAGCGTCTGCCATCCCTGGGTGACCCTGGGGCCTGCACATTCTGGAGGCAGTGCCTTTGTGCTGGCTCTTGCATGACCGCGGACTTTACAGAGTCTGGGAGAAACTCAGGTGTGTGGGTGCCTGGTTGTGGACTTGAAGTATGGTGTGTGATCGTTAAGCTCCCTGAGCTGTGAAACCTGATACCTGGGTTCATGCATCGTTTTGTTAAAGCAGGAGCCCCCAACCTTTATGCCCCTAGGGACCAGTTTCATGGAAGACAATTTTCCCATTTACCCAGGGGCAGGGATGGTTTCTGGATGATTTAGGCGCTTTACCTTTATTATGCCACCGCAGATGTGATGGGAGGCGGAGCTCAGGCAGTTACGCGCGTGATGGGGAGTGGCTGTGAATGCAGGTGAAGGTTCAATCGCTCACTGCCTTTCCCTTCTTGCCGTGTGGCTCGGTCCCGAGCAGGTCTTGAACTGGTACCAGCGCGGGGGTTGAGGACCCCTGCTATACAGGACACAGAGGTGGAGCAGCAGGGAGGCTGAGGGAACCGTGTCCTTCACGGTCTTGGGGTTTGCCTCCTGCAAGGCCGTCAGCTACAGAGGAGGTTTCTAGTTGGGTTTCCTTTGTATCCCTGGAGGAATCACTTTTGTAGGTAAGGGAGAGTGTGTCTCTCAAAGATGAGTAAAGGTTGCTAATGATCAGGTGCAACCTGTTGACAACCTTACCACTCAGAAAAGGTACAGCAATTAAGGTTAGGGTTCAGTTCAGTTCAGTTGCTCAGTCGTGTCTGACTCTTTGCGACCCCATGGACTGCAACACGCCAGGCCTCCCTGTCCATCACCAACCCCTAGAGCTTGCTCAAACTCATGTCCATAGAGTCGGTGATACCACCCAACCATCTCATCCTCTGTCGTCTCCTTCTCCTGCCTTCAGTCTTTCTCAGCGTCTTTTCCAGTGAGTCAGTTCTTTACATCAGATGGCCAAGAAATTGGAGTTTCAGCTTTAGCATCGGTCCTTCCAATGAATATTCAGGACTGATTTCCTTTAGGATTGATTGTTTCGATCTCCTTCCAGTCCAAGGGACTCTCAAGAGTCTTCTCCAACACCACAGTTCAAAAGCATCAGTTCTTCAGTGCTCAGCTTTCTTTATGGTTCAACTCTCACATCCATACATGACTACTGGAAAAACCATAGCCTTGACTAGACTGACCTTTGGCAAAGTGATGTCTCTGCTTTTTAATATGCTGCCTAGGTTGGTTATAGCTTTTCTTCCAGGGAGCAAATGTCTTTTAATTTTGTGGCTGTAGTCACCGTCTGCAGTGATTTTGGAGCCTCAAAACAATAAAGTCTGTCACCTTTTCCATTGTTTCCCCATCTGTTTGCCATGAAGTGATGGGACCGGATGCCAAGATCTTTGTATTTTGAATGTGAGTTTTAAGCCAGGTTTTTCACTCTCCTCTTTCGCTTTCATCAAGAGGCTCTTGATGAAAGGTTAAGTTTGAGTGGCTTTATATAATAAAGAATAAACCAACCAGCTGTGGCCTTATATGATAGAAATCACCTTTCTGTCCAGAGGTAAGCAGGCTGGGCCAGTGTGTGGCACCAGAGAGCAGGGCTTCTTCTGTCTTGCCTTGTTGTCCAAAATGGCTGTTTTAGGTCCAGCCATCTCATTCTCACCCCAGGTATGAGGAATGAGGAGGGGGCAAAGGAGAAACTTCCTCCATTTCCTTAGGTAGGATTCAGGCATCTGAACTTGGAAAGGAAATTACAACTTCTCCTCTAGCCTCTGACTGAAATTTAGCATTCAGTATTGCCTTCATTTCTTATTAATTTATTTTTTAAAAATTAATTAACTTTGTTTCTGGCTGTGCTGGGCCTTCTTGCTGCATGGAGGCTTGCTCTCGTTGTGACGTGCAGGCCCTAGAGCCTGGGCTTAGTGGCTGTGGTGCCCAGCCTCCATTACCCTGTGGCGGCTGGACTCTTCCTGGACCCGGGATCGAACCCATGCACCCTTCATTGGCAGGAGGACTCTTAACCACTGGACCACTGGGGAAATCTTTTTTTTAGTTGAAGTATTATTTACAGTATTGTTAGTTCCAGGTGTACAACACAGTGATTCCTCACGTTTATGGGTTATGTTGGGCGTAAAGCCATGTGGTGCGTTGGCTGTGGTCTCTGTGCCCCTGGAGTTTATTTTACCTGTCGTCGTGTGTGCCGCTCACCTTCCCTCCATTTTGCCCCTTCTCATTCTCTCTCCCTACTGGTAACTGCTAGTTTGTCCTCTGTATCCGTGAGTCTGTTACTCATTTGCTGTGTTCTTTTGTTTGTTTTAAGATTCCACATACAAGTGATATCATACAGTATCTGTCCTTTTCTATGACCTTTGGCAAAGTGATGTCTCTGCTTTTTAATATGCTGCCTAGGTTGGTTATAGCTTTTCTTCCAGGGAGCAAATGTCTTTTAATTTTGTGGCTGTAGTCACCGTCTGCAGTGATTTTGGAGCCTCAAAACAATAAAGTCTGTCACCTTTTCCATTGTTTCCCCATCTGTTTGCCATGAAGTGATGGGACCGGATGCCAAGATCTTTGTATTTTGAATGTGAGTTTTAAGCCAGGTTTTTCACTCTCCTCTTTCGCTTTCATCAAGAGGCTCTTGATGAAAGGTTAAGTTTGAGTGGCTTTATATAATAAAGAATAAACCAACCAGCTGTGGCCTTATATGATAGAAATCACCTTTCTGTCCAGAGGTAAGCAGGCTGGGCCAGTGTGTGGCACCAGAGAGCAGGGCTTCTTCTGTCTTGCCTTGTTGTCCAAAATGGCTGTTTTAGGTCCAGCCATCTCATTCTCACCCCAGGTATGAGGAATGAGGAGGGGGCAAAGGAGAAACTTCCTCCATTTCCTTAGGTAGGATTCAGGCATCTGAACTTGGAAAGGAAATTACAACTTCTCCTCTAGCCTCTGACTGAAATTTAGCATTCAGTATTGCCTTCATTTCTTATTAATTTATTTTTTAAAAATTAATTAACTTTGTTTCTGGCTGTGCTGGGCCTTCTTGCTGCATGGAGGCTTGCTCTCGTTGTGACGTGCAGGCCCTAGAGCCTGGGCTTAGTGGCTGTGGTGCCCAGCCTCCATTACCCTGTGGCGGCTGGACTCTTCCTGGACCCGGGATCGAACCCATGCACCCTTCATTGGCAGGAGGACTCTTAACCACTGGACCACTGGGGAAATCTTTTTTTTAGTTGAAGTATTATTTACAGTATTGTTAGTTCCAGGTGTACAACACAGTGATTCCTCACGTTTATGGGTTATGTTGGGCGTAAAGCCATGTGGTGCGTTGGCTGTGGTCTCTGTGCCCCTGGAGTTTATTTTACCTGTCGTCGTGTGTGCCGCTCACCTTCCCTCCATTTTGCCCCTTCTCATTCTCTCTCCCTACTGGTAACTGCTAGTTTGTCCTCTGTATCCGTGAGTCTGTTACTCATTTGCTGTGTTCTTTTGTTTGTTTTAAGATTCCACATACAAGTGATATCATACAGTATCTGTCCTTTTCTGTACTAAGTGTGGTACCTTCTGAGTCCCTCTGTGTTGCTTCTAATGGCAAAACTTGATTCTTTTTCATGGCTGAATAATATTCTTCTGTGTGTGTGTGTCTGTGTGTCTGTGTGTCTGTGTGTATATCTTCTTTATCCACTCATCTGTTGATAGATGCTTAGATTGCATTTTCTTTAATGATGAAAGTAGCAGCGAATCATAGAAACCTTAGGAGTCTCAGCCATGCAAGCAATGGAAGTCACCAGCTCCTGTAACAGTGACATGAAAAAGATCTCACTATGTCACTGCTGCTTGGAAGTAGAGTTTTTAATGAGAAAATGTAAAACCCTGTGTACTAGTCTGTCACTTGTCTTTTTTTACATTTTGGTAATTAGATTGCATTTTCTTTAATGATGAAAGTAGCAGCGAATCATAGAAACCTTAGGAGTCTCAGCCATGCAAGCAATGGAAGTCACCAGCTCCTGTAACAGTGACATGAAAAAGATCTCACTATGTCACTGCTGCTTGGAAGTAGAGTTTTTAATGAGAAAATGTAAAACCCTGTGTACTAGTCTGTCACTTGTCTTTTTTTACATTTTGGTAATTCTGTTTTAGTATAATCAGTTTCCTTTGTAATCTTGAGTGTTTTATGTTATGTATTTTAAAACATTTTTCTGAGAAGAGGCCCATGGGCTTCATCACCAGCCAATGCAATGGGTCTCTGGCACAAAGAAGACGAACCTTTCCCCTCCCCCAAGCAGTAAGGCCCCTTCCTAGAAAGCGCACACAGGTTCCCACTTGTGTGGCTTACATCCGTCCCAAGGCCTCCCTGGCTGCTCAGGAGACAACGTATCCATCCCGTTTTCTCTCAAAAATAACCCCATGGCTAAGGAAGGAAGAGGGTTTCCCTGGTAGCTTAGCTGGTAAAGAATCCACCTGCACTGCAGAAGACCCCGGTTTGATCCCCTGGGTTGGAAAGATCCCCTGGAAAAGGGAAAGGCTACCAACTCCAGTGTTTTTGTGTGGAGAGTTCCATGGACTGTATAGTCCCATGGGGTTGCAAAGAGACACGACTGAGTGACTTTCACTAAGGAAGGAAGAGTGGAGTCGGAGGGGCATCCGATGTTCTTTTATTTATTTAAAAAGAATTTTTTTATTTTTGACTGCGCCGGGTCTTAGGTGTGGCATGTGGGATCTATCTCTGACCAGGGATTGAGCCCAGGCCCCCCTGCATTAGGAGTGTGGAGTCCTAGCCACTGAGCCGCCGGGGAAGTCCAAGAAGTGGAATTTTATGTGATTCCTGTACTTGTTGCCTTGAGTAGCAGGTAACTGTGAAAATAAAGACAATGAAGAGGAGCCAGTGCTAGTGTGTTGGCCTGGACGGGGTTGCCTGTCTAAGGATGAGAATGGGGCCAGCACTATCTCAGTGCTAAAGGCAGGTGTTAACGCGTCCCCAGGAGTCAGCGGGGTGAGTGGAAGCGGGCAGAGGCATTCTCTCTCTGCCTGTCTGACGCCTCGTCTTCTTGGCCCCTGCGTTGCTGCTGTGGGTCACACCGTGCAGTGGGGCGCTGAGACCTTACTCTGGCCCCTGGTGCATCTGCTCTGAATCACACCAGTTTTTGCCTCATTTATGTTTGTTTTGAAAAGAATAGTGACCTGGAGATTGAGGGCAGGAAGGCCAGACTTCCTTGGTGCCTAGTCCTGGGCACCATTAGCAAGGATACGAACACCTCTGTGCTCCACACCCGACCCGGCCCCGGGGTGCCCAGCAGTGTGCTCTCGTGTGGGCCTCCTGCACCCTGGGATGCAGTCCCGCCATCTCAGACACGATGCGCTTTGTCAGCTACTTTTTAGGGTCAAGAGAGATCGTGGTCTGTGGGTCTGCCTCAGACATCTTCTGACTTTGAGGAAGATGCTGGCCCGTGTGTTTCAGTAAGGACATGTCTCTGAATGCACTTGACTTATGCTGATGGCAGGGATCTAGACTGGTTTTTTATTTTTAGTTGTACGCTTTAAATAGAAAAAGGGCTTCCCTGGTGGCTCAGATGATAAAGAATCTGCCTGCAATGCAGGAGCCCTGAGTTTGATCCCCAGGTCGGGAAGATCCCCTGGAGAAGGGAAAGGCACCTTCCCTTGGACAGAGGAGCCTGGCGGGCTACAGGCCATGGGGTCGCAAAGAGTTGAACAGCTGAGCAACGGTNAAAGGGCTTCCCTGGTGGCTCAGATGATAAAGAATCTGCCTGCAATGCAGGAGCCCTGAGTTTGATCCCCAGGTCGGGAAGATCCCCTGGAGAAGGGAAAGGCACCTTCCCTTGGACAGAGGAGCCTGGCGGGCTACAGGCCATGGGGTCGCAAAGAGTTGAACAGCTGAGCAACGGTCACTTTTAAAACACAATTTTACTTGTTTTTATTTTGGCTGTGCTCGGCCGTCGTCGCTTTGCGAGAACGGCGCTCTAGCTGTGGGGCTGGGCTTCTCGTGGCCGTGGCTCCTGTTGCGGGCCCCGGGCTCTAGAGCACAGGCTCGGTAGTTGAGGCACATGGACTTAGTTGCTCCACGGCATACGGGATCTTCCTGGGTCAGGGATAGAACCCCTGTCTCCTACACTGGTAGGTGGATTCTTTACCACTGAGCCCCCCAGGAAGCCCAGCCCTACACTTTTCTAACAGTGTAAATCTGGTTTTCTTATTTGTTATCTTTGGCAAATCCAGAGTTTACAGCCTGCATCTCTGAAGAAAAACTTCACTACATCCACATTTTGACCTTCGACACCCGGTAGCAGTGTGGATTGTGGGGGATAAGGGTGTGTGTGGTGGGCGGGGGTTCTGTTTTTGCGGTGGTGGCTGTAAATTTCAGGGAACCTTCACTGAAGTTGTTGTCTGTCCTGTGGCTGTTCCAGACGAGAGATCAGAACCCTTAGAAGTTTTGCCAGCGTGGGTGTTTTTGACTTGTACCCTCCCCATCTCGCCCCTGCCTCCTGTGTTACCGCAAGAAAAAAAAAAAAAGAGAGCTAGTCTGTCTGGGTATCCAGGGAGTATTATTGTACTTTGCTAGGGTTGTTGTTAGCAAAGTACCCCGCACCGGCAGCATAAACAGCAGAAGTGTGTTTCTCATAGTTCTGGAGGCTGGAAGTCCCCTAGGACTCAGGCGCCAGCAGTCTGGTTACTGGTGAGGCCTCTCTCTTGGCTTGGCGCCTTCTCTCTGTGAGTGCGCGCATCCCTGGGTCTCTTCTTCTCATAAAGAAGCTTTAATTGCCTCTTTAAAGTTCCTACCTCCAAATGTAATCTAAACACACAAATTGGAGAGAGACGAAATTCCCAGGTGGCACAGTGGTAAAGAGCCCGCCTGCCAAAGCAGGAGATGTGGGTTTGATCCCTGGGTGGGGAAGATCCCCTGGAGGAGGGCATGGCAGCTCACTCCAGTGTTCGTGCCTGGAGAATCCCGTGGACAGAGCAGCCTGGTGGGCCGCAGTCCCCGGGGCCGCAGTCGGACAGGACCGAAGGGACTGAGCATGCACGCACACACGTACGTGTGTGCAGCAGCTTGGATTCCTCTCCAGAGGAGACGCTCAGCTCTCACGAACCCCAGAGGAGCCTGGCGGAGGAGCCCCAGCTCCGTCCCCTGGACGTCCCACCAGCTGACCCCCGGCCCGCGTTGTAGCCGCCTCACCCTGGCAGAGGGTCCCCCTCTGCCCACCCTGGCGCCCCAGTTTTGGACTTCCCGCCCCAGAACGGTGAGCGGTACATTTCTGTTGTTTATCAGCCGCCCAGTCTGCTGAGTCCTGTTATTGCTGCTCAAACATACTGAGACTCCGAGGGTCAGTGGGGCTGTGACCCTGGCCGCGCTGACCCCGCGCTGACCCCACGTCGCCGCCTCTCGGCCTCCCAGTCCACCCCTTCCGCGAAGGCCCCCGCCGTTGCGGCTGACACCCCCTGTCCTGGGTTCATGTGCCACCTAGTGGATGGTCCGGGAACTCGCTCTGCAATCTCTCCCCTGCACCTCTCCACCTCTCTCTGCTCTGAACCCAGGGCCTCTGCCACTCTTCACACTGCAGATGGTTCTCGGAATTTCACCTGAAAAGTTTAAAGTGAAGGCGTTCAGTCGTGTCCGACTCATTTCTCTGTGACCCCATGGACTGTGTCCATGGAATTTTCCAGGCCAGAACACTGGATTGGGTAGCCTTTCCCTTCTCCAGGGGATCTTCCCAACCCAGGAATCGAACTCAGGGCGCCCACATTGCAGGTAGATTCTTTAGCAGCTGAGCCACCAGGAAAGCGCAAGAATGCTGGCGTGGGTAGCCCATCCCTTCTCCAGCGGATCTTCCCGACCCAGGAGTTGAACCGGGGCCTCTTGCAGTGCAGGCGGACTCCTTACCAACTGAGCTACCAGGGAAGCCGGAGGCGATCGTCTTCACATCTTCCTGAAGTAACAAATATTTATTTATTACTCAAGTCCTTTTAACTCCCGTTCTCTTTTCTCCACCTTCATCTCAGAAATCTTTGTCTCTTTTTTATGGGATCAAAGGATGACCTTATTTTGAAGGGGTAAATAGAAAAAGAGTTTGCTTAATATACTGGAATGGGTATTTTTCGTATATTTTTGAAGTGAACCTGGACGCAAGAAATCCGTGTGGCTCACCTCCAAGGCCTTTAAAAGTGCCCTGCAGGACTTCTCATTCTACCCTGGAATTGGCACAGTGTAGCTTTCCACCTTGTCGTCCTTTGCTGTTGAAGCTGACTTACTCCAGACACCAAATTTTATGATGAATAAAATTCCATTTTCCATTTTGCAGTTCCGTTTAACTTTTGGCATTCTTTTAAACTGAACTTGTGGCAACAGTGTTTCAACAGAATTTTAGATTAAATAGTTCTCAGATCCTAGTCTGGGGTCCATGAGGGTCCAGATGGGGGCGGTGGGCAAGAGAGTAGCCGTGCAACAGCACCGTCATGATGGAGGTTGACCCAGGCCCCAGGGGTGTTTCTGAAACAGCAGGCATCTCTGCTTTGGCCGGGCGTGCGTTAGTAAGCAGGGTTAGTAAGCAGGGTTAGCTAATACTGAGGACTCGCAGGCAAGCGTGGCTCATGGGGATGGCAGAGGAGGGGCTCTTGGTGGTCAGTAATAATTATGACAATGATTAATACTCATTAAATGGCATCACCTCAGTCAGTGCCAGAAACACAATCCATCACTTACCAGTTTCCTTCCAGCCTCCCGACAGATTGGTTGAATGATGAAGAGCGCTTAACATATGATCTGCCCTCTTGGGAAATTTTTGACGAGTGCTTTTCTGGATGAAGAGAAAAGTGCACTTTCCTTTTGTCCCTTTCTTTCTTCTTCCTCCCATTCTTCCAGTGTTTGATAGATTTCTTTTTTCGTACGTTCAGAACCTGTTTATGCCAGTGCTGACCGACTGGTTGACAAACACTGCGATGCTCCTGGCCTGCACTTGGCAGAGCCAGAGGCGAGTCTTGCCCTGGGGGCTGAGCAGGCCGGTGGGAGGAGGCACGTGGGGGGTGATGGGGGGCTCAGCAGGCCAGTGGGAGGAGACACGTGAG
>SJYX01002500.1:485524-510107 GCA_006410675.1 Oreotragus oreotragus
TCTTGGAGGGTGATGGGGGACTCAGAAGGCCGGTGGGAGGAGACACGTGGAGGGCTGCTGGGGGGCTCAGCAGGCCGGTGGGAGGAGACACGTGGGGTGTGCTGGGGGACTCAGCAAGCCAGTGGGAGGAGACACGTCGAGGGGGGGGGTTGCTGTTTTCAGGTACATTACTCAGGAAGGTCTCTCTCTCGGGAGACAGGCTGAAGGACGTGGCACCGGGGCTGGGGTTGGGGGCACCTGGGTGGAGGTGAGGGGGAGAGCTGAGCCGGAGGACCCGGGTTTTAACCCCAGTGCGCGGGGTGTGAAGCAGGAGCCACCTGCCTCTCGCCACTCGTTCTTGCAGAGTGCAGACTGTTGAGCTGCGTGCCTGCCTTTCTCCTTCCCGGTGGCTGTTCCTCTCCCGAGTGGACCCTGAAGGGCCTCCCTTGTGCCTCGCAGTTGACTCTGCCCTCCTCACTTTCTCAGGCGCTGACAGTGCCTAGTGGGCACCCGAGTGCGGGGCGCTGACACCCATAGTTCAGACAGACGTGCTGGGGCGATGGTGGGAGAGGCTTGGGGTAGGAGGCCTGATGGGAGCCTCCGTCCTGGGGTCAAGCCCCAGCTCCAGGAACTTCTCAGCTACGTTTCTCTTTCCTAAATATTTATTTGTTTGGCTTCACCGGCTCTTAGTTGTGACATACGAACTCCCAGTTGGCGGCACGCACCCCGACCAGGGATCAAACCTGGGCTGCCCGCCTTGGGAGCACGGAGTCACAGCCTCTGGACCACCAGGGAAGTCCCTTGGTTTCGTTTCCTGTTTCCCCAGACTCTCTGGGCCCTGGTTCCTCATTGGTAAAGTGAAGACACTTACACTAGCTTCTCAGGGTTGGTTGGAGGGTTAAATGCGCTAACATCCCAAGGCACAAAACCCGAGGCCTGAGCCAGGCGTTGTGTGGGGTCAGAGCCTTCTCCTGTGTGGAGAAGCTTCCATAGGTGGTGAGCGTTGCTTTTGTGGTTCTTCAGAGTCGGGTCATTGCCCGTGGAGGCTGGGGACCCGGCCAAGGACGGGGGACAGTGAGAGACTCAGTGAGACGTCCAGGGTCATCTCACCGCGTCAGGTGGTGGTGTCACCCCAGGCCCCAGGGAGGCCAGCTCTCCCCGAAGTCTTTTCTGGGGATCCTATTTGGGAGTCCGCTCTAAGCCCGTTCAGTAGCTCCAGGGGTCCACACTCTAAACCCTGTTGTTGTGGTTTAGTCCCTAAGTCATGTCCAACTGTTGCGCGATCCCCGTGGATTGTAGCCCAACAACCAGGCTCCTCTGTCCATGAGGTTTCCCAGGCAAGGCTACTGCAGTGGGTGGTCATTTCCTCCTCCAAGGGATCTTCCCCACCCAGGGAGAGAACTGGCATCTCCTGTGTTGGCAGGCGGGTTCTTTGCCGCTGAGGCACCTGGGAAGCCCACGCTCTCAACCTTAGTCAGAGCTAAACCCGTAGGATTCTTGACTCTGGTCTCCTGTTGCCGTGCTGGTTGTTTCCAGATGATGCCTGCTAGGCTTCAGATACCAGATCCACCTGTCAGCTCGTACTTACTTCTGGGGGCAACTAGAGATCTTCTTTCACGGAGGGCCTGGAAAAGATGAATAATGTGGGTATCTCTCTGTGTATTTTCCAGCCGTGAACTAGGCTGTGTCTCTGCTATCACTCAGTTTTCCCAGCATTCCTGCAAAGTGGGGGGGCTGGCTTCATTTGCAGTTGGAGAAGTGGAGGCTGTGGTGAAGGTCCCACTGCAAGGACTCGGGGGAGCCTGGGTTCCTCTCCCACTGCTGTTCCTGGACACTTGCAGCTTCTGGAATGCTCTGCCCTCAAGCAAATCATTCAGGCCTGTCGAAATGACCCCATGGGAGAGGCTTCCCTTCCCTGGCTGCCCATCTGAGGGCCTGCTACCGTCACCCGCCTCTTACCACCCACCTTTTTGTCTGCCGGCTCCTCCAGTCCTCGGTGCCTGAAACCCTGCTGGCCGTGTACTTGCTGCTCAAAGACACTTTAGTTGGGACTTCCCTGGTGGTACAGTGGGTGGGAATCTGCCTGCCAGTGTAGGGGACAGGGGTTCAATCCCCGGTCGGGAAGATACACGTGCCGCAGAGCAGCTAAACCTGTGCACCACGGCTGCTGAGCCTGCAGCTGCAACCACTGAAGGCTGTCGCCTGGAGCCTGTGCCCCATGGCCAGAGAGACCACTGCGCCCAGGCCCCGCGCAGCTCGCATGGAGATTGGACTCCACGCGCCACGGCTAGAGAGCAGCCCCTGCTCGCCACGACTAGAGGAAGCCCGCACAGCAGTGAAGACCCAGCACAGCCGAAAGCAAACAAATAATAAAAGACACTTTAGTAGGAGGCATGAAGGCAGGAAAGCAGGCACGTGTATTCTCATTCTAACATGTGAAAAATCACAAAGGCTCTGGTAGGAATGAACTGAAAGTGAGCTCCCCAAGCACAAGCATACATCTGTTCTCATCGCCTTTGCAGCCCTCGGTCCTCAGGAGAAACCCTAAACTGTGAAGCTGCCTGCGGAGTGGAGGAGTGCCTGACTGTTTGCCCCATTCCCCATTGCATCGGGGAGGAGGCAGCTGGGGCAGAGGGAGCACCAGCCTGGGAGTCGGGAGCGCCTGGTTCTGATTCTGGCTCCGATAGCGGCAGGTCCTTACACCTCTCTGGGCCTCAGTTTCCCCATCTCTAATGCGGAGGAGCCCACCCTCAGGGACTCCTTGCCCTTCTAGCCATCTGTTCCAAGGAAAGGGCCATGACGTTCACACCCCGCTTCGCAGCCGTTCCAGCGCTGTGTTGTCAAAGTCCGGATGATTCCAGCGTCAGGCCTGGTCTCCTGGGCTGTCCTGATGGCAAGGCAGGCCTGCGCATCTCCCCCTCGCTGACTGTTTCCTCTGCAAATGTGTCGACTGTTGCATTGACTTTGAGTGACCTTTGGCTGCGGGAGCTGGTATCCATGATCACACTGGCTCTGATATTTGGCCTGCAACTTTCTCGACTCCGGGCCAGGTGTTGGTCGATGTGGGAAGTGTGACTGGGCCCAGGCTCCTGGAGACTGCTCTGAAACAACACTGTCTTCCAGAATGTGTAAAGCAGCATCAGCATTCTTTATGAGAGGCAAAGGTCACCTTTAGGTTTTCATGCTGAGAGGCCAGCAGCCTTCCCATGGTCACTGCCAAGTTTCCGTCATCGGTCCTGCTAGTCCATACGTGTACACCCATTGTCTCTGTATCCCTATTTTTCTAGTGCCTGGTGTGGGTGGTGGTGGATGGATTGCTGTGAAGGCAGCCTCTCGGGGTGGAAGGAATGCTGGAGTCAGGCAGACCACAGCGCTGCTGTTCAAGAGCTGTGTGACCGTGGGCAAACGCCTTGCCTTCTCTGACCTCGGCTTCCCAGTCCATGAAGTGGAAGTCATGTTACCTGCTTGCAGGATTCTTCTGAGGTCTAGCCCAGAGCCTAGGCTATATTGTCTAGGAGCTTCTCAGAGGCCCATAGATAGTTTATGAGACCTCAGAAGCCTCTTGCAGTTGTGTGCAAAATGATGTTTGTGTATTTGTGCTCCTTTGTGAATTTTCCTGGAGAGAAGGTCCTTTGCTTTTATCACTCTCCTTCAAAGGATTGCAGACCTCAGAAAGAAGTAAGAGGACTTCGTGATAATTGCACCTGGCATCTGCCACAACCTTCATAATCGGTATCATTATTCTGCTTCCTGACGATCCTTCCAGACAGACCGACTGTGTTCTTATCCACCTCCTTCCTCAGATTAGCAGTGGGGAGTTATTTAACCTGTCCGGGCCTCTGTGTTCTCCTCTATATAAAATGAGTCTCTGCTAATCGCACACGTCTGACAGGGTCGTGAGGATTCAATGAATGAATCCGTGAAAAATGCTCAAGATGGTTTATGTAAATTATACCTTTATAGGAAAAACGAAATGTAACGTGACTAGGAAGAGTGCCTGGCATATTAAATGCACATTGTGTCTGGAAGGTGCTATTTTGTTGTTAACATCCTGAAGGGGTACCTTGCTGGCTATTCATCCTGAAAACAGTGTCTGGGCCTTCTTGTTGACCTGCAGGTGGACAGACCTGATTTTCGGTTTTCTCGACACCGTCCTTCCCACAGAGGCCCCTCGGGGGTGCCTTCCCGTGGCGTCTCCTCCTCAATCTCCCCTCTCCTCTAGAGGCGATGAACCTGTGTACTCCTGTGAGGCCAGTGGCCTCAAGAATGGAAGTGTGGGGCTTCCCTGGTGGTCCAGTGGTTAAGAATCCACCTGCCAACGCGGGGGATGTGGGTTTGATCCCTGGTCTGGGAAGATCCCACATGTCAGGGCGACGAAGCCCCAACGCGGGGGACGTGGGTTTGATCCCTGGTCCGGGAAGATCCCACATGTCGGGGCAACGAAGCCCCAACGCGGGGGACGTGGGTTTGATCCCTGGTCCGGGAAGATCCCACATGTCGGGGCGACGAAGCCCCAACGCGGGGGACGTGGGTTTGATCCCCGGTCTGGGAAGATCCCACATGTCGGGGCGACGAAGCCTCACACTCCTGAAGCCTGTGCACCTTGAGCCCGTGCTCTGCAACCAGGGAGGCCACCTCAAGGAGAAGCTGTGAACTGCAATGGGGAGTGGCCCCTGCTCATGCAGCTGGAGAAAGCCGGTGTGCAGCAGCAAAGACCCAGCACAGCCACAAAGAAATAAATCTTAAAAAAAGAGAGAGGGAATGGGTGTGTGATGAGATAGGACAGTGGTTCTCAGCCGGGGGTGAGCTCAACCCCTAGGGTGCACTTGGCAATGACTGGGGACGATTTTGGTCATCACGGCTGGGATACGGATGCTGCTGGAATTTGGTGGGTGATCCCCAGGGATTGCTGCCAAATGCCCTGCAGCACATGGGCCAGGCCCCACAGTGGAGAAGTATGAGCCCCAAATGTTGGTCCCCAGGATGAGAAACCCTAACCAGGCAGTGGGGCTCTTTTCCAGGAGCCATGTTTTTATTTTAGAGGTTTTTTTTTTTTTTTGGTTGTTGTTGTTTTTAAACCACCTGCCTCCTGCATGATTCAGGGAGTGAAACAGGCTAAAAAATGAACCTGAACGAAAGGACAGATCCCAGAAAGCATTTGTTCTTGCCTGTGCACTGGGGAGCTGTTTAGTTCTCTCACCTCTGCACTGAAGGTGATTTAGGGGGGCTGTAGGGAGCATAAGGACGAACACCTGTAAAAGTTACCAGAATAAATGATCTCAGCCTGATAGCCGCGGTGACAGTCACACCCAGCGTGTGTAGCTCATTCGACGCTTTTGCGACCCCCATGTACTGTGTAGCCTGCCAGGCTCCTCTGTCTGTGGGATTTCCCAGGCAAGAACACTAGAGTGAGTTGCCATTTCCTCCTCCAGGGGGTCTTCCCGACCCAGGGATGAAATCGCAGCCTCCTCCTGCACTGCAGGCGGATTCTTTACCACTGAGCCACCAGGTGCTGTTTTCCCAGGAGATAATTGAAAATTCCTTCAGTTGATACTTTCTGGCGTTCATGTCAGCCTTGCGTTCCTTCTGTTCCTCTTTAGAAAATGAGTTTCTGCCCTCTAATTTATTTCTTTGTTTGAATATATGATGATTTGGGAAGTTGTAAGAAACCAGGCTCAGCCTTATCTGTTGGTTGCAGGAAGAGCAGCTCTGGAGCCACCAGGGGGCGCTCTGGCCCTTTCTCTGCCTGCCTCTCCCCTGCTTTCCTTCTAGGGCTTGCTGCTGGCTCAATTTCTGATGTCCAGCGCCGGTGCCCTATTTTAATGGTGCGGGGGTGGTGGGGGCAATGGTCTTTTCTAGAGGAAAACATCACGTGCTCACAGAACATCCTATTTGCTGTCAGCACAATTGTGGCCGTAGGTTGCCAGTCACTTTCTGGATTAGGTGTCTGGTTGTGTTTTTGAAATGCAATATACAGCTAATTAGAAAATATTTCTCTTTGTCATTATTTTTCATGAGATATAATTGATTATCCAGGGATATTATTCAGCACTTGAATCCCAACATTGCCTCCTTTTTCCTTTTTTGGGCGGCGGATGGGGAGTGATAGGTAGAGGGGAGAGTTAAGCCCAGATAATCAACCTGATTGCTTCCTTTTGATTTCTCCCCACTTCTGATCTTGAGCCCGGGCAGAGGGGGCAAGAGAAAAATCCTTGGTTGTCAGCAGGCCTGGCTGAGCATGGCCTTTTTCCTCCTGGCTATTGAGGGAAGGGATTCTCAGTACTAGTGAGGAGGTCTGGCTGGTTGCCTGGCAACGTGGCTCCAAACACCGGGCAGCTTGGAGTGCCCATAGTAAATGATTCAGAGGAAGTTGGCGAGGCCCCCACTGCCTGGGTGGGGGCTTGACGGTGCAGTTTCAGGAGGAGGTGGTGGGCCAGCAGCCCACACGCTGGTTGTGCAACCACACGGAGTGAATCTAGCTGGGGTCTGTACATGCCAAGTCAGTTCAGTCGTGTCCGACTCTCTGTGACCCCAAGGACTGTAGCCTGCCCTGGGGATTCTCCAGACAGGAATACTGGAGTGGGTTGCCATGTCCTTCGCCAGGGCATCTTCCCGACCCAGCTTTTGAACCCGCGTCTCTTATGTCTCCTGCATTGGCACGCGGATTCTTTATCACTAGAACCACCTGGGAAGCCCAAATTTAGTTGGCATCGTTGACACAAAGCCTCAAGTTGGGCAGCTTTCTTGCAAGGGGAAATTTCCCACTGAATTTGGTCTATTAGACTTTCAGTGCCTGACTTGGTAATGGGAACATTCCAGATGGAATTTATTTCATTTATTTAAAAAATTTATTTTTAAAAATCAGGAGTATAGTTGCTTTACAATGTTGTGATGGTTTCTGCTGAACGACGATGTGAATCAGCTGTATGCATACATATATTGCCTGCCTCTTGAGAGGATGGAATTTAGACATATGTCTCCATTCTTTATTCATCTGTTATTCAGCCCACAGAGATTTACTGAGCACCTGTCACATGCCGGGCCCTGGGGAGTCCAGGTGACAGTGAGCCAGCTCTGCCCTCAGAGGCTCTGGGCCTGAGGGTCACCGTCATTCAGGTGCAGATTGTAAGAGAGCCAGCATCAGAGTCGTGTGGACCAGATGAATCGGTACAGATGAAGGGCTTCATGCCAGTGCGCTCAGGACATAGTCGATGGGCGCTCCTGGTGCACACGCACTGCCCACAGGGAGCTGAATACCCAGGGAAAATAACAGTGGCCATTAAATACAGAAACAAAACAAAACAAAAAATACTGAAACAAAGAGCGATTGCACAGAGGGAAAGGAAGGCAGTTGGGTCCCTCCCCATGGGGTGATGGATTCTTTGTTACCTGTGTGTGACCTCCACGGTGACCTTCCCCCACCCTTACCCTGCAAGAGTTCCCCCCCCATCCCGGAAGCGGGAAATCCTAACCTGAGTTTCAGATCAGCAGCACAGCTCCAGTCTCTTACCTGGAGCCAGAGGCCTGGAACCACGCTGGGGGCGGGGCGGGGTGATCGGAAGTCACACTCCTTAAACAGCAAGGGGCAAACCTGTGCCAGTGGGGGAGATGAGGGTGGTGAGGGTGCGGGCTCGCTGGGGAGAGGGTGGTGGAGGAGGAGAGGGTGCAGGGGTGGGAGTGAGGGAAGCCTGGACGAGGAGGGGCGGGCAGGCCCAGAAAGGGGCGGCCGCCGGGGCCCCCCGGGCTGTCTGAGGGGCTTTTCCCATCCTGGGGGCCGGGGGGAGATGGGGCCGCCACCGCTCAGTCCCTTGCCCTGTTCCCTCCGCCTCCACCGCAGCCCCCCGGGTGCCTGCAGCCTTGCCCCAGTGCGGGCCCAGCCTCTCCCCAGGGCCTTTCCAGGAGTCTCCCTGCAGTGCTTTAGGAGGTGGCACTGCCCTTGCAGGGCTTCCTTGGTGGCTCAGCTGGTAAAGAATCTGCCTGCAGTGCGGGAGACCCGGGTTCAATCCCTGGGTTGAGAAGATCCCCTGGGGAAGGAAAAGGCTACCCACTCCAGTATTCTGGCCTACAAAATTCCGTGGACTATATAGTCCATGGGGCCGCAAAGAGTTGGACACGGCTGAGCGACTTTCCTTTTCACTGCCCTCGCAAAGCTCCCCCCACCAATTGCAGTTAAGCAGGGGGCGGCTGTGAGCTCCTGGTCTCAGCGTCGTCTCGGTTCTTTTTTGAGCCACACATGATCTATTTTTTTCCTTCTGAGTTTTCTCCTTTCAGTAGAGGTCGGTTGATCCCCGCAAGGGTCACCCTTAACAACTCCGACTCTTCATTTGTCCACACGTGTTGGAAGGAGGGAGCTCCTGGCCCCTAAGCCAGGATGACTTTGAACTTGAGCCTCCTTGTCCTCTGTCTCAGCCCAGCCTGGTTGCAGCTTATGTGACAGCTCGGTTCCGTTCACAGCGGGTCCGAAACAGGCTTCTTGCTCAGCCAGTGAGGCGCCAGTTGCACCCGTTTGCAGTGTCAGCTTTACCTCCAGGAGAGCCAGGAGGTGGGGGCCATTTCAAAGGTGGGGGTCACCTGGCTGGGCGTGGATGGGACCAGTCACCCTGGGCTGTGTCTTGAAAGGAGAGGGGCGGTGAGAACACCCCAGCTCCTACAGCCCTGGCCCTGCCGGGCCCACTCATTCCCCTCCCTGGACCCCTTTTCCTTATTTCTAAAAGGAGCTAACAGCACCCACCTGTGAGGAGCCGCTCGCTCAGCTTGGGGGCCTGATCAGTGAACCGGAGGGGGCACCTGTGTGTGTCGGTTGTGCCCAAATTCTTCCAGCTCTTCCTTCCTCCAACTCCACTTCCTCCCCACTTCCCCCCTTCCCCCCCACCGCTGATCTTAAACAGCAACTTAAACAATTACTGTTAACATTTTTTGTTTTGTATATTAATACACTTACGTGGATTAAAAAACCTCAACAGGTAACTGCTGGGCACAGCAAAGTTTCCCTTCCTGTCTCATCTCAGCCCCAGCTCCCGCTCCAGTGTTCTTAGCTTTGTAGTTCAACATCTGGGAACCCACAGCCGTCAGGCCAAATTGAGGGTCAAAGGGACAAAGCTGGCACACGCCTGTGACCGTCCTCGAGTGCTTTGCAGTGATGCCCCCACGTCTCGGCGGCTCTGGGCTGCTCCGGGGCTCTGCACGCGGGGTCAGGTTCACGTGCTGTGCCAGCCCTGCCGCCCGGCTGCCTGGGGCATCCTTCCTACCCCAGATCCCCCACCCTTCCTTTTTTGGCCTGCGTAGCACTTCCTCTTCCTTTAAGATTCGGCTCAGATGTCACCTCTTCTAGACAAAGAGATGCAGATCAAAATGGTAGCTTATTATTAAATCAAGCTAATTGTGAAGCAGAGCTTTAAGCCTGTGGGCAGGTGGGCCTGTATAAGCACCATCTGAGTGCCTCCTGAGTGTACACCGTGGCGGGTGGGCTGTGGCTGTACCCCCCTACCCCTGAGAGAGGGAGACCCTGCGGGTGCTGAGCTGGGCTGGCCCAGTTCCCCCTCCGGGCTCTGGAGTGGGACCAGTCACCTCTCTCCTGGGAGCAGAGAGTGAGGAGTGGAGAGACGGGATGGGGGCCGGGGGAGCCTTGTTCCAGGTGGAAATGGACAGTCAGGGACTTGGCGGTTCCCCTCCAAGCTCCTTGCTTGGGAAGAGACATGGAGATTTCAGGCTGATTTTAGGTGTATGATCAGAGGTCAATGACTTTGCTAAGGCAGTTTTTTTCTTCTGCAAAACAGGGTCACTAACCCATTCCCCCCAGATCTGCTGGGAATGTTTGGTGAGATAAAGCAGGTCAGGACAGGTGCCTGAATCTGTGGGGTGAGCGACTCCCACGAGGCATCCGTGCAGCAGACGGTTGCTGAGGGCCTCCACGTGCCAGGCGCCGTGTGGACTCTAGGGCAGGAGCCTCAGCCTCCGCTTGGTTTCCTGTGAGTTAGATTACTCCCTGTCGTGTGCGCTGGAGGGTGTTGCCAGCACCCCTGGGCTCTGCCCACTGGATGCCAGCACCCCCGCTCCAGCTGTGCCGCCTGAACTGTCTCTGGCATTGCCAGGTGTTCCCTGGGGGGGATGCCACTGCCCCAGCAGGAAACACGGGGCTTCCGTCCCAGAGGGGGAGCGTGGACACCACAGATGTGTGTCAGGCGAGGGTCTGTCAGAGCAAGGTCAAACGGAACGAGAGCACAGACGGAGGGCGCCAGAGGGGCTGTGGGTCCTGTCGTCTGTGAAGGTCCATCTGATAAGGGGGCTCATGAGTCAAGGCCTGGATGGAGTGAGGAGGGGTGTTCCCAGCAGAGGGACAGCCGTGCAAAGGCCCTGGGGTAGGAGGGTGCTGGGCGTGGCTTAAGCAGAATAAGTCTTGGACGGTAGGTGGTGAGGGTCAGGCAGGTGGGGAGGCTTTCGCTTTTACTCTGAATGAGATGGGGAACCATCAGGGGCTTTAGTGCAGGGGAGGGACTCCATCTGACCTGTGTCCAGTTGATCGAGGGGAGGGGCTGGAGGGCCAGGGAGACGGCAGGGGCAGCAGCTGGTCCAGGCAGGAGATGCTGGCCACACAGAGGCAGGTTTAGGCCTGCTTGTAAGAAGATGGCCTCAGATGGTGAGTGCAGTACACGTCCATGACTGAGGGGCCTGGTCCACCTCTCTCCACCCCAGCCCCGCTCCTCCTGAGGTTACGAGACTCTCTCCATCTTCTCGCTGCCGTTTCCACACTCTTCTGGATCCACGTTTCTTGAGCGAGCACTTCGTAGCTTTCTGTCACTTTCTGCTAGGACGGGGAGGCGTGGTGTGTCCTGAGCCCTTTTCTGGGCTGAAGCGGCAACCTCTTCTGCTCTCCTTGCTCGAGGCTCTGCGGTTCTGTGTTTTTTCCCCTCATCTAATTGAGGCATCCTAAGGTAGCTTTCCCGCCGGTTTTGTCTTTCAGGATCTTTGGTTTCTCTCTCAATGTGTTCCTCCCTCTAATGAACAGTTGACCCCTAATTAATTTTAATCATTTTATACTGGCAACTTGAGTTAGTCACAGCTGTCCCTTGATGTCTTTTTAATGCATCCTTGTTTTTCCATTTATCATCTCTCCATGGTGTTCTTGTAATCATTAATTTATTCGTTCATTCCTAGAGGCCTAACTGTGTGATTAGGGCCCTTCTAACGTTTACTGGTAAAAAGATGAAATATACTTGAGAAAAATAACTTCCCCTCACTTCTGTCTCCTAGAATTGAAAACTCTCTTCTTGAGAGCTAGGCTCTCCCTGCAGAGAAGGCAGCCCTGAGTCAGAACTGGTCTCCTTGAAACTGGCTGCCCCTTGGACCCGGACCGTCTGACCCTTAGATGCTTTGTTTGAAAATCAAGCTGTTGTTTGATGCTTGTGGGCACTTAGGTGACAGGAGAATCTTCTCACTGGCTCCCAGACACAAGCGTCACCCTCCCCCGAGATCTCTGAGGCCAGCGCTTTTGGGAGTGTTGTCACCTGGTTGCCTGGCCAGGTGGCTTCCCCGTGGTCACTCTGGATGGGCTCTGGGTGTGGGATCCTTCTCGTGCGCTGTGCCCACGACTGTTCTTTGTTGTTTTTGGTTTGGCTCCGGCGGGTCTTTGTTGTGGCGCGTGGGCTTTGTCTCGTTGCGGTGCTCAGGCTCCAGAGCAGAGTCAGATTTGCGGTGCGGCCTTAGTGGCCTTGTGGCATGTGGGATCTTAGTTCCCCAACCAGGAACTGAACCTGCGTCCCACGCACTGGAAGGCANGCCGCCTGAACTGTCTCTGGCATTGCCAGGTGTTCCCTGGGGGGGATGCCACTGCCCCAGCAGGAAACACGGGGCTTCCGTCCCAGAGGGGGAGCGTGGACACCACAGATGTGTGTCAGGCGAGGGTCTGTCAGAGCAAGGTCAAACGGAACGAGAGCACAGACGGAGGGCGCCAGAGGGGCTGTGGGTCCTGTCGTCTGTGAAGGTCCATCTGATAAGGGGGCTCATGAGTCAAGGCCTGGATGGAGTGAGGAGGGGTGTTCCCAGCAGAGGGACAGCCGTGCAAAGGCCCTGGGGTAGGAGGGTGCTGGGCGTGGCTTAAGCAGAATAAGTCTTGGACGGTAGGTGGTGAGGGTCAGGCAGGTGGGGAGGCTTTCGCTTTTACTCTGAATGAGATGGGGAACCATCAGGGGCTTTAGTGCAGGGGAGGGACTCCATCTGACCTGTGTCTAGTTGATCGAGGGGAGGGGCTGGAGGGCCAGGGAGACGGCAGGGGCAGCAGCTGGTCCAGGCAGGAGATGCTGGCCACACAGAGGCAGGTTTAGGCCTGCTTGTAAGAAGATGGCCTCAGATGGTGAGTGCAGTACACGTCCATGACTGAGGGGCCTGGTCCACCTCTCTCCACCCCAGCCCCGCTCCTCCTGAGGTTACGAGACTCTCTCCATCTTCTCGCTGCCGTTTCCACACTCTTCTGGATCCACGTTTCTTGAGCGAGCACTTCGTAGCTTTCTGTCACTTTCTGCTAGGACGGGGAGGCGTGGTGTGTCCTGAGCCCTTTTCTGGGCTGAAGCAGCAACCTCTTCTGCTCTCCTTGCTCGAGGCTCTGCGGTTCTGTGTTTTTTCCCCTCATCTAATTGAGGCATCCTAAGGTAGCTTTCCCGCCGGTTTTGTCTTTCAGGATCTTTGGTTTCTCTCTCAATGTGTTCCTCCCTCTAATGAACAGTTGACCCCTAATTAATTTTAATCATTTTATACTGGCAACTTGAGTTAGTCACAGCTGTCCCTTGATGTCTTTTTAATGCATCCTTGTTTTTCCATTTATCATCTCTCCATGGTGTTCTTGTAATCATTAATTTATTCGTTCATTCCTAGAGGCCTAACTGTGTGATTAGGGCCCTTCTAACGTTTACTGGTAAAAAGATGAAATATACTTGAGAAAAATAACTTCCCCTCACTTCTGTCTCCTAGAATTGAAAACTCTCTTCTTGAGAGCTAGGCTCTCCCTGCAGAGAAGGCAGCCCTGAGACAGAACTGGTCTCCTTGAAACTGGCTGCCCCTTGGACCCGGACCGTCTGACCCTTAGATGCTTTGTTTGAAAATCAAGCTGTTGTTTGATGCTTGTGGGCACTTAGGTGACAGGAGAATCTTCTCACTGGCTCCCAGACACAAGCGTCACCCTCCCCCGAGATCTCTGAGGCCAGCGCTTTTGGGAGTGTTGTCACCTGGTTGCCTGGCCAGGTGGCTTCCCCGTGGTCACTCTGGATGGGCTCTGGGTGTGGGATCCTTCTCGTGCGCTGTGCCCACGACTGTTCTTTGTTGTTTTTGGTTTGGCTCCGGCGGGTCTTTGTTGTGGCGCGTGGGCTTTGTCTCGTTGCGGTGCTCAGGCTCCAGAGCAGAGTCAGATTTGCGGTGCGGCCTTAGTGGCCTTGTGGCATGTGGGATCTTAGTTCCCCAACCAGGAACTGAACCTGCGTCCCACGCACTGGAAGGCGGATTCTTAACTGCTGGACCACCAGGGAAGTCCCAGGAATGATTTTTGTAGTGCACAGATATAGGTGATATACCAATTGCTGTGGAAATCTCCTAACTTTCTCTGTGAAGGTCTTTGATGAAAGTAGTTGGTGACCCTTGGCTTTATTGCCTGAGCCTTCTTTGTCTTGCGGAGATAGGTCCCAAGGAATGACTATGCCAAGTAGAAGGACCTAGAAAGGATGCCAGAGGCTGGTCCCGCACCCCGTGTCTGTGGGAATGTGGCTAGTTCCACTCCCGCAGGCATGTCTGGCTGCCTCCAACTTCAACCTGCTTGCATTTTATCTCTGCTTCTTCGTGCCCTGTTCCTGGTCAGTCAACCCAGGGAGGAATGGAGGCTTACCCTGTGTTTCCAGGAAGTCAGCCTGCATCCTTAAAGTGTGAGAAACACCCTGAACACTTGTCTTCACAGTGAGACCCACAATCGAGCCCAGTATGAAGCCGGGCTGTACGAAGAATCCAGTTTTAACACATTATTGACCAGGGGATTTTTGCAGAAACTAATGCCTGTGGCTGGTGACTTGTTTTATAAGTGAATACTGAAACATCTCTGATCAATAATGTTTGGGTAACAAAAGATATATTGATATGTCTCTAGTCAATAAATTGTTAAAAGAGTATTTTGGGAATAAGTCCATTAACGAATTTATGGTGAAGTTTGACCCTTGAGTCTAAGTTAGATTTTTCTTTTTTTCCTCCCTCTTCTGAGTAGCACTGATCACTTAACACAGCAGATGTCTTTTTTCAGGTAATAAGTTAGCAATCCCTGGTGGCTCAGAGGTTAAGAGTTTGCCTGCCAATGCAGGAGACGCAAGAGATGTCCGTTCAGTCCCTGGGTTGGGAAGATCCCCTGGAGCAGGAAGTGGCAACCCACTCCAGTATTCTTGCCTGGAAAAGCCCATGGACAGAGGAGCCTGGCGGGCTCCAGTCCATGGGGTCACAGAGTTGGACACGACTGAATGAGTAAACAACATCAATAACAAAGTTAGCGATAGACCAAAAATGGCGACATCTTGCAGAAAGTAATGCCCGTGGCTGGCCACCTGTGTGCCCAGAGATTCCTGTCTCCCCCACCCCACCCCCCAGATTCATCGCCTGGTCCCGTAACGTTTCCCCAAAGTGGGGCGATCACTCTGGAGAGGCGAGTCTGGCCGAGTTCTCTTTGTGTGGGTGTTAAGTTCAGGTGACTGAGCGGAGAACGTGGGACGAAGGGACCCCAGCTGGACGTGTTTAATGCCGTTTGGTCTGCGTGGGAGGAGACAGGGCAACTGCTTTCCAGAGGGCAGCCTCCATTATCCGTCTTCACTGAGGCAGCTCCTCCCCGGGTACCGAGCGGATGTCTCCATGTAAATCAGGGGAGGGAGGTGGCAGAGACGCTGCGGCGAGATCATCTCAGCTTCCTGCGAGATGCTGCCATTGGGGACCCGGGAGGCCCGGCCTCCGTGAATCTCCTCTGCTCTTCCTGGCTGGTGTGGGCTGAGGGATGGGGCCAGTCACCCCGCCAGCGCGTTCGTCGCTGCTTCGGGAGGTGTGACTGTCGGGCCTTGGGCAGGAAGTTGCTCTGTAACAAGGACCCAGAGTAACACTGGTTTAGACAGGCTAGAATTTGATTTCCTCCCACACAGCAGCTGGGGACCCAGCGTCCTCTCATCTGGTCGCTTTGTCGTCTGTCCACGTTGCCCTTGTCTGCCTGCACGTTTCTGCCTGAGAGGAGGCACGGTCCCTGCTCCTGAGGGTGCGGACCCCAAGTTTCCAGCCTCGCTTCCACCCACCTCGCTTCGCCTGGAGGGAGTTAGAGAGTCACTTCCAGCTGCTGCGGAAGGTGGAAGGTGTATTTATTCCACGTGATCCTGTGGTCAGCTGTGCACACGGACAGAGGTGCACAACACCATCAATCTGACCAGTTCACTTTCTTGGAAAATCTGTATTTATAAACACACATGCACACGCACACACACGAGCTTCCCAGGGGGCACAGTGATAAAGAATCTGCCTGCCAATGCCAGAGACAGTAGAGACTTGGGTTTGATCCCTGGATCAGGAAGATCCCCTGGAGGAGGAAATGGCTACCCACTCAGTCTTCTTGCCTGGAAAATCCCATGAACAGAGGAGCCTGGAGGGCTACAGTCCATGGGGTCGTGAAGAGTTGGACACGACTGAATGACTTGAGCACATGCACAGATAATATAGAAAGTTTTCTGTTTCAAAAGATGTTAAGCCTCACAAGAATTTATAAATTGTAGTAGAGAATTTCCACATGCCATTCCCCAAGCTTCCCTTCATAATGTGCTACAGAACAACAGTGCGTTGTTAGAACCAGGGAAAGGATGCCGCTCCAGACCTTACCTGGGTCCTGCCAGTTCTCGCCTGAGCTGTTGCACGTGTTTGGAGTGGTGAGAGATGCTGTCACTTATGTTGGATCCACGTGGCCAGTGCCATAGGTGGCCCTTTTGAAACTCCCTTCGTGGTTGCCCATCCGTGGGGGTCAAGTCTGGGGCTTCCGTGAGCAGCCTTCACCTTGTCTCCCACGGCCCTGTGCCCTTGACCTGCATACAAACAGCTGGTTCCGGCGCTTACTGTGTGGTCGCCTCACTTCCTGCCTTTGCTTATACTCATAAGTGCTGAAGTAGCGGGCCACAGAGGGGTTCTGTTTGGGCTGTGCAATGATGAAAACCTTCTTAGAAATCAGTTGCTGACATTGAGTCACCAAGAGATTTTTATGTTAGAAACAGCATCAATAAACCAGTACATTTTGACCTCAGTGGAAAAACCCAAACCTTTGCAGTCCTTGGGCGTGTTTGCATAGCCGCGTCCTTGTAGAAGGCCATAACTATGCTCCTTCCAGCCCCATCCAGGGGTCCCCACGGAGCTGAGTGTGCCCTTCCTGACAGAAGCAGTTTCCTCTGTTGTGGGGGTCTTGCTCAATTTGAGGGTGACCCCTCCTCACTCCAAGCCTCTGTGCAAGCATCTTTCCTCCGAGGAAGGGCTCCTTGGCCCTCTTCACCCACATGCTTTCGGGGGCCTCTGCAGTCTTTGCTGGCCTCCATCACTCAGCTCCCTGCCCACTGTTAGCCTGGCAGCTGCCCCCGCAAGTCTGCAAGCTCCTGGAGGGCGGGGGGCTGGCTCAGGCGTCGTCTCTTCTTTCCTCCTCTGTGTGTTGGCAGTGTTGTGCCTGGTGCCTGGCCCTTCATGAGTGATTCATCACTGTTGGTCGAGTGAACAGAACAGAATCAAGGTGATTAATAGGTGATGGGTAGGTGTCAGCGCATGGACTTCCCACCTGCAGCAGGACTCTGCCCTGAACCGCGTGCTCGCGCATCTTCCCCAAGATCCTGGGGGAATTTGTTCTCTTGTCCCTCTTAAGTGTAAAAAACCGCAGCCTGGAGAGACCACAGAGCTGGTTTTCAGTGACAGAATGAGATACTTACCAGCGGAGGTAGGACATGACTTTGGCCATGGGCTTTTTTTTTTTAATGGCCATGGATTGATTGACAACCCCAGACTGAGACATAAATATGTATTAAGAATTGCTAGAAAAGCACAGGAAAAAGGGAAAGGTCAGTGTTGAGGCAAAGAGATTTCCTGTTGATGTATCAATTGCTGTTGGAAGTCCCAAAGAGGATAATTATGCCAGTCCAGCTGAGATGGCAGACGGGCCTGGCATCGGAGGAGAGGTTCTTCCTGTTTAATCCTTGGGGCACGAGCCCTCCTGGTGGCAGAGGAAGCTGACTTTTCCTAACCTTCCCTGATGTTCTTTGAGAAGCACCGAGGGAGATGAGGAAGGGGTCGGAGCAAGGTTGGAGGAGGATGCTACCTGGCTGTCAGGCCAGGTTTCCCGTTCCGGTGCCTCTTCAGGGAAAGTGCTGTGCCAGGCCCTGGGGAAATACACTTGGTGAGTTCCGCGAAGCAGGAAGGCCTGACCCCAGAGAGCTGGGAGCCCCTGGATGCTGGCTTGGGCTCCAGCCTTTTAACCCTCCGAGTGTTGGAGGCACAGTGTCTTTTCTTTTTAAATTTTCTTTTTAAATTTTTGGCTGCCCCGGGTTTTCATTGCAGCACATGGGCTTCCTCTAGTTGTGGCGTGGGATCTTAGCTCCCCAACCAGGGTTCAAACCCACATCCCTGCATTGGAAGGCGGGTTCTTAACCACTGGATCCCCCAGGGAAGTCCTCTCTTCTTCTCTTAGGAGAGGGTTAGAGGCGTCCAGGCTTGTGGGGCCCCTACTGTTGTATGTGGGCACTGTGCGGCAGGAACTCTTCTGGCCTGAACTCACTCAGTTCCCCTGGCAGCCCTGTGAGTTGGGTGGTCATACCCCTGTTCCCAGAGGCCACCGCTGGGGACCAGAGAGATCAGTTTAGCTCCTCAGAGTTACCAGGCCGGTGCTTGCTGGAACAGGGACTCGAACGCAGGCTCAACCCTGAGGCCTGTGCCCTGTTCGCCACGCCATGTGCTGGCCTGACCACTGCCCTGGTCCTGACCGACTGAGCGTGGGGCCCTGTCATCACGCCATGGGGCTGTGGTGGCAGGAAGTTGTCCAGCTCAGAGGCCAGCACCCGCTCTAGAAAGCTCTTGTGAGAAAGACAGGAAAATCTGTACAGAACCCAGCGTTAACCTCTCTAGCTTCCGGTTGCCTCGTCTTTAAAATGGAGTGAACCCACCTGCCTGCTTTCCTCACAGGGCACAGCGAGTGTGGCGTCTGCAGGGGTCAGCGTTGGAGGTGAGGCTCGGGCTCCGAGCTGGCGGGCCGTTCCTCAGCCTCGCTTGCCTGTCTCGGGTGACTCTCTGCTGTGTCTCTGCTCGGGGGACGTTCGGCCGTCTGGCGGGGTTCCCCAGGCAGGAGAGGGGTGGATGTGCTATTTATTTCTGCTCAGTCAGGCCCGGCCCTCACGGGTCCAGCAGCCCACCCTCCCCATTTTAATATCTCTTGCTGCCCACCGTGGTGCCTGTGTATTCGTCTGATTAAAGACTAATTTTCTAGGTCCCAAGGTGGAACTTGGCATAGGTTTTCTTCTTGTCTCCAGATGAGTGGGTTTTACACAGATGCCTCAGACTGTAAGCTGTGAGGAGCCCAGAGGCAAACTTACAGGGCGCCCCCCACCCGAGCCCGCTGCGCCCTGCCAGGAGGATGAAGATGAGGGAGCGGCTGTGTGGGCTGGCCGGCTTAACTCCCTGGTGTGCGCAGGGCTTAGCACCAGCCCACCGTCGCCTCCCCCAGGCCTGTTAGACACAGGCCCCGAGCCCCTGGAAGACAGGCTGGCAACTGGGAGAGTAAACCTGATTAGGAGTAGAAAAGAGCATTTTCCCCAGGGTTTAAATAATTGGAATGTGTGCAGGGATGCCTGGAAAGAGATACTGAAGCGTCGTCCACAGCACACTCGTCCTCTTGGGGGGACGGCGGTTTGCCTGGGCGGATGGGAAGGGGGAAGTCCACCTCCACCCACCCCCGGATCCCCACAGTGACCTTTTTCTGCACTTGGGGCAAAAGCAAATTCCTGTCACGGCCTTTAACACCCGCGTGGCCTTTCTGCCCACCCCCGCCACGTTGATCTCTGTCCCGCCACTCGGCCCTTCGGGATGCCAGGCAGACCCTTCCTTCTGTTTGGAAGTTCTCCTCCCCACCCTCTGCCCAGCTGAGGCCCCTTACTTCATCACCTCCAATTTCACCTTTTTCTGCCTCAGCTTCACCTGGCCACGCCCCTTCAAGAGCTTCCCTTACCCCTCCCGGCATCAGTGGTGAGAATTTCACCTAGCTGGTCAGAACGCCGAGACGGACTCCCGTGCCCAAGCTGTTGGGGCTTCTGCCCCTCCCCTCCTGCCTGTGGCGTCAGGAGCGGCCTGGGCAGGTGAACTGGGGCCTGAGCCAGAAGGGCGTGTGCTGTGGGCTCAGGCCGAGCCTGGTTCTCTGTGTGGCCCCTGCCGTGTGACCTTGGGGGCTCCTCTCTCCTCTCAAGGGGCGCCCTGCAGGTGGGATTAGGGTGCCTGCCTGCTGCTCCTTCCAGCGTCTGGGCTCTTGCTCAGTGTTCCCAGCACGAGGCCTGCTGCTGGCTCTCTCTGGCCTCCACCTCCCATCCTTCCTCCCTCCGTTGGGTTTCATGGGGGGTTTAGCGTCCCCCCAGAGGGAGTCGGTGCAGCCGAGGAGTTGCAACTCTCACCCCCAGGAGCACCCAGAGAACACCACCGTCTTTCCTCACTCCGCCTCCAGGTACGAGTTCTAAGCCCGGCTGCACTATCTGCAAGCTGGAGGGCCTGCCCTCTGCGGCGTTTTAAATCTCCAGGGGCCAGGATTCAGCACAGAAGATGGGGGCTCATTCTCCCGGACGGCATTCTGTGCGGTGCGAAGCCCCAGCTGGATCCAGGGTGACCGTTTCTGCTGGAAGGAGGTTTTCAGCCTGTTTACCTGGGGCAGCGCTTTTCCTTCCAGACTTTGGCCCGGGCTGGGGAAGGGGGCTGAGAGGAAGTTGGCTGCACAGACATGGCTTCACTAATAAAGCCAAGGTGGCCGTATTGGCTTCTTTTGGAGGGTTTCTGTTGGTACCGAACCAAGCCTGGGTCCGCTCATCTGTGAGCAGTCAAGCCTTTCTACTGACACCGGGTTGTGGTGAAGGAAAATGCCGCGTTTAGTGCAGGGACAAGCAAGGAGACCAGGCAGGCAGTGCTCAGAAGCCCTGATGGTGACTTTCAGTGTAGGGGGTCGGAGAGGGTGTGGGGCATGTGACCAGCTCGTGGCCGTTCTTCTGATTGGTTGGTGGTGGGGTCATCGAGAGTCAGCGTGACCCTTCTGGTTCCAACCTGCCTGGGGTCTACAGGCTTGTGGTCATCAGGCAGTTAACTTCTTCCACCTGGTGAGGGTTTTGGTCTGTGCAAAACAGTTCACAGGATTTGGCTCAAAATATTATCTCTGGCCCTTGAGAAGGAACTAAAGGTCGCGTATGGGAAGGCCCCATAGGGTCCCTGCCTGGTTACACTGTGAGGTGATTCTGCCCTGAGGACTGGGGGTTGGGGGTGGCGGGATAGGAGGGAGGGAGGAGACCAGCTTTCCTGCCCCTCCCAGAGCCTGGTGCTTTCTCTTCATCCTTCACTAATCCCCACAACAGCCAATGGAGGTAAGTTTGATTTCCCCATTTTGCAGGTGAGGAAATGGATTCAGAGAGGTTAATTCATTTGCCTGAGGTAAAACAGCAGGTACCAGACAGAGCCAGATGCGTAAGCTTACCTGACCACCAGGCTGGGCTGTTTCTTTGGCTGCGCTGCCTCCAGGGAAGTCTGTGAAGACTGACCGTGCGTACTAGGTTGTCACACCCTGTCAAGTATTTTATCTTGTTGACTCTCCAGGACCAGCCCATGGCGTGCGTGGGTAGTATGACCCCACTGTGGCAGCTGGGGATGCTGAGGCTTGGGGACGACAGGCTCAGCGTGGGGTCTAGACTCTGTGTGGGGTCTTCAGGGACAAAGAGGGTCCACGTCACTGCTCAGGTCCAGGTGGGCCCGAGAGGGGTGCTGTGTGGAGGTGGGAAGTCAGCTGCAAGTAGATGAAAACCCAGGGACAGCGGCTTAAGCAGGCATTCATTTTCCTCTAGAATGTGAAATGGGCGGGGAGGGGTTGCTGGCCTGATTCTGCAGTGCAGCGCTGCCAAGGATTCAGGTTCTTTCTTGCCCAGCCTCTTCGGTTGTTAGTTTTCATCCTAGTTTTGGTTGCCTCATGTTTGCAAGATGGTTGCTCCTGTTCTGGAGACAACACCCGTTGTCAAGCAGGAAGCGAGGGAGAAGGGGTTGCCCTGCCGTTTCTTCCCTTTACCAGGGAAACAGAAGGCTTTCCGGGAGCCCACTTGACCCTGCAAGCAGGGCTGAGCCCCGTGACCCCTCCACCTGCAGGGCTTTCCGCGAGCCCACTTGACCCTGCAAGCAGGGCTGAGCCCCGTGACCCCTCCACCTGCAGGGCTTTCCGCGAGCCCACTTGACCCTGCAAGCAGGGCTGAGCCCCGTGACCCCTCCACCTGCAGGGCTTTCCGCGAGCCCACTTGACCCTGCAAGCAGGGCTGAGCCCCGTGACCCCTCCACCTGCAGGGCTTTCCGCGAGCCCACTTGACCCTGCAAGCAGGGCTGAGCCCCGTGACCCCTCCACCTGCAGGGCTTTCCGCGAGCCCACTTGACCCTGCAAGCAGGGCTGAGCCCCGTGACCCCTCCACCTGCAGGGCTTTCCGCGAGCCCACTTGACCCTGCAAGCAGGGCTGAGCCCCGTGACCCTCCACCTGCAGGCAAAGCGCCAGGCTGTGGGTGGAGGGAAGGTCTGAGGTGACAGGCTCATTCCTGCTCACACAGGACTCACCATGTCGCAGGGGAGGTGGTGAGAGATAAGGCTGAGGCTCTTGGGCACTCCAAGGAGGGGAATTGGCTTCATTTGATGGAGTGCGGAAGGCCTCCTTTGGGAAAGGACAGCTGAGCTGGGTTTCCAAGGTGTCGTTGGAGTGAAGTGTTAAATGCTGACTGTGAAAGGCCCTGCTGGGTCAGTCTCCAGTGATATTCCTCCTCCAGCGGGGTGGCTCTGAGCTTAGGAGTCTCCTTACCTGCACTGACGGCTCTCCCAGATAGTTCAGTGGTGAAGAATCTGCTTGCCAATGCAGGAGATGCAGGTTTGATCCCTGGGTCAGGAAGATCCCCTGGAGAAGGAAATGGCAACCCACTCCAGTATTCTTGCCTGGACAATCCCATGGACAGAGGAGCCTGGTGGGCTGCAGTCCAGGATCACAAAGAACTGGACACAACTGAGGGGCTGAGCACTCACACGTACCTGCACTGAGAGCAGTGCGACAGGGGTGGCACTGTCATATCTTGCCCAAGGTTAGCGGTCCCCTCTGCTCCTGAACCACCAGGGTGCTTGGAGAGAGCGTGCGTGGCACTGGGCAGCAGTGGAGGACGCGGGGCGCCCAGGGAGAGTGTGGTGGCCTCTGCATCGGGAGAGCCCGGACACGTGCATCGTTTCTCAGCCACTCGTGTCCTGCTGTGTGTCTCCGGGTGGTCACTCCACCTTTCTGGTCTTCACTGTGAGACATGGGAGCATAGTTCTGCCTCCCTTCCCTCCCGCTCATGCTTGAGGAGGCGGCTTCAGGGGCTCAGCCAGACATCAGCTCACCTTTCACTGACCGAGTTCCGCGTGCCCCTCCCCCTCTGTAACTTTGGAGGTGGACGAGCTGCCATCATGTCCATTTCGGAGGGGGGGAGGCAGGTTCAGAGATGGTGACTGACATTCCCATGGGTGCACAGGAGGTCAGTGGCAGAGCTGGGACTGGAACCTGCTCCTTGGCCACAGGGAGCTGGTGTTCTGTGCAGCAGGCCTCAAAGCGTCCAAGTGTGGAGCAGGGCAGCGTAGAGTCGGTGTGATTGCGTCTGGCGTGAGGGCCACCCGAGCCCTCTCGGTAGCTGTGTGCTTCTAATTAATTGCACTTTACGTGCCTGGGTCTGTTTGACAATTGCCCACACACATGATGCCACTGCCTGAGGGTAGACGGAAGCTCTGCCGAGGATGTCCCAATTATTTATGCACATTTCACATGCAGTTAGTCTTCCTCGCTGTCAGTTAACCCCACCCGCACGCTGTCCGTGAGCCCGCTCTCAGCGGGGCCTGATGTAGCTGCGCCCTAGGCGGACCCGAGGGCCTTAAACAGGTCAGGGTCCTGTTTGTGCTGGTTGCAGTCGGCAGCCCAGCCACACGCAGGCCGCCAGCAGGTAGAACAGACACTGGGGGAAGCCTGGTGCTCCCCATCTGCTTGCAGGAGCCAGAAACATGCAGGAAGGCTCATCAGCTCTCACTGATGATCCCAGAGTCTCGGAGCCAGGAGGGTTCCGCAGGGCCAGCTCGTCTCACCTCCTCATGTTACAGACCGAACGTCTCAGACCCAGAGTGCGTGTGATGTGCCGAACGTGCCCTGCCGGCTTGCGGCTGGACTGACCGTGGACCTGGCATCCTTATCTGTTCCTTGTCGTCACGCGGCGCATCTCTGCTTATGCTCTTTTCTCGTCCTCTGTGTCTCCCAGCTTGCTGGCCGCATGTGTGGTGTGGTGGCCAGGGACCCCTCCTATGGGTTCCCAGGTGCAGCAGGTGAGGGGTGTAAGGTGGCAGAAGGTGGCAGAAACCAGCTCAAACCTCTTAAATATGGGAATGTGGTTGCCCCCAGACCCGAAGCCCCCAGGGTGCCTGTGGCATTGAGGCTGCCTGGACCCCCAAACTCTGGTGGGGCTCCTCCTGAGGGCTGCTAATGGAGTGATGAGGAGGCACATGTCTGCGACCTCTGGCCAAGCTGACTCTGCCCAAACCCTGTGAGACTTGGTTCTTTAATGAAAATCTTGAGAATGCTGATTTTTTTTTTGGGAGGGGGGTAAAATACAGGCTGACTTGGGGCCCTGGCTTCCTCTTTCTATCCCACCGTGGGGCTGGGGGGAAGAGTATAGAGTGGTAGGTATGATTAGGGAGAGGTCATGACGTCAAATATCTTTTATTCTGATCTCTGTGTCTGTTTCTTTATGTATAAAAATAGACTTGACTCGAGCACCTGCTTTGTGGGACTGTTTGGAGGGCTTAGGGAGACGCTTTACGAACAGTTTCACCCAGCGTCTGGCGCATGGCCTGGGCCCCCTAGCAGCTGTTAGGAAAGTCATTTCATGTCTTGTTTTTCCACCTATAAAGCAGGGGGCTGACACCACCGGTTCTGTGAAATAAGAAACTCGGTTCCTTCAGTACAGCCAAGGTCAGATCCGTGCTTCAAAGTTGGTAGTGGGTGAAACATTACCACACGCAGAGGGGCCCTAGACCCCGAGGCCCTGTCTTCTCTCCACTGACTTTTCCCTTTCAGGTGTTCCCATCACCCTGAAACCCCGTGTCTTCTCTGGGGGGATATTAACACTCACGGTGCCATGGACAGGGCAAGGCTAGATTAGTTAACAGGGATTGTCTGAATGGTGGGGTATAGATATCAGCTCCCTTTCCCCCAAGGGGGAACTTCTGCAAACTTCCCCAGAGAAACCAACTGTGCTTGTTCAGGACCAAGGACAGAGGCATCCATTTCCAGCCCCCCCACCCCCCCCGCCC
>SJYX01002500.1:516214-571056 GCA_006410675.1 Oreotragus oreotragus
GGCCTGGCTGCTGGGTGCCTGCCTGCCTGCCTGCCTGCCTCAGTCCTGGGGCGGCTCAGCCTTTGCTGGCTGATCCCAGAGAGCTGTCTTGGCAGTACTAGTGTGGCCAGAGACCAAGCCAGCCAGTGGTGAGTTCACCCCCTCAACGGGGACTCTGTTCAGAGTCTGGGTTCCCCTGTGTTCCATTGTCAGTCTGCAGGGCATGCGTGACATCTCCGATGCCAGCCACTTGGCCACTTCTCTCTGCACTGAGTGGTCTTGCCCCTCCCTGAGGGGCTTTATTGGCTTTATCTCTTTGGGCCTCTGTCCGGGGCTTGCATCTCACGTGTCCCTGGCCAGGCCCCTGCACCTGGCGACTAACTGGGCCCAGCGCCCTGTCCTTGGCTAAGCTCTCAGCACGCGGATCCTGCTGGAGCGATTTAGAACTGTTTGCGCTCGGGCCAGGTGCTTCTGCCCCCATCCTCCTGTACCCCTGATCAGAGCTGGTGGCCCATCCCAAACTTCTGGAAGTCACTATCAGAGTCGGCCAGCCACCCTGGGTCTCAGCACTATCTTCAACCTGCAGATGCCCAAAGCGCCAAGCCCGTGTGCAGCCCAGGCCCTCTGCTGGCTCACCTCTGGGGAACCGTCGTAGGTAGAAGATGATGTAGGGCAGGGGGCCGAGCTGGGCCTTCCAGAGGGATGGAGGTGAAACTGAGGGGACCGGTGAAGAGGCAAGAGGGATCTGCAGTGTCTAAGACAGCAGCGGGTCCCGGCTGTGTTGCATCTATGAACAGTCTGGGTTCTAGCCATTGGGCCCCACCATCGACGCCGTGTCTGGCAGGTCGCACACTAACCACAGAGGGCCCGCGTAGGAGAAGGCTGTGGTGGGGAGCGGGGCCAGGAGCTCCTGGGACCCTCTCATCTTTTCTGTAAAGGCTTGATGGTCAGTGATTTGGGCCTTGTGGCCCCGCAGACTGCATCCCCGTGGCTCAGTTCCGCTGCTGCGGCATGACCGCAGGACAGACAGGTTGAGAACGGAAGGCAGGGCTGTGACCCAGGAAAACTGGTGCTGCGCCCCGCCCTGTCCCATGAGGCCGGCTGTACCAGTGCCAGTTTTTTTCCAGCTGAGGGGATGGAGAGGGAGAAGGGGCCCAGGAGACCGGTGGGATCTGGGGCTTGATTAGAAAACCTGAGTTCTTCCTGCTCTCCCTGTTCTCTGCCTTGAAGAGCTTAGTTTCCACAATGGACCAGTTTCCTGTCAGATTGGCCTTCAAGGTACAAAAGTTAAAAAAACAAAACTATCATTTCCTTAATTGACTTGTTCTTTGCTTGCATATTGAGATGGGCCGCTGTTGCTGCAAGATGGCGTAAATGTTTGTTTCCATATTTATACTGTTTTTATTGCTGCATTTCACATATTTAAATTACGCTTTCTGAACTTTATATTGATATATAGTGACAACAGAGATTTAAGTCTTGTTTCTTGCTCCCAAAATTGTTTCCTTCCCCTGCAACATTTATGGACAAGTTCATCCTTTTCGCTTTCCAGGTGGCTCAGTGGTTAAAGAGTTTGCCTGCCAATACAGGAGATGCAGGTTTGATCTCTGGGTCAGGAAGATGCCCTGGAGAAGGAAATGGCAACCCACTCCAGTATTCTTGCCTGGAGAATCCCATGGACAGAGGAGCCTGGTGGGCTACAGTCCACGAGGTCACAAAGAGTCAGACACGACTGAGTGACTAACAGCCATCCTTTCTGCAGTAATTTCAAATGCTCCTTAACCCAGACTGATTTCCCATGGTTAACCTTCTCCCGTGTTTTTGACTGGATTTACTCTTTGGTTCTTCGAAGCCAAGCATGAAACCAATTTATCAATAAATCATTCTTTGCCCTTCAGCCTTAGGAGGGAGAGCCCCTGACTCAGCCAGGCTCTGCAGAGGCTGCAGAAAGGCTGCGCTGCTGTCCCTCGAAATGTGCGGCGGCAGGTAATAAAGGCGAAAGGAATTACCATGGTAGAGATTAAACAAATCATGGGATGCGGGTGCCTGGAGAGGAGAGAGAATTACAAGCTAGGCAGCACTTCTGCTGAAGTGTGTCCCTGAGCTTGGAGAAAGTAGATTGTTTACATGAGGTAGGGGAATCAGCCCCTTGGCGTTACCCATCCCAGAGAAGTCAGCGGAGTGAATGCATATAAAGTTGTGTGTGTGTGTGCTCATTTGCTCAGTTGTGTCTGACTCTTTGTGACCCTTTAGACTGTAGCCCACCAGGCTCCTCTGTCCATGGAGTTTTCCAGGCAAGAATACTGGAGTGGGTTGCCATTTCTTTCTCCAGAGGATCTTTCTGACCCAGGGATTGAACCCGGGTCTCTATATTTCCTGCATTGGCAGGTGGATTCTTTACCACTGTGCCACCTGGGATGCCCATGTCAAGTTGAAGCCTGTCAAGAGTGATTTTTTTGGGGAGGTGGGTGTTGGCTGGGGGAGGATACCAGCTCTCAGGCTGTTGCCTTTTTCACTATCACCAGGAGTGTTCTATTACGGTAACTTAGGGAAGGCTAAGGGCACACTCTTTTTTGAAATATTTACAGTATCAGAGTCCTACTGGACCTGTGTTTGTGTCCTCTGAAATTTAGATGTTGGTGCTGACACAGGCCCTGTGTCTGGGGGTACAGAGCACGCAGGGCCAGGGAGGGAAGGGTGATGATGGGAGGATGTTGTGGCTCAGCAGCGGTGCTTATCCCCCCTGCTTCTGTGGCTTCTGTGTGGACCAGTTGTGGCCCCGGCAAAGTGCACTTGTGGCCAAGATGTCTCACTGCAGCTGGTCGTGGCTGTTCTTTGCCCCAAGGGCATTCATGTTTTCTAGGTCCTCCTGAGAAACCCTTCCTCCTCCAGTTTTCTTTCCCCACGGACTGCACACGTTTCAGCTGCATAATTCCTAGTGGCAGTATTCGGGATCCCCGCATTGTTTTTGTTGTCAGTTGCTAAGTCTTGTCTGACTCTTGGCAACCCCATGGACTGTAGCCCGGCAGGCTCCTCTGTCCATGGGATTTGCCAGGCAGGAATACTGGAGTGGGTTGCCGTTTCCTGCGCCAGGGGATCTTCCCGATCCAGGGGTCGAACCCGCATCTCCTACACTGGCAGGTGGACTCTTTACCACTGAGCCACCTGGTCATGCCGCGCCCAAAAGCCCAGAGCCCCAACCTCACTCTGGGTCCCCTCTGACTGGCGTCTCACTCTCCAGGTCTGATTTCCCGCGCTGCCCGTGCTGAGCTGGTTTGATGGCTCAGAAAAGTCTGTCATCTAGTGTGTTGCCCTAGGGCACAGACCACTTAAAAAATTCCTTTTCATTTCCCAGGGCTGAGGTCCACAGGAGCTCAGTAAACCCCGTAGCTCCTGAACATGTGCCCGGCTGAGTCCAGCCGCGCTTGGGCAGCCACTGCTGCCTTGTCCCCGTCCCTGCCGTGGGAGGGGCGGGCGCTCATTTATGGTGATCAGTAGCATTTATTGGATGCTTTCTGTGTGCTGGGCGTCGAGTTGTCATAATGCTCTTGTGAGGTAGTGACCAAAAAGATCCCAATTATAGATAAAGGGATCAATGCTCACAGAGGGTGGGTAACTTGCCCAAGGTTACCCGGCTACAGAGGCAGAATTTGAACCTGGGACCTGACTCTAGAGATCGTGCTCTGAAAGCCAGGACCCTGAGCCACCTCCTTGCATTATCATCTAGTGTGTTGCCCTAGGGCACAGACCACTTAAAAAATTCCTTTTCATTTCCCAGGGCTGAGGTCCACAGGAGCTCAGTAAACCCCGTAGCTCCTGAACATGTGCCCGGCTGAGTCCAGCCGCGCTTGGGCAGCCACTGCTGCCTTGTCCCCGTCCCTGCCGTGGGAGGGGCGGGCGCTCATTTATGGTGATCAGTAGCATTTATTGGATGCTTTCTGTGTGCTGGGCGTCGAGTTGTCATAATGCTCTTGTGAGGTAGTGACCAAAAAGATCCCAATTATAGATAAAGGGATCAATGCTCACAGAGGGTGGGTAACTTGCCCAAGGTTACCCGGCTACAGAGGCAGAATTTGAACCTGGGACCTGACTCTAGAGATCGTGCTCTGAAAGCCAGGACCCTGAGCCACCTCCTTGCATTTGCTGCTGTGCGGAGTACCCCCAGGGAGCTTTAATTTACTCTTACATCCTGCAGGGAATTCCTCTTTTGTATTTCTCCGAGCTAGAAACCCCCTCCAGGTTACCCAGGAGTTTGATGGCTGAGCTGGGGCTTGAACACAGATCTTCCCAACCCCAGGGTCTGGTGGCAGCAACCTTCCATGGGTCCTGCTCCTGTCGTTGGAGTGGAAGCTATTGGAACCATCGCCCCCTCCACCTGACCTTCTTGCCCCCAGCAGGTCCCCGCTGAAGCCCCTTCTCTCTCTCCAGCTCTTGGACCTGCGCAGGACAGTATCCACAATCTTTGTCCTTAGTGAGGGTTTGGAAGGTGACTTGGGGCCCTGCAGGCGGCTTGTCCTGTCCCACGTGGGTCCCTGCTCTGTGTTTCTGAGCACCCTCATCAGGTGAGAAATGAAACGAGGCTTCAGCCCATGTGTCACCAGCCGAAGGCGTGCCCGCCACGTGACAGCTGGTACCTTTGTTCTCCATTTCAGCAGTGTTGTGCTCAGGCAGAAATCATCTCTCTGCGTTCCTTACTTTCCATAAACCTTGACCAAGCACCTGGTGGGCCTCGCAGGTGGTAAAGAATGCACCTGCCAGGGCAGGAGATACGAGCTTAATCCCTGGGTTGGGAAGATCCCCTGGAGAAGGAAATGGCAGCCCACTGTAGTGTTCCTGCCTGGACAGTCCCATGGACAGAGGAGCCTGGTGGGCTGTAGCCCATGGCGTCGCAGAGTCAGACAAGACTGAGTGGCTGAGCATGCACACGCATGCACAAGTGCCTGGCATGTGAGAGCTCTGGGGACCCCAGATGCATGGCATGCTGTGTGCCTCGGAGTTGTGAGGTGATTGCAAGAGACAGAGGCAGTTCGCTGCTGCGTGCTCTGCAGCTTGCTGCCGGGTAGGGGAATCACGGTGGGCTTCTTGGTTGAGGTGTCTTTTTCATCCTGGTCTGAATAGATGAGTTTCATCAGATCAGGATGAGGGGGTGGTGGTGAACACGAGGAAATCCATGAAACAACAATGCGTTGGAATGTTGTTCAGCCTTAAAAAGAAAGGCATCCTACCACAGGTGACACAGGGCTGAACCTGGAGGACGTTATGTTAAGAAGAGCTGGATCCAGAAGGACAAACACTGTGTAACTCCACTTACGTGAGGAATCTAATGGTCGAACTCTGAGATGCAGAGTGGAAGGGTGGTTGTCAGGGGCTGGGGCAGGAGGGAGTGGGGAGATGCTCTGGGTGTCAGGCTTCAGGCCAGCCACAAGGGTCAGCTCCAGAGCCCCGGTGTGTTGATGACATTGTGCTCGGACATGGCCATTAACATCCATGAGGAGGGAGATCGCGGGTGAAGTGTTCTCAGCACAATGGAAAACTCCGTTGGGCTTGCGTCTTATTCAGGGAGAGGTGCTCACATTTGGGGGGAGGAACAAAATAGTGCAGCCCCATCACTGAAGAGCATCCTCAGGGAGGCTGGCTCAGAGGCTGCTGGCCCAAGCAGATCGCTGTCTGCAGGTGAGGCCAGGTAAAGGGGTTGGTGATGCCAGGCGGGGGTGTGACATCCACATCTCAGCATAAGGATCGTGCCTATGGGTGGTGAGCCGCTCCCTCTAGGAGAAGCCTGGCACGGGAGGGACCAAGGGCCCCGGAACCCAAGCCTTCTGCCCTGCTGGGTCCAGGGTGCCAGGCGCCCTGGCCGTGGGTGTGTCTGCTCCAGGCACATGTGCCCTGCTGAGCTCTCATCCCACTTATATCCAAGGCACGTGTAAATCAGGCAGGCACGTGGCACACTCTGCAGATCAGAAGGCTGGCATGATCTCTTTGATCAAGAGATTTCAGCAGGGCTTAGTGGGGAGGGAGATGAGCGGGCGGAGCACAGAGGATGTTTAGAGCAGTGAGACTGTGGCGATCCTGTCATGGTGGGTTCATGTCGTCGTACAGATTTCCAGACGCAGGGGACATGGAACCCCATGGGCGAAGCCTGATGTGACAGTGAGGATTGTGATGTGTCAGTGTGGGTTCGTCATTTGTAACAAACGTCTGGCTCTGGTGGTGGGTGTCGGTAATGAGGGAGGCTCTGCGTGAGCAGGGGCTGCTGGTAGATAGGGGGACCTCTGTACCTTCCACCTGATTTTGCTGTGAACCTGAAACTGCTTTATAAAATAGTTTGTTTAAAAAAAAAAAAAAGACATCACTTCTTCTAACCTCATGTTGCAACGATGAACAACATATCCAGTCCTCTGCTTCTATAAGAAGCATGGGGCAGCTGAGACCTCCAGAAGAAGTCCTCCTTGTAAGAAGACTCAGATGTCACACAAGCCTTGGAGTGAAGGAGCAGCTTCCTGAGCCTGGGTCTCCAGTACCCGGCTGCAGCCTTGCCCTCTGCTCTGGGTTTCTTGAAGATAAGAGCCAAAGAGATATCAGTCAGCTGGTCTTCAATGATGTATTAAGTCTTGATTTTTTTTTTCCCCCCATGGCAATGGTGTCACAGAATCAGATTACAGGCTTGTTTTTATTTTTACAGGTTTACCAGTGTTTTCAGTTACCATAACAGTGTGAAATCTAGCGTCCTGTCAGGTTCTTCTAAATTGTTAGTGCTCTCTGCTGCCACCTGTGAGAGGCAGTGTCTTTACACAGCACCACCTTGCCTGGCTTCTCCTCTGAAGGTTACAGCGCTCCAGGGAGGTGGAAAGGTGGGTGCTGTTCACCCCCACGAGAAAGGCTCAGAGAGGCTAGACCCTGGTACAAGGCTGAGAACCAGGGCCCTCGTTGTCTGGTCATGTTCAGCATGCAGTCAGACAGACTGTCTCCTGATGGGCATGTGTGACTGTGTGTCTGTCCTCCATTAAGAAATGCTCTGTTAAGGACACTCCTCCCTTAGGTAGGTCGGGAGCCTGGCTCTCTCCTTGGGAAGGGGCCTTACAGCAAGCAGGCGGGCGCTCAGTAGATGCTTGTTGTTGACGTTCAGTTGCTCAGTCGCGTCCGACTCTCTGTGACCCCATGGACTGCAGCACACCAGGCCTCCCAGTCTGTCACTATCTTCCAAAGTTTGCCCAAGTTCACATCCACTGACTTGGTGGTACTATCCAACCATCTCATCCTCTGCTGCCCTTTTCTCCTTTTGCCTTCCGTCTTCCCCAGCATCAGCGGCCCTGGTTCTGGACACAGCATACCTCGTCCCATGGGGCCGGGGTCTCCTCCCCTGCTGGTAGGACGCCTTGGCTTCCATCCTGGCTCTGACATGGAAAGGTGTATGGTCGTACAGCTTATTTCATGACGTCTCAGGTTCTTCTGCCTTAATATCACTGTGATATTTTGATGAAATAGTAGTTCTTAATCGCTGCAAGTGAGTGGTGGTGATTACCACTGGTGTCTGGGGTTGAATGCAGAGATTGGAATTGGACAGATTTGGACGCCAGCTGTGACTTTACATCTTCTCTCTGAGCCCGGTTAAAGGCCTGTAGAAGGGACTGGGAGACCACTTCCCGGAGAGTCATTCTCTGACATCAGCAAGGCTGTGTGCCCGGGACACTTGCCTGGTGGGCACTGGAGTTGTCATCCAATCCTCGAGTCTCCAAGCTCGCTGGGGGCCGGGTGACGTGGCCCTCCCTGGCACGCCCTGCCTCCTCTTGTGGCCCAGCTCATGCCTGCCCCAGGGCCTTTGCATGTGGCCTGTGCCACATGGAGTGTGTCCCCCCGTCCAGCAGCACACTGGCTCCTTGTCTCCCCTGGGGCTCCCAGAGAGGCCTTCCCAGCATAGCCCACAAAATGACACCCTCCCACCACCTGTCTTTGCACCCCACCTGGCTTTCCTCCCAGCGTGTCTCCTCGTCCTATCTGTTCCAAGTTGGTTGGCGTGTCTCTCCTCCTAGGGAGGGGGCCCTGCCTCCTGCAGGTGGAGACTTTGGTTTTCTCTATTCCTTCTTTACCCACAGCGCCAAGAGCAGCTTTTGGACCTTGTAGGTGCTCAGTAAGTTTGCGTCGACCCAGTGAATTTTGAATTTTCTTTGGCAACACCTTGGTTGACCCCAGGAGGGGGACCCCTCAGACCCTCCTCGTCACCAGCACCTTGCGGGGCCTGGTTCCTCACCACGTGATTCGCGGGTTTCACACCATCACAGGAGTGATGGGGAAGCCAGGCCTCGACCTCCTAGCTGTGTCCTTGTGATGCCGACATGGCTGTTCTGGGTCAGAAAAGACAGGGGAGGGCCTATTTTGTGACTCAGAGGCTGAGCAGGAGCCCTTGTGATTCCTCATTCTTCCCCTGAGACCTGAATGGTGGGCTTCCGTCCCCTCTGTGGCCGCCTGTGGACAGCGTGGGTCCTGGCACCCATTTCTTGCCTCAGCGTCTTTGGGCCTCTTTCTGCCTAGGTATCCTGAGTATAAGGGAACAGAGGGACCACCTATTTATCGTGCCCTCATCCTCCCCCATTTCTTCCTCCTTCCCAATTCATTTGTACCCCAACAACATGGGGTAGTGTTTCTTAGGTGTGTGTAAAGGAGTAAACGAGATAACGGGCTTTGAACAGAGCTTGACAAGTAGAAGGGTTTGAATTTTAGCTAAAGAGAGGATACCAACAAACCATACTTCTTTCCAAAAGAGGACTTGAAGCACCATATTAAAGCACAGCATAAAGCATATTAAAACATGTTAAAGCAGCATATTAAAAAATAGAGCGAAACAGGTTATATGTAAATTGGCCCCAGGTGGAAAGATGGTTTGGTGGCCAGAGGGAGGGTCAGGGCACGTTGTGGCGGTCGCGTGGCCAAGTGGTTGCACTGGATGTGTGACTTTGGTTGTGAGACTTTGGCTTTGAGCTGCTTTGCAGCCAGTTTTAAGGGGGATTGTTTAGGGGGAAAAAGAACTGGCTTTCCGGGGGAAATTCACAAGTTCCTGGGCTTGAGATCTGAGTGTTACGGTAAATAGTCCACTGTGGGTAGACAGTGACAACAGGTAAGCTTGCTGTAGATGGAAAACTTGGATGCTTATTGAATTTAAAGGTATGATTCTCTATCAGTGAATTGCTGTTTCACATTGAAGATGTCAGGAGAGCTGCTCCTGCGAGTAATTAGGAACTGTGTGTTGGAGGGGCCCTGTCCCCCTTCACAGTATATGGGAGTCAGCACAAGAAGACCAGATCTCTCAGTAACCTTGAGTGTGTCTGGGCCAGTATGGGCTTCCCATATGGCTCAGTGGTAAAGATTCCGCCTGCCAATGCAGGAGATATGGGTTCAACCCCTGGGTCAGGAAGATCCCCTGGATCAGAAAGATCCCCTAGAGGAAGAAATGGCAACCCACTCCAGTATACTTGCCTGGAGAATCCCTCCTAGGGTTGCAAAGAGTCGGACACGACTGAACACGCAGGAGCATGAAGTCAGTTTCACGAGATCTGCTGTCTGGCCGGTGGTTGATAACTGGCTCTAGCTGGGAATAGATCAGTGTTCAAAGCAGACGCCGTCCGGTTAGCAGGGACTTGGGAAAGCACTCAGAAGCCATCAGTCTGTAACTTCCTTAGCGGCTGGTTATGTTCACCAAGGTAACGCCTCCACATTTATTCTCATCCTGCCCTGCCTTTGGATTCTGTGTGGCTAATAAGAGTGATTGACTGAGCCCACTGGATCTCCTAGACTGTATAGGAATTATTTTTGAAAGGGAAAAGGGAACTCGTCTAGACGAGTGGCCCTAAATAGCACATAATCCAGACCGGTGAGGGGCGGTGTAGCAGGCGGGATCTGCCGGTTAATTTGGACTTGGCTTTCTTCCCTTAGGTGACCTGCGACAAGCCATCGTGGCCATGATGAACAGGAAGGACGAGCTGGAGGAGGAAAACAGGTATCCAGCGCTGGGGCTGGAGGACTCGCTCCGTCACAGCAGTCCCACCTCTGGGCAGAGAGAAGTTCACTGTGAGGAAAGTTTTGCTTCAGGGGCAGAATTGTGACCAGTGACTTCTGATTTTTTGTTCTGAGATGTACTACTTTATTTTTTCAGCTTTTTATTTTATGTTGGAGTAGAACCAGCTGACAGTGTTGTGATAGCTTCTGGTGAACAGCAAAGGGACTCAGCCGTATATATACATGTATCCGTTCTGGGATGTACCACGTTAGTACATATAATGTGGCTTGAGTGTTAATAAGGAAGAAACACTCATGCACTATCTTAGAACAAACTGAGAATTTGTAAACCAGTCTTTTAAATTTTTTAATTCTTTTTTTTAATAGCCTTTGAGATATAATTCACATATCATATAATTCATAGATTATATAATTTAAATATCATATAAAACATAAAACTTAAAGTATTCAGTGGTTTTTAGCATATTCACAGATATGTGCAACCATCTCACCACAGTCAATTTTAGAGTGTTTTCTTTGTCTCAAAATGAAGCTCCATCCTCACAGCTGTCACCCTGAGCCCCCCTTAAGCAGCAGATAGCCTTTCATTGAGGTTCTGTCCACCACGCTCCAAGCACTAGCGTACTTAACATTTTCTCAAATTGGGGATACCTATAGCAAGATGGCGTATGGAGTCTTTTGATTTTCCCCAGAGCCCTGTTGCAGACAATGAGAGGCCAAAGGGTTTTATTCATTTCGATTCCCTGCTGAAACCAGGGCTGGATACCAGACAGCTGTTAGCTTTGTTGCCTCTGTCTAGCTGCCCAAAGGCAAACCGCTCCAGTGCCGGGACCTTGCCTGGGCTACAGGCTGGTCAGTAGAGGGATCTGCCTGGGGTTATCTGCAGAGCCTCTGTGAGCACAAGTCTGCCGGCCTGGGGGTCAGGGAGTAGGTGTGTATGTGTGCACACGTGTGTGCACACTCATGCCACCCTCTTATGCTTGCCCCTGAGCAGGAATTGTGCCCCTGGGGATTTACCTTCTGATTCTCCTTTTTAGAACTTGCTTTGGGCCCTGCTTGACAAGCTTCTCCCTCATCCTTTATGGAAGCATGCGAGAGCAAAGAAACGTGATTTGGAAAAACAAGTGTTTTTAAAAAGGAATCTTCAGACAGTGTGATTTTTCCAGTGAAAGTAAATCTCAGTGACAGGCTTGGACTTTGTAGGATGCTTTTTCCTTTTTTCAGCTGGGGCCATTATCTTGGAAAAAGCCACAGGTTTTGTGTTACTTTGTAAAGAACAATAATCATTATTGGGTCATTTCTTCTCTTTCCCAGCAAGGGAAAAAAAAATCACACCCAGTTTGTGTTGCAGGGGTGGTTTTCAGGCCCTAAGAGGGGAATTTTTTCAAAACTTTCAAGGAGCGTTGAAACACGCCATGTTTATTTTTGAAGCGGGGGTTCAGTGAGCAGTGGAGGTAGGGTGGTTCAGACACTACTGCTTGTGGTCTCGTGTCTCATGGCAAGTGTCCTCTAGATTTAGGAGGCAGCCGCACCAAAGTTAGTAAATGTTTTCGAGAAACAGCCATTTGAGGTCCGTAGATGGTCACCAGAACCCTGCTTGGCTCAATTCTAGGTGGTAACTTGTGGTTATTTCTGGAAGAGCCGCTGTCTTTTCTGCTATTTAAGACCAAAGGCGACAAACATTCAAGCGAATGTGTTTGCCGGGTGAACATGCTCCAGATACAGCGTAAAGCACGCTCATTGCAGTGTCAGGTCATCCATCTCCTTAAGACCGTCTGTATGCTCGTCTAACGTGGGGGTGGCAACGGAGCAAGGGTGCGGGCCTTTTGTGAGACTGTGGGCAGAGGAGAAATGAGACTCCCGTCGCCCATCAGATGACTGGAGCCTGTCGTCTGTGTCTGTGGCTCAGGTGGGTTTTTTTGGCCTGTCCTGGCAGCCCTTCCTTTGTTAAATCTCATACGTAGTGTGGCTGGGCCGAAACGTCTCAGTTGAGCACGCACACCTCAGTGTGGGATGTCTGGGAGGAGGCATGCCTGGGACTGGCTCAACTCATTGTTTTCCCTTGGTTTAAACCACCAAACCCACAAGCTCTCAGCACCAGGCCTCCGGTGGTTCCCCAGGGCTCATCCTAATTACGACGCAGAGACTCTTGAGCAGAATTGGGTAGCTCCTCAAAGCAGTTTGTATGAGATGGACGTGAACTGCGGTTTCTGCAGAGCCTTGTGGAAGATGAATGAACTAGAACTTGACTCTGCAAACTCCGGGCTGGCAGCCTCTGAACAGGTGGGATCTCCTCCTCCTCCCAGGTCGCTGCGGAACCTGCTTGACGGCGAGATGGAGCACTCGGCCGCGCTCCGCCAGGAGGTCGACACCTTGAAGCGGAAGGTGGCCGAACAGGAGGAGCGGCACGTCACGAAGGTCCAGGCGCTGGCGAGGTAGGGGGTGGAGGGGCTGGGGGAGGTCCTGGGAAGGCAGAGGGGCGGAAGGGCTGGGGGAGGCGCTGGCCAACCCCCAAGCACACCTTTCATCAGTACTTACTAATTTAAAGTGACAAATGGAAATAAGACTTACATTGAAATTTTAACTTATGAAATATTGGGTAAGTATTAAATAGTATGCATGCACATGGTTCAAAATACGAAAGTCACGAATGGTTAAACTCTGCGATCGCTGGCTCATCCCTGGAGGGTGGGCAGCGTCGCCTCCCAGAGGTGCCCCTTGTGTACTCGAGCGGATGCGAACATTCAGATACATGAACTTTCTCTTCTTCTCATCTCGCTCCTCTCCTCTCTTTCTTCCTTGATACAAATGGTCCCGTATCCTGCCCCCTACTCCCTCCACAGCTTAGAGACCGTCCTGCGCTGGGTACACAGACCTGCCGTCTTTCTAACGGCTCCTGATACCCCACCGTCCACCCGCAGCAGGACTCATTTGGCCGAGGTGCCAGCAGCCAGGTGTCTGAGTCAGTTCTAGCCCTTTGCTACTTCTGATAATCTTCGCAGTTGTCACTGTGTCCTCGTATGAGTGTATTTGCCAGAAAAGTTCCTGGAAGTAGAATTGCTGGGTCAAAGCACTGTGGTTTTTTTTCTTTTATTATTATTATTTGTTTAATTTATTTGGCTACTCCGGGTCTTAGTTGTGGCACATAGGATCTTTGATCTTAGTTGCGGCCTGTGGGGTCTAGTTCCCTGCCCAGGGACTGAACCTGGGCCCCCTGCATTGGGAGTGTGGAGTCTTAGCCACTGGAGCACCAGGGAAGTCCCCACAGTGCTTTCTGAGTTGGATAAAGGTTGTCAACCTGCCTTTAACGAGGGCTGGGTCTCCCCCAGCACAGCCCTGCCTCTGGCAGATCCAGCTTTGGGGATCTTTGATAAAATCACAGGTGAAAGCAGTGCTGGCGAAATATTTTTCATTTCCCTGATTCAGAGCATGGTTGAACCTCTTTATCGTTGAGTCATCTTATTTTCTTTTCCATGACTTTGTTTATATCTAATTAAAGAAAACTGTAAAGCACCCCCCCACCTCCAAGCTCCAACTGCCGTAATGAGATTTTACTGAGTTTGTCACATGCAAACATATTTTTATGGGCTCTACTTGAAACCTCCAGCCTGTCACTTCCTAGGCTGTCTCCTTCTACCACAGTGAAAGCTTCATAGTCATCGTTTTTATGTGCCTGGATGTGGCATTTCATTGAGCCAGTGCACCGTATGAAATACCCACTTCAGATTGCTGGACATTTGCGTTGTTCCAGGTTTTTCCCCATTTTTTGTAAGATAAGCACTTTCACTGGTTGTTCTTTTGTTGTTGTGTTCACTCACTCAGTTATGTGTGACTTTTTTGCGACCCCATGGACTGTAGCACGCCAGGCTTCCCTGTCCTTCACCATCTCCCAAAGTTTGCTGAACTCCACTGAGTCGATGATGCCATCCGGCCGTCCCATTCTCTTATCGTCACCTTCTCCCCCAGCCNAAGCACTTTCACTGGTTGTTCTTTTGTTGTTGTGTTCACTCACTCAGTTATGTGTGACTTTTTTGCGACCCCATGGACTGTAGCACGCCAGGCTTCCCTGTCCTTCACCATCTCCCAAAGTTTGCTGAACTCCACTGAGTCGATGATGCCATCCGGCCGTCCCATTCTCTTATCGTCACCTTCTCCCCCAGCCTTCAATCTTCCCCAGCATCGGGGTCTTTTCCAGTGAGTTGGCTCTCTGCATCAGTTGGCTCTCTGGCCCAAGTATTGGAGCTTCAGCATCAGCCCTTCCAATGAATATTCAGGGTTGATTTCCTTTAGGATTGACTTGGCCTGATCCCCAACGCCACAGTTCAAAAGCATCAATTCTTTGGCGCTCAGCCTTCTTGATGGTCCAACTTTCACATCTTTACATGACTACTGGAAAAACCAAAGCTTTGACTATACGAATTCTTTAAGACTACTTTAAAAATAGACCGGGAGATGCATCTGTCTTATAGGGAGGTGTGGTGGGGGAGCCCAGGGTTAAGAAAACTCGACCGCGGCAGTATTACCATCCCCGTGCTGTCAGCTGTTGTGAGTGACACTAATGTAATTGTTATGTATATGTAACGGAAACTTGGCAGCGTGATCCCATATTTATTTATTTTTTGGCTGTGCTGGGTCTTCATTGTGGTGTGTAGGCTGAAAAGCACTTTCACTGGTTGTTCTTTTGTTGTTGTGTTCACTCACTCAGTTATGTGTGACTTTTTTGCGACTCCATGGACTGTAGCACGCCAGGCTTCCCTGTCCTTCACCATCTCCCAAAGTTTGCCGAACTCCACTGAGTCGATGATGCCATCCGGCCGTCTCATTCTCCTATCGTCACCTTCTCCCCCAGCCTTCAATCTTCCCTAGCATCGGGGTCTTTTCCAGTGAGTTGGCTCTCTGCATCAGGTGGCCCAAGTATTGGAGCTTCAGCATCAGCCCTTCCGATGAATATTCAGGGTTGATTTCCTTTAGGATTGACTTGGCCTGATTCCCTTGCAGGCCAGGGGACTCTCAAGAGTCTTCTCCAATGCCACAGTTCAAAAGCATCAATTCTTTGGCCCTCAGCCTTCTTTATGGTCCAACTTTCACATCTTTACATGACTACTGGAAAAAACCATAGCTTTGACTATATGAATTCTTTAAGACTACTTTAAAAATAGACTGGGAGATGCATCTGTTTTATAGGGGGTTGTGGTGGGGGAGCCCAGGGTTAAGAAAACTTGACCACGACAGTATTACCATCCCCGTGCTGTCAGCTGTTGTGAGTGACACTAATGTAATTGTTATGTATATGTAACAGAAAGTTGGCAGCGTGATCCCATATTTATTTATTTTTTGGCTGTGCTGGGTCTTCATTGTGGTGTGTAGGCTGAGTAGTTGTGGCACATGGGCTTAGTTGCTCCACAACTGCATCCCCTGCCTTGGAAGGCAGTTTCTTAACCACTGGACTACCGGGAAGTCCCCCTGTGTTTAATTTCAANTTGGCAGCGTGATCCCATATTTATTTATTTTTTGGCTGTGCTGGGTCTTCATTGTGGTGTGTAGGCTGAGTAGTTGTGGCACATGGGCTTAGTTGCTCCACAACTGCATCCCCTGCCTTGGAAGGCAGTTTCTTAACCACTGGACTACCGGGAAGTCCCCCTGTGTTTAATTTCAATTTGAACTTCTCTCCTGCATTCATGTTTGAAAATGATACATCCCGAGCATCAGAAGCAAGTCCCTGATACGGCATTTTCTCACCTGGTCCCCGTCTTACCTGGCCATGCCAGGGTTCCGTGGTGTGACTGCGTTCTATGTTCTCAATAAAGATGTACTCTGTGGAGACCCGGGTTCTAAATCATTGAAGACAGACAGACGTCCATCCTCTGTCATTTTTTTATTGTGTCAGGAGCCAGCTCAGCCTTGAGTTGCTGCTCCAGTGCTTGCAAATTGGGTGTTGGGTCTGAACTGCTTCACTTCCACAGACATGCGTTTCTTCGTTTATGAAATGGACGGGATGGTCTTATCCCCCTGAGAGGGCCCACTGAGGAAAGTGTGTGAAAGTCCATAAGGCAGCGGAGAGTGATTGGAGTGTGTTTTACAGTAAATGTGTTTTGAGTATATGATAATTTGGGGATAAATTTTCTTTAGCCTATGAATGAAATAGAAGAAGGTAACTTCTTAACCACGCTGTTCTGTAATCTGGTTTCCTCAGCTAAACAATGGGGTAGCTGAGAGTTTGGGCTTCCCTGGTGGCTCAGGGGTAAGGAATCTGCCTGCCAGTGCGGGAGACGTGGGTTGGATCCCTGATTCAGGAAGATCCCCTGGAGAAGAAAATGGCAGACCCACCCCAGTATTCTTACCTGGGAAATCCCATGGACAGGGGAGCCTGGTGGGCTACAGTCCCTGGGGTCACAAAAGAGTTGAACACAACTTTAGTGATCAAACACACAGACAGCTGAAAGTTTAAGATGCCTGAAAGTTTGCAGTTTGCAGGTAGAAGGAACTTGGATAAAGCAGGCAAACACTTCAGGAGAAAACGGCACTAGAGCGGATGGAGCAGTGGGACATGTTTTGAAAGACTCGGCTGCTGACATTGCACACGGACTTCTGCCAGCTGTCAGAAGTTTCTCCTTGCTTCTGGCTGCAGGAGGAGCAGCTGTCCATATTGTCAGATGGTGGGTCCCCGTGGCAGCTGTGATTGATGGCCTGGGAGTGCTGTCATCCATGGGTCACAGGCAGGGTGTGGAGGGTCAGGGCTGGGGGCGAGGCCCACACGGCTACACCAGGGCAGCCCTGTTCTAGGTCCCCATGTGTCCAGGTGGCAGGTTTTATAATGCAGGTAGTTTAGCCTAGTGGTTCGTGGTACTGATTCTGGCATTGAATCCTGGGGGTCCATTTATGGCTTTGCTGCTTATTAGCTAGTGACCTTGAGCAAGTTACTTAACTGCCCCTTTTCCTTGGTTATAAAATGAAGAGAACTCTATCTCATAGAGTAGTTAGATGATAAAATGAGAGACCATATGTCAGCTCCATGAATGGGCTTCATAAATGCTCAAACACATTACCTATCATTATCATTTTTCTCTAGGATAGTAATTGTATTATTATTAAGAAACCTTGCCTAATCAAAAGTTGTGTTTTAACAGCAGTGGTGCAAAAAGAATTAAGAATGAGGCTATTTCAGACACAGGACAATGAAATTATTTTTGCTGTATTGCTGAGAAGCGTGTTCGGGTGTGTGTGTGTCTTCCTGGCCCTGAGTCTAGAGTTGTGAAATGGGGACATCCCTGAGCAAATGAAGCGTCTTATTACACATTCATTTTGCTCAAAATTAATGGCTTTCCTTTCACGCCATCATGGCTCGACAAAGAGCGAGGTCATATTAGCAGCCCAGTGCCTTTGTGGCGCCAAGCGTCTGCGCCTTTCCGAGCGGAGTCCTCGTGATCAGTAGCGGTTCAGGATCAGTCAGTCTCCCTCCCTGGATAATGGATTGCCTTACTTCCTGTGGAAGTAAGAAATCTCAAGCTCAACAAAGTCTTAATGTTTAAGCACAGGGAACTGTATCCCATATCCTGTGATAAACAGAATAGGAAATGGAAAAGGACGTGAAGAGGAATGTGTGTGTGTATATATGTGTGTGTGTGTGTGTAACTGAGTCACTTTGCTGTATAGCAGGAACTAATGCGACATTGTAAATCCACTCTATATACTTCAGTTAAAGAAAAAGCTCAACCTGTGACATAGGTGTGAGCAGAAAGAAAACACACGTTAACTGAGCAGAAGTACCTTTGAGGGATGCAAGCGGCCAGGGTTGTGGGGTTGTTGTCGGGGGCATTTCTGTTTCTGCTCTATTTATTTATTTGTTTGTTTGGCGCATCAGGCCTTAGTCGAGGGAGCTTTGTTGTGTCACGTGGGCCCTTTCGCTGTGGTGCACGGACTCTCTGGTTGTGGAGCGCTGGCTCAGTAGTCGTGACACACAGGCTTAGTTGCTCCACAGAGTGTGGGATCTTAGTTCCCCAACCAGGGATCGAACTGGCGTCCCATGCATTGTAGGGTGGTTTTGTAACCACTGGAACACCAGGGAGGTCCCGGGCTCTGCTTTTTTTTTGTTTTAGATATCCCCGGCTGTGTAACAAATAATCTCCAAACTCAACAGTTTAAAACAGGGAATGCTGAGGATCCTCCACAATTCCCATGAGTTGGGAATGTGGGAATGGCTCAGGGTTTCTCATAAGGTTGTGGTCAAGCGTTAACCAGAGCTGTGGTCATCTGAAGGCTTGACTGTGGTGGAGGGTCCACTTTGGAGCTCACTCGCGTGGCTGTTGGCAGAAGGCTTTGGTTCCCTGCCATGTGGACTGCTCTGTAGGGTTGCCCACAACCTGGCAGCTGGCTTCCCAGGGCAAGTAACCCAAGAGCAAGGGAACACACCCAATACAGAAGCCACTGTGACTTTTGTGACCTTATGCCGGAAACGACAGACATCACATCTGCCGTATTCTGTTGTCACGTAGCTCAAGCCCGGTTCAGCACGGAAGGTATCTGCACATGGATGTCAATACCAAGAAGCAGGGGTCTTGGGGGCCGCCCTGGAGGCTGCCTGTCACACTACCCTGGGACAGCACTACCCCAGTCTTCCTCGGCCGGGTCGTCCTCTCCATTCTGTCCCGGTGCTTTGGCAGGAATAACCCCACCACTGCCCCGCCGGGCTCCAGAGCACGGCAGATGTCACCGGCCTGGACAGTCAGCTTGTTCCATCCCGAGGCCCCCATGACTGGGCTGTGAGCAGTCCCTCGAGAGCAAACCCATGTGCTGGCAGAGTCGTGGAGATGAGAACTCAAGTCCCAAAGCCAGAAGGGCAGAGTCATACATGAGACTGAGAAAGGGAGACTTCCTTTCTCGTTCTTTCTTGATGTCCCACCCTTCAGTTCTGTTGTTTTCTTACAGCATTAGCATTTTATCAAAATATATTTAGGCCATTATAATCTTTTTCTTCAAACTTTGGACTTTTTATTTTGTATTGGGGATATAGCCAATTAACAGTGTTGTGGTAGTTTCAGGTAAACAGCAAAGGGACACAGCCATACATATACATGTATCCATTCTCCCCCAACCTCCCCCTGCTCCCCCTGCCCATCCAGGCTGCCACATGACATTGAGTAGAGTTCCCTATGCTTACACGGGTGGTCCTTGCTGACTGTCCATTTTGATGTTCAGTTCTATGTCATTAAAGAAACATGTTCCGGAGGACTGTTTCAAACCCATTATGTAAAACAAAACTGCAGTCAGAGTGAGTGGGGACCAGAGTCCAGTTTTTGTCTGTATGTCTTTCAGAAGATTAGCATTTGCTTTGCTGCCTGTTTCTAAAGGCCTGTGGTTGCAGCCTGAGAGTTGGGAAGGAACTGAGGGTGGGGCTCCCCCATCAGAAGAGTTGCTGTAGTATCATTTCCTGAAAAGCTACCCCTTTTATTTTCCCCGTGCTAGAGGGTCAGCCATCAGTTCAGTTCAGTCGCTCAGTCGTGTCCAACTCTTTGCGACCCCATGGACTGCAGCACGCCAGGCCTCCCTGTCCATCGCCAACTCCCGGAGTGTACCCAAACTCGTGTCCATCGAGTCGGTGATGCCATCTAGCCATCTCATCCTCTGTCATCCCCTTCTCCTCCTGCCCTCAGTCTTTCCCAGCGTCAGGGTCTTTTCCAATGAGTCCTTCGCATCAGGTGGCCAAAGTATAGCAGTTTCAGCTTCAACATCAGTCCTTCCGATGAACACCCAGGACTGATCTCCTTTAGGACAGACTGGCTGGATCTCCTTGCAGTCCGAGGGACTCTCAAGAGCCTTCTCCAACACCACAGTTCAAAAGCATCAATTCTTCAGCACTCAGCTTTCTTTATAGTCCACTCTCACATCCATACATGGCTTGGTTTAAAAAAGTTTTTTCCCTCTTGGTTGGTTGTAGGGGTTGAACTCTCCCAAGCACCAAGGCATCAGCTCTCATCTGTCTAATCTGGTCAAGATAATTCCATCTCCTTTCTGAAATGATTGGTTCAGGTAACCATGGCTTGACCCAACTTGGATTTAGTTCAGGAAATGAGCATGAGGTCTAATTCTGGCCATGGAGATGTGGTTGAGGTTTGCTAGGGCTTTGGAAGAAGATGGTCCTTTGCTTGTTAGATGGCTGTAGTGGTTCCCTTTGGAACACATGCTGTGAGGTACAGAGGCTGGAACTGCTGCAGCCATTTTACCACCATGAGGGAGACAGTGTCAGGGTAAAGCTCACACGACAACTTGAGAGGGAGAGGAGGGGTGAAAACGTTTAATGTGAAGTGATGGGAACCCACCAGGAACTGGCTTGTGAAGAAGTGCCCTTGACTGGCTTGTGTAGCTGACAAATTTCGAGAAGATCTAGCGCTCTGCCCAGCTGGACCCAGTGACCCTGGGGGTTGTCATGCGGGATCCATATCCTGTATCTCTCCTTTTCTTTGGCCGTAGCTTCATTCTCAGTCCTGCTCTTTTCGCATAGTGACAAGAGGGCCCCCAGGCATCGCTAGGCATAAATCCTGTTGGCTCAGTACCCAGAGGAAGGAGAGCGTGTCTTCCTGAAAGCTCATGAGAAAGTTCTGGGATTCACTCATTTTCCTGGCGGGATGTGTTATCCTCGCTGTCCTGGCCTGTGTCACGTGCCCCCTGGAGCTAGGAGGTGGCTTGCTCTTCCTTCCCTGGCCACACGGAGCAAGAACAAATGACAGGGGCATTTCTTCAGGAGGACAGTTGGGGAGCTCGTTNAGTTCTGGGATTCACTCATTTTCCTGGCGGGATGTGTTATCCTCGCTGTCCTGGCCTGTGTCACGTGCCCCCTGGAGCTAGGAGGTGGCTTGCTCTTCCTTCCCTGGCCACACGGAGCAAGAACAAACGACAGGGGCATTTCTTCAGGAGGACAGTTGGGGAGCTCGTTCTGTCAGATGGGGGTGAGTGGTGGTCAAGCAGAGACTGTGGGTGTCCCCTGCCATGGGCTGAGTTCCTCGTCACATTTGGAAATTGTCGGTTTCCCAGTGTAGAGACTCTGCACCCTAGAGCCAGCCCTCCCGTGAGTGATGGTGAAGTCTGGGCTTCCGGTCATCCCACTGTCCCTGCGTGTCTTTCCTTGATGGGATGTTTACATCGGATGCAATTTGACCTTGTTAGCAAGCGCCTGGTCCAGCCACTTTGGCCTCCTTAGATGTATAGGTCTCAGTACTAGCCTCAGTATCCCTTTAAAATAAAAATCAACCCTTTTATTGTACTATCTTCAAATGAAATTCATAGCTAACACACCCTGCCTGCACAAATAATTTAAAAAATCAGTATAATACCCTCACTCTAATCTGAAGGAGAAGTAATAGGGGAGTAATTTATAATACAAAGTAGACTGCAATATATATGGGCTGGGCATGACCTTGCCTGAAAAACATGAAGTGGTAAAGTGCCCTTACCTAGTTATAATGCACATGTTTGGATTTAANATCCTCCACAATTCCCATGAGTTGGGAATGTGGGAATGGCTCAGGGTTTCTCATAAGGTTGTGGTCAAGCGTTAACCAGAGCTGTGGTCATCTGAAGGCTTGACTGTGGTGGAGGGTCCACTTTGGAGCTCACTCGCGTGGCTGTTGGCAGAAGGCTTTGGTTCCCTGCCATGTGGACTGCTCTGTAGGGTTGCCCACAACCTGGCAGCTGGCTTCCCAGGGCAAGTAACCCAAGAGCAAGGGAACACACCCAATACAGAAGCCACTGTGACTTTTGTGACCTTATGCCGGAAACGACAGACATCACATCTGCCGTATTCTGTTGTCACGTAGCTCAAGCCCGGTTCAGCACGGAAGGTATCTGCACATGGATGTCAATACCAAGAAGCAGGGGTCTTGGGGGCCGCCCTGGAGGCTGCCTGTCACACTACCCTGGGACAGCACTACCCCAGTCTTCCTCGGCCGGGTCGTCCTCTCCATTCTGTCCCGGTGCTTTGGCAGGAATAACCCCACCACTGCCCCGCCGGGCTCCAGAGCACGGCAGATGTCACCGGCCTGGACAGTCAGCTTGTTCCATCCCGAGGCCCCCATGACTGGGCTGTGAGCAGTCCCTCGAGAGCAAACCCATGTGCTGGCAGAGTCGTGGAGATGAGAACTCAAGTCCCAAAGCCAGATATCCTCCACAATTCCCATGAGTTGGGAATGTGGGAATGGCTCAGGGTTTCTCATAAGGTTGTGGTCAAGTGTTAACCAGAGCTGCGGTCATCTGAAGGCCTGACTACAGTGGAGGGTCCACTTTGGAGCTCACTCTCGTGACTGTTGGCAGAAGGCTTTGGTTCCCTGCCATGTGGACTGCCCTGTAGGGTTGCTCACAACCTGGCAGCTGGCTTCCCAGGGTGAGTAACCCAAGAGCAAGGGAACACACCCAACACAGACGCCACTGTGACTTTTGTGACCTAATGCCAGAAACGACAGACATCACATCTGCCGTATTCTGTTGTCACGCAGCTCAAGCCTGGTTCAGCACGGAAGGTATCTGCACATGGACGTCAATACCAAGAAGCAGGGGTCTTGGGGGCCGCCCTGGAGGCTGCCTGTCACACCTACCCTGGGATAGCACTGCCCCAGTCTTCCTCGGCTGGGTCGTCCTTCTCTCCATTCTGTCCCGGTGCTGTGGCAGGAATAACCCCACCACTGCCCCGCCGGGGCTCCAGAGCATGGCAGATGTCACCGGCCTGGACAGTCAGCTTGTTCCATCCCGAGGCCACCATGACTGGGCTGTGAGCGGTCCCTCGAGAGCAAACCCATGTGCTGGCAGAGTCGTGGGGATGAGAACTCAAGTCCCAAAGCCAGGAGGGCAGAGTCATACATGAGACTGAGAAAGGGAGACTTCCTTTCTCGTTCTTTCTTGATGTCCCACCCTTCAGTTCTGTTGTTTTCTTACAGCATTAGCATTTTGTTAATATATATTTANGTCCCTCGAGAGCAAACCCATGTGCTGGCAGAGTCGTGGGGATGAGAACTCAAGTCCCAAAGCCAGAAGGGCAGAGTCATACATGAGACTGAGAAAGGGAGACTTCCTTTCTCGTTCTTTCTTGATGTCCCACCCTTCAGTTCTGTTGTTTTCTTACAGCATTAGCATTTTATCAAAATATATTTAGGCCATTATAATCTTTTTCTTCAAACTTTGGACTTTTTATTTTGTATTGGGGATATAGCCAATTAACAGTGTTGTGGTAGTTTCAGGTAAACAGCAAAGGGACACAGCCATACATATACATGTATCCATTCTCCCCCAACCTCCCCCTGCTCCCCCTGCCCATCCAGGCTGCCACATGACATTGAGTAGAGTTCCCTATGCTTACACGGGTGGTCCTTGCTGACTGTCCATTTTGATGTTCAGTTCTATGTCATTAAAGAAACATGTTCCGGAGGACTGTTTCAAACCCATTATGTAAAACAAAACTGCAGTCAGAGTGAGTGGGGACCAGAGTCCAGTTTTTGTCTGTATGTCTTTCAGAAGATTAGCATTTGCTTTGCTGCCTGTTTCTAAAGGCCTGTGGTTGCAGCCTGAGAGTTGGGAAGGAACTGAGGGTGGGGCTCCCCCATCAGAAGAGTTGCTGTAGTATCATTTCCTGAAAAGCTACCCCTTTTATTTTCCCCGTGCTAGAGGGTCAGCCATCAGTTCAGTTCAGTCGCTCAGTCGTGTCCAACTCTTTGCGACCCCATGGACTGCAGCACGCCAGGCTCCCCGCCCATCCAGGCTGCCACATGACATTGAGTAGAGTTCCCTGTGCTTACACGTGTGGTCCTTGCTGACTGTCCATTTTGATGTTCAGTTCTATGCCATTAAAGAAACATGTTCCGGAGGACTGTTTCAAACCCATTATGTAAAACAGGACTGCAGTCAGAGTGATTGGAGACCAGAGTCCAGTTTTTGTCTGTATGTCTTTCAGAAGATTAGCATTTGCTTTGCTGCCTGATTCTAAAGGCCTGTGGTTGCAGCCTGAGAGTTGGGAAGGAACTGAGGGTGGGGCTCCCCCATTAGAAGAGTTGCTGTAGTTATCATTTCCTGAAAAGCTACCCCTTTTATTTTCCCTGTGCTAGAGGGTCAGCCATCAGTTCAGTTCAGTCGCTCAGTCGTGTCCAGCTCTTTGCGACCCCTTGGACTGCAGCACGCCTGGCCTCCCTGTCCATCGCCAACTCCCGGAGCGTACCCAAACTCGTGTCCATTGAGTCGGTGATGCCATCTAGCCATCTCATCCTTTGTCATCCCCTTCTCCTCCTGCCCTCAGTCTTTCCCAGTGTCAGGGTCTTTTCCAATGAGTCAGTTCTTCGCATCAGGTGGCCAAAGTATAGCAGTTTCAGCTTCAACATCAGTCCTTCCGATGAACACCCAGGACTGATCTCCTTTAGGACAGACTGGCTGGATCTCCTTGCAGTCCGAGGGACTCTCAAGAGCCTTCTCCAACACCACAGTTCAAAAGCATCAATTCTTCAGCACTCAGCTTTCTTTATAGTCCAACTCTCACATCCATACATGGCTTGGTTTAAAAAAGTTTTTTCCCTCTTGGTTGGTTGTAGGGGTTGAACTCTCCCAAGCACCAAGGCATCAGCTCTCATTTGTCTAATCTGGTCAAGATAATTCCATCTCCTTTCCGAAATGATTGGTTCAGGTAACCATGGCTTGACCCAACTTGGATTTAGTTCAGGAAATGAGCATGAGGTCTAATTCTGGCCATGGAGATGTGGTTGAGGTTTGCTAAGGCTTTGGAAGAAGATGGTCCTTTGCTTGTTAGATGGCTGGAGTGGCTCCCTTTGGAACACATGCTGTGAGGTACAGAGGCTGGAACTGCTGCAGCCATTTTACCACCATGAGGGAGACAGTGTCAGGGTAAAGCTCACACGACAACTTGAGAGGGAGAGGAGGGGTGAAAACGTTTAATGTGAAGTGATGGGAACCCACCAGGAACTGGCTTGTGAAGAAGTGCCCTTGACTGGCTTGTGTAGCTGACAAATTTCGAGAAGATCTAGAGCTCTGCCCAGCTGGACCCAGTGACCCTGGGGGGTGTCATGCGGGATCCATATCCTCCTGTATCTCTCCTTTTCTTTGGCCGTAGCTTCATTCTCAGTCCTGCTCTTCTCGCATAGTGACAGGAGGGCCCCAAGGCATCGCTAGGCATAAATCCTGTTGGCTCAGTACCCAGAGGAAGGAGAGTGTGTCTTCCTGAAAGCTCATGAGAAAGTTCTGGGATTCACTCATTTTCCTGGCGGGATGTGTTATCCTCGCTGTCCTGGCCTGTGTCACGTGTCCCCTGGAGCCAGGAGGTGGCTTGCTCTTCCTTCCCTGGCCACACGGAGCAAGAACAAATGACAGGGGCATTTCTTCAGGAGGACAATTGGGGAGCTCGTTCTGTCGGATGGGGGTGAGTGGTGGTCAAGCAGAGACTGTGGGTGTCCCCTGCCATGGGCTGAGTTCCTCGTCACATTTGGAAATTGTCAGTTTCCCAGTGTAGAGACTCTGCACCCTAGAGCCAGCCCTCCCATGAGTGATGGTGAAGTCTGGGCTTCCGGTCATCCCACTGTCCCTGTNGGGTGAGTGGTGGTCAAGCAGAGACTGTGGGTGTCCCCTGCCATGGGCTGAGTTCCTCGTCACATTTGGAAATTGTCAGTTTCCCAGTGTAGAGACTCTGCACCCTAGAGCCAGCCCTCCCATGAGTGATGGTGAAGTCTGGGCTTCCGGTCATCCCACTGTCCCTGTGTGTCTTTCCTTGATGGGATGTTTACATCAGATGCAATTTGACCTTGTTAGCAAGCGCCTGGTCCAGCCACTTTGGCCTCCCTAGATGTATAGGTCTCAGTACCAGCCTCAGTATCCGTTTAAAATAAAAATCAACCCTTTTGTTAGACTATCCTCAAATGAAATTCATAGCTAACACACCCTGCCTGCACAAATAATTTAAAAAATCAGTATAATACCCTAACTCTAATCTGAAGGAGAAGTAATAGGGGAGTAATTTATAATACAAAGTAGATTGCAATATATATGGGCTGGGCGTGACCTTGCCTGAAAAACATGAAGTGGTAAAGTGCCCTTACCTAGTTATAATGCACATGTTTGGATTTAAAGGCGGTCAGGTCGGAAGTCACCCTTTAGAAGAAATGCAGAGAATGGAAGAACAGAGCATGGGTGGGCCCTAGGGTAAAAACTGGTATATCCAGTGTAGAGTTAATTTGAGGATAGGTTCAAATTACAAACAAGCTTTTTATTTTTTTTAATATATTTTTTTATTTGACTGCACCGGGTCTTAGTTCTAAGCAGCACTTAGAATCTTTGATCTTCACTGTGGCCTGTGGAAGCTTTTTCAGTTGTGGCCTGTGAGATCTGGTTCCCTGACCAGGGACTGAACCCAGGCCCCCTGCATTGGGAGCGTGGAGTCTCAGCAGCTGGACCACCAGGGAAGTCTTTACGAATAAGCTTCTCACCCACATAAAGGGCCATCAGGACGAAGGGAAGGATATAGTTTGCTCTTGGTCTTTCAGGACAGTTTGTAGCCTCGGCCTCAGTCTCTTAATGCTGGTAACACCGTCATCTTGGTGACCAAAAGGATCTCCACACTTTGGCCTTGCTTAACCTTTGCCATGCATTACAAGTCATCGGGGAGCTTTAAAACAGTGTCCACACCCAGTTGAGAACCACTGCTTTCGCCCTTTCCCACAGCTTTGTGGTCCACGGTCACATGGCCTCTCTTTCGGTGTCCTTGGCTGGGGACCGAACCCTGATCACACGGATACTCTGTTGAGCCCCTGGTGTCCCCCTCCCTTCGCTGCTTCCGTCCTTCACTTCTTGACCAGGAAGCTGGCATCCCCAGGTCGCCGGCTCTCTTGCCCCGCTGGGTCTCATTAGCCGAGGGAGCTGTGCCCTTCGTCATTCCTCAGCACGTCCCTGTCAGCAGCTGACAGGCCCTTAGTGATGAACCCCAGAGCAGCCGAGGAGAGCTGAGTGCACGGGGTGGCACAGGGTGAGGATGGGACACGCGTGTCCGGGCAGGAGACGAGGCGATGGCCCAGGAGGAGGAGCCGGCTTCCTGAATTTTAATGCTGCCGGGATCCAGTGAAGGATGGTTGGTCAGTTAATACCCATTCACTGATGAGTTGATTCACTCATCAGACACCTATTCTGAGTGAGCTGGGTCCATCAGAGAGAAACAGGATACAGCTGACTAACCTCTAGGGCCTGAAAATCAGGGGGGGAACATATAGACACAGACTTTAACCTTTTGCTGATAACTCCCTGTGCTCTGGTTAAGGTGGCTGGTCTCGGAAGGAAGTGCAGGCCAGCCTGGGCTCGAGCCCAGCCTCTTTCTTTCATTTTGGCTGGGCTGGGTCCTTGCTGGGCTGTGCAGGCTTTCTCTGGTTGTGCCACGTGGGGGCGTCTCTTGTGAAGAACGGGCTCTAGAGCACGCGGGGTCCGTAGTTGTCTGCGGGCTTCGCTGGTGGCTCAGATGGTAAAGAATCTGCCTTTAATGCAGGAGACCCAGGTTCAATCCCTGGGTTGGGAAGATCCCCTGGAGGAGGGTAGGGCTACCTACTCCAGTATTCTTTGCTGGAAAACCCCATGGACAGAGGAGCCTGGCGGGCTGCAGTCCATGGGGTCACAAAGGGTTGGATGCGACTGAGTGAGTAAGTAACGCTTACTTGCCCTCTGGCATGTGGGGTCTTAATTCCCTGACCAGGGATTGAACCTGTGTTCCCCTGCACTGGCAAGCGGATTCTTAACCACTGGACCACCAGGCAAGTCCCCTGAGTCCAACTTCTGTAGGACTGGACTAGAGTGAGGTGAGTGAGGCCCCTCGGTGCAGAAAAAGGGAGGCGCTTGTTTACTCTGGGGGACCTGCGAGTGCTTCTTGCGCTTCTAGATGTGATCTCGACTGGCCATTCCACCCCTGATGCTTCTCACCTAGAAACCCGAGACAGCCGTAGGCTCTCCTTGTAGACAGCACCCAAAAGATACTGCGGGGCCAGTGTGGAGCACAGTGCGTGCCCTGCCTAAGTCCTTAGGAAAGACCCACCGTGTCTGCGCTTACCAGTTCTATGTAAGTCAATTTTTCCTCCATACAAGGCTTCACAGAGTCATTTTCTGGAGTTAATCTCACCCGCTGTTGCTCAGATGTAACTAACTATCTAATTAAGAATTCTCTGGGCTGAGGAACTACATGCTTTGTTTAGTTCTGGCTGTAGATACATGGCAGTCACCAGGGGAGCTTTTAAAACTGCGACGACCAGACCGCCCTCCAGACCAATTCCATCAGGATCTCTGGAGGCAAGACCCAGACCGCTCAGGGGCAGCCAAAGTTGACAGCACATGGCTCAGAGCAGTGCGTTTCAAACCGTAACATGCCCGCCATGCCCCTGGGGGTCACGGTGGCCCTCAGACTCTGATTCCACAGGCCTGGGGAATGAGGGGCCTGAGAGCGAGCATTTGTAGCAAGCTCCCGGGTGGTGCCGACGCTGCCGGTGTGAGTGGCCTGGGCTCACACCGATGCTGGTGATGAGCTTAAAGAGGAAGTTCGGTGGTTCAAAACACCGGGGCTGTTAGAATGACATGAAGGCACTTGTGATTGTTTTTCAAATCTCAGAACCAAGTCAGGCTGTTGGCCTGTTTGAAGTGTACAGAGAATGCTATACTATCACTACAAAATTAGCACTGTTCGTGTTTGTCGTCTCTGCTTTCAATTTTATTTTTAAGTGAACTATAAGCAACATGCCATCTTGTTGTCTGTGGGTTCTGAAAGATATGCCTGTGGGCTTTTAACTCGAGCCTATCCTTCTGCAACTTGCCTGGCTTGACCCCGCATCAAGTGGAAGGCTTTTAGGTTAAGATGCCCACAAGGGGGATCCTGGGCTGGAATTCAGTCATAACTGGCCAGTGTGAGATTTCTTAAAAAAAGCTCTTGTTTTTCTGCTTACAAAAATTACATTTAAGTTGTGAAAGCAACACAACAACTTGAAATGGAAAGGAGAATCCTCAATCTCATGACCCTAGCATGACAGTTATTCCTTTTCTCTGTCCACTTAAGTACAATTTTTACATAGGTATGCAACCGTGAGCATGTTCATGTAATTGTAAAAAGAAGTGTAGTTGATTTACAGTGTTATATTAGTTTCTAGTGTGCAGCAAAGTGATCAGTTATATGTGCGTGTGTATATATCTTCTTTTCCAGCTTCTTCTCCATTATAAGTTTTTACAGTATATTGAGTAGAGTTCCCTGTGCTACACAGTAGCATTTTATTGTTTATATATAGCAGTGGAGTGTCTCAGCTCCTAATTTATCCCTCCCCTCCCATTTCCCCTTTGGTAAATATGAAATTTTTTTTTTATATCTGCGTCTACTTTTGTTTTGTAAACAAACTCATTTGTGTCATGTTTTAGATTCTGTGTGAAAGTGATGTGACATGGTGTTTGTCTTTCTGGCTGACTTCACTTGGTGTGATCATCTCCAGGTTCATCCATGTTGCTGCAGATGGCGTCATTTCATTCCTTTTAAACAGCTGAATAATACTCTATTGTGTAGATACATCACATCTTCTTTATCCATTTATCTGTCTCTATAAACATTTGGTTGTGTTGATTCTTGGCTATTACAAACAGTGCTTCACTGAACACTGGGATGCACGTATCTTTTGTTGAATTAGAGTTTTCTCCAGATATATGTCCAGGAGTTGGACTGCTGAATCATATGGTAGCCATTTTTGATTTTTAAAGGAGCCTCCATGTTGTTTTTCATAGTGGCTTTAAATTCACTGCCAACAGTATGCATGCGGGCGTGCCAAGTTGCTTCAGTTGTGTCTGACTCTTTGTGACCCCCATGGACTGTGGCCCACCAGGCTCCTCTGTCCGTGGGATTCTCCAGACAAGAGTACTGGAGTGGGTTGCCATGCCCTTCTCCGGGGGATCTTCCCCCTCCAGGGACTGAATCTGCATCTCTTATGTCTCCTGCTTTGGCAGAAAAGCTCTTTACCACTAGTGCCACCTGGGAGGCCCCACCAACAGGATAGGATTTATATATACATACAATTTATTATTCTGTTTATAATATTTTCTTGTGTTTCTATGTAGATTTCAAATGATGTTCAAGTAGAGATTTTTACCCTTGGAATAGAAAGAAAGGGCACAAATTACACAGAAAAGTTTAAAGAAGAAAATCACTTGGACACAATTACTGTGAATGTGTTTTATTCCATTTATGTGTACATTCACTTTAACAAATCAGATCATTTTGAGTTCATAAGTTGATGGTCTGTTTTGAAAACCACTGAACAGAGTAAGTAACATGTCCTCCTCCTGTTCTCTTACATGGACATTGCTTATCATGGTCGTGTAGAATTTTGTGTTTACATATGTCCTTGTTTCTCACACCATTTCCCCCCTTCCTGTCTTTATAGCAGTAGTCCTTCTGTGAACATTTTTTGAGGGGTAGGTCAGCTCTTCCTTTTATTAAAAAAAAAGTGTTAAGCTGGATTTCCGGAATTGGAATTCTCATTTTAGAAAGTGTGAGTATCTGTAAAGACTGGTGATTCAGAGGAAAGAGGTCTCACCTAACCACCCCTGCGGGCGACCCTCCCATCAGTATCTGGAAGGGCTGCTCCTCCCATTGATGTCTGGAAGGCCTGCTCCTCCCATCAGTGTCTGGAAGGCCTGCTTCTCCCAGGCCTGCTCCTCCCGTAGGTATCTGGAAGGCCTCCTCCTTCGGCCTTGTCAGTGACTGTACAGCACACCGCGGTTTACTCTGTGCTTTTTCATGTGGGTTAGCGTTTAGGCTGCTTCTAGTTTCCTGAGATTGTAGGTAAAGGTTTGGGAGATAGTCTTTTGTCTGTGGCTTGTTCTTGCCTCTGTCAGTTTCTTCCCTCAGTCTGTGTTTCAGGGGTGAGGTCACAGGGCAAAGGATTTGAAGGTTTTAATAGCACACAGGTTGTGTGGTTCTGGCTCCAGGGCGAGGCAGGAGGACCCACCCACTAGAGCTTGAGCGGGTCCTGTCATTGCTTGACCCCTGCTTTCCTGACCATGAAGGTATCCTTGGCATGATTGACTTCCCAGCTGACTTTCCTTCTGGGAGTAGAGGTGTGGAAATCCCAAACGCATCCATTACCTGAGCTTGGAACCGTGGACACTGGAGAGACACATACATCCCTGAGAGACACATACATCCCTTCAGGACCTTTCAGAAGTCTGTGACCTGTGTCACTTTCCTCGATTTTTTTTTCTCCCAAATGAGAATGGTGGGTAAGAACAGCTGGAGAAACAGGAGCATGGCAGCGTCTCTTAAAGCAATCACGCGCAAGGGGGAAAGCCACGTGCTTGTTTATTTTCTCTAACGCCTCTCGAATGCAATCAAAGACCCAGGTTTTGTTGCCGAACTCAAATTTTTAGGGAGTAAGCAGCAAGGTATATTTGCAGGCCCATCTGCGTCTTGGAGCCCGTGCCCCCGTGGAATGGCTCAGCGTCGGAACCATTAGCCGTCGGTGCCAGATGTTCCCCACAAAATGTGCACCAAACGCGGACTTCGGTGGCTCATCAAGATGCGAGAAACAAACAGCTGTTCAGGGAAGAGGGAGCTGCTTGTGTCTGCAACGTCATTTGAGCCCATCACTTTTCCCCATCAAAGCTCAGAAACAGGAGGAGATAAAAAATTACCCCAGCCAATCAGTGTGATAGAACTCTCATTAAAAGGTTATGATAATTATCTACGGGGGAGGCACATGTGTTTACCATTCATTAATGCTCCGCTTGCTGTCTTTTCTAATGAGAAGTAGGTAGAGACGTCTAGAGGAGTAAATAAAAATAAGAGAATGGCTTTGAGGGAGAACAGAAGAGCCCAGGAAAGGAGCCCAGTTAAATTGAGAGAGAGAGATGACGCTACCAAGTGAATGTCTTGGGGTTTGTGTTACTTGAGAGAAAGTGGTTGAAATGAAACAGCCAGACCCGGGTGATCCTAGAAGCTGGAGCCCTTTGCTCCCTTGAACGCCCTGGCTTCTTCCTCTTTGCCGTGGGAGAGGCAGAGTTGGCAACCTGGTTCTTCGCAGAAAATAATTTTTCAAACCTTGCCTTTCCGGTGCGGTTCACAAGGTGGCAATTTCCATGTCACTGAACATGAAGGCTGGGTCTTAAATATAGCCAGCATGTGAATGCCCTGCAGGCGGTGACAGTGGCGGTGACATCACTGCTAAGCCGCTTCTTGTTATTTTGGAGCCGGGGAGGGGAGCAGCAGGAAGCTCAGGGAGAGGAGATATTCTTGGCAGCAGCAGTAATGCACTTTCAGGAGAGGCAGCTGTCACGTCTACTGGCTCTGGAAGTTTGCAGAGTTTATTTGTTCCACGAGCAAACAAAAGTTCACTGAGTTCATCCCGGGTGCCAAACGCAGACAAGGTACAGACACGTGAGACACTCACCTACCGTCACGCAGCTCACGCCAAACAGCCATCACAAACACGTTTTTATTTTAGGCATAAGAACTGTTTCTTCAAGTGCAGTCTTTCTTGGAAGATGTAGCCTGCCTGAGAGCTGAGCTGCATGGGTTGGAGTGGAGGGCGGCCGGGTCCTGGAACACCACCTCCTGAGCCCCTAAACCCCCACATGAACCGCACCTGAAAAGGCAGTTTAGAAATGACCTGCCGTTTAGTTCGTTTCCCTCGTTTCTGGTAACGTGGAATAAGGAGTTGTTAGGACTGAACGAAACCCGCAGGGGGTCTCTGTCGCTCCTCCATGGTGAGGCTGTTTGCTTTCCCTGGGTGGTTTTGCCGGAAGTGGAGTTAACTGTCCTATGAGACATTCCTGTTTACCTCCTGCGTCAGTTGCTGGTCTGTCACGTCTCACAGTTCAGTCTCTCCCTTTCTCAGCCCCTTTGTTTTGCTCTTTCCCGATTTTCTGTAGCATCGATCATCTTCTGATACGTTACTGATTAGAATCAGGTGTTACTGCCTTTTCCTCTGCTGTAAACCTCGTGGGGGCAGGGACCTTTGTCTCAATCTGTTCACAGGTGGGCCTGTCTTGTGGGCTTGTGCATTGCCTGGTGCCAGTAGAGCTAGAAATTTGTCAGATGAACAAATGAGTACTTCTGTGTTGTTGTTCTGCTGTGTTTCTTAAGTTTCCAAGATCCTCATGGTCTAAGATGGCTGCTAGAGCCCCAGCCATTACGTCTACATTCTAGGTAGCAGGAAGGGGGGAAGCAGAGGAAGGGTAAAAAGAATATGTGCAACTTTTTAAAGGAGGTTACCTGCAACTCACCCAAAACATTTTCTTTCACATTTCATTGGCTGTACTCTGTTAGGGATTTTGAGAAATGCGTGTGTGTGTGATTGTGTGTTTAGTAGAACGCATTATCACCCTAATTAAAACAGAAGAAGGGGAGAACATGTATTTTGGAAGATAGACAGTGGTCTGTGTTCCATGCCTTGGACATAGTAAACTCTCATAGAACTGAGCTGAACACAGAAAACCCACTTCTGTTGTTCCATGGAGTGATGAGGCAGCTCAAGTTCTGTTCTGTGGACATCAGTATATCAGGCTGACCTCATGGTGATTAATAAACAGCTTTTGAGTCAGAAAGACTTTGGCTCAAATTCCTGTGTGAAGCTGTGCTACCTTTGACAAGTTATTTTACCTCTCTGAGCCTCAATTAAAAAAAATCTGTGAGACGGGGATCATATAGAACCTCTTCAAGGGTGAGGGTGAGGATTAAGTGAGATAATGCAGGTAGAGAAGTGTGGCCTGGTGTCTGAAGCCCAGAAAGTTAGTAAATGGAGGTTGTTACATGTTATCACTGTCCTCAGATATATTTTCTAGATGTCATCCACAGAGGACAGATGATTTCTGTGTTCCAGAAGCTCACAGAGGGCATTCTGGAAAGAGAGAACCGTTTGTGCAAAGGGAGAGAGGAAGGAAGCAGGGTGACATGCTGAGAAAGCTGCAGGTTGTTCTCGATGGCTGTGGCTCAGGATCCCGGAGTCCAGGGTATGTCTGGGGAGTGATTGAGGAAGGTTCTTGAAGGGCAACTTGGGGACAGAGCCCAGAGGTCCTGCTGAGGCATTTGGACAGTGGGGAACTAATGAGCAAGGCCTTTAGGAAGGAGAGTAACGGATCAGAACTGTTCTATGGACTGTCCCCCTCCAGGGCCCCATGGAGAAGTGGATGGAGAAGGGAGGGGAGAGTCTGGGCTAGAGATGCCCTGAGCTGTTCAGGCAAGAGATGACGCTGGTCACACCTAACCAGGGCCTGCGATTCTAGAGGGAAGATGTGGTGGGCGAGAGCGAGGGAGTGTCTACACTGGCTAGCGTGAGGCTACTTGTCCTTCTGGGGTCAGAGTCTGTTTTCCCAGTAGTCTTGGTTACGTGTGGGGTGGAAGGACGATAAACAGGAGATCAATGAAGTATTTCATACGCCCAGCATAGATTTCCATGTAGAAGATCAGATCAACCCAGGTCCTTGCTGTGCTATGCTTAGTTGCTTAATGGTGTCGGACCTTTGTGACCCCATGGACTGTAGCCCACCAGGCTCCTCTGTCCATGGGGATTCTCCAGGCAAGAATACTGGACTGGGTAGCCATTCCCTTCTCCAGGGGATCTTCCCAACCCAGGGATCCCTCATTGAAGGCGGATTCAGGGAAGCCCCACATCGTTGCTAGCACCAATATTTTCACTGTAGACATTTAGTTCTGAGCCTGTGCCTCTTTGTTAACCTGAGCCAAGCAGTGGCAGGTCTTTTGAAGAGCGAGTCACCATTGATGCTTTAAAAACCTGCACCCGGTGCCCAGGAACGACAGCTAATGAACTAATTATTGCCCATCAGTCACATCTTGAGACTGCGTGTGCAAACCTGCATCCGTTCGTTATTACTGTGGTCACAGGGGCAGCTGGCCTCGAGCTTACAGGAAGGAAGTTGTCCCTGGGTCACCCGTGGGGTCACGGCCTATGATTTCGGTTCATTTGTGCAGATTGTGGCTAATTTGTTTAGGTTCTTTTATCTGAAATAGAAATTGCTCAGCAGAGACAAGAGATGTGGTCATTTAACAAACAGATGTGCTGGGATGGGGAGTGTGAGGTGGGATGTGACCTGGGTTTTCCTCCAGGTTCATTGCTGATAGAGGTGACCTTGGCTTTCAGAAGACCTTAACCAGGGCAAGATGCCTTTTCTCCCTCTACCATGTGACCATAGAGAGAAACTTCTAATTGTCGTTGTTCGGTCGCCAAGTCATGTCCAACTCTTTGCCCCCCAAAGACTGCAGCACACCAGGCTTCCCTGTCCTTCACCATCTCCTGGAGCTTACTCAAACTCATATCCATCACGTCACTGATGCCATCTAACCATCTCATCCTCTGTTGTCCCCTTCTCCTCTCACCTACAATCCTCCCCAGCATCACGGTCTTTTCTAATGAGTTGGCTCTTCGCCTCAGGTGGCAAAAGTATTGGAGCTTCAGCATCAGTCCTTCCAATGCATATTCAGGGTTTGACTTTATTTTTGGGGGCTCCAAAATCACTGCAGATGGTGACTGCAGCCATGAAATGAAAAGATGCTTGTTCTTTGGAAGAAAAGCTATGACCAACCTAGACAGCATATTAAAAATCAGAGACATCACTTTGCCAACAAAGGTCCCTCTAGTCAAAGCTGTGGTTTTTCTAGTAGTCATGTATGGATGTGAGAGTTGGACTGTAAAGAAAGCTGAGCAGCGAAGAATTGATCCTTTCGAACTGTGGTGTTGGAGAAGACCTGAGAGTCCCTTGGACTGCAAGGAGATCCAGCCAGTCAATCCTAAAGGAAATCAGCCCTGAATATTCACCAGAAGGACTGATGCTGAAGCTCCAATACTTTGGCCACTTGATGCGAAGAACTGATTCACTGGAAAAGACCCTGATGTTGGAAAAGACTGAAAGCAGGAGAAAGGGATGACAGAGGATAAGTTGGTTTGATGGCATCACTGACTTGATGGACATGAGTTTGAGCAAGCCCTGGGAGTTGGTTACGGACAGGGAAGCCTGGCGTTCTGCAGTCCATGGGATTGCAAAGAGTCGGACACGACTGAGTGACTGAACTGTGCTGAGTAGTGAATCCTAGCAGCGTGAGACTTCTTCATAGGTGGTAATGTATTTCATTTGGCAAGGTCAGTACTAAGCCTGTTGTATAGTGGCTAGATTCAGTAATTCATTAAGGATTGTGAAATAGTGATAATCTGTCAAATGGTTTCTCTTTCTTTTTCAACTGAAACACTTCCATAAGAACATAAACTTCCTACCACGTAGGGTGTGGTTACCATGTGGTATGGCTCACATCGAAAGGGTAGAACAACTGATTCTTTTAACTAGTGGTTTTCAAAATAGCATCCTCCAGTGGCAACCAAGTAGTTCTTTCTGGTGTATTTCAGCCTGTTTCTGTTATAATCCCTATTGATGCTTAACTTCCCTTCTTTGACCAGTTGGAGCTTCTTCATGTTGTCTTGTGAAGTTCCTCTCTGCTTTCTTATATGACAGGATTTTTTTCTGGCTCATCTAGGATACACCTTGCCCCAAGCCTGGATCCACTGATTTCCCCAGGGGACGCTGGTTTCTTGCAGTTAGAAATTGTGTCTCAAGAGCATTTTCTGGCCCTCAGTGTGCTTGTTGCTACCAGGTTGGTCTCTCTATCTAGGCCTTTAAGTGGACCAGTTAGGAAATACCTATAGTTGTAATGAATTCATACTGATATTTTCCCCTTGAATTTATGGCTACTGGTTTTTACTGAGCTGTCTGAAATCTTTCCCTTCTTTCTAACACAGTAAGAGTCATGCTTCTTAAGGACACTGTGGGTGGTGCATTTTAGATGTCATATAGTTAACTCAGTCATTCCATCCAGCTATGTCCCAAGCTGTTTGAGAATACCGTCACTGGTGCTGGAACTGACAGCACATCTCATGGAAACCAGACAAGCTGTTTTACCCTCTCTAAACAATTGTACTGATTCTAAACTGTCATAGAATGTACCAATTACATATCATACTTTGTACTTAGAGCTGGCATTTAGTCTTACTTCTCCAAGTGTGTGTTTCCTGCTTACTACTGACATCTGAAGTTCATTCTCTAGTAGAGTCTTTAAAGAAAAGGTTTTCACTTCCCCACTCTGCAGTTTTATTGAGATACAATTGGGATTGATCCATGTTGTTACAAAATGATGGAATTGCCTTCTTTTTATGACTGAATAATATTCCATTATACATGTATACCATGTTCTGTTGATCCATTTGTCTCTTGATGGACCCTTAGGCTGTTCCCATGTCTTGGTTGTTGTGAATAATGCTGCTGAGAGCATGAGGGTACAGAAGTCTTAAGATAGTGATTTCATTTTCTTCTGATAAGTACTCAGGAATGGGATTGCTGGATCATACGGTAATTTCTGTTTTTAATTTTTTAAGGAAGCTTGTTACTGTTTTCCATGGTGTCAGCACCATCTAGTAGATTCACAATCAAGAATTCCTGGGGTCAGAGTTTTGAGTTCTTGCATGTTAATAACAGTTGGTCTGCAGCCTTTTTACTTGAAAGTGAGTCTGGCTGGATATAAAATCTTTAGCTTTTTTCTTCTTTCTTTGAAGTTCTTATATATGGCTTAAGGCATCGTTGTCAGCAAATCAGATGACAACTTGATTTTCTTTCTGCTGTGACTGTCCTTTTACCTGGATTCACAAAGAATTTTTATCTTTGAAGTCTGGTAATTTGACTGTGTCGGTGTTGGTCATTCTGGGTTGTTTTGTTGGGTATACAATGTCCCTTTAAAAATGTATTTTGAATATCACAAATTTTAATTTTAAAATTGTACAACTGACCCTTGAACAGCGTGGACTGAACTGTACAGTTTCACTTATCCCGTGTGCCACAGGGCTGCGTGCTTCAGGGTTGCCTGACTCCAGATGTGGCGCTGCACACATAGAGGGCTGACTGTAACAGGGACGCAGATCTTTGACTGCATTGGCTGCAGTGGGCTCTGACCCCTATAGGTTCAAGGGTCAGTCGTATATATATATNCCAGGGTTTGTTCTGTCTCATGTATCCACCCAGTTAATTCGCATAGCACTCCCACCTGAGCACTGAGGTTTTCTCATGACGGATGAAGCAGCTTGAGGTCACGAGACTGGGACTTGAACTTTTGTCTGCCTCCAGACCCTGTTGTCAGCTCCCCTGGACAGCCACTCTTATTTAAAAAAAAAAAAAGTATTTTTTGGCTGTGCTGAGTCTTCATGCTGTGTGGGTGTTTCCGTGGTTATGGCATGCAGGGGCTGCTGTCTGGTTGGGGTGCGCAGGCTCCTCACTGAAAAGCAGGGTCCCTAGAGTGTGGGCTTCAGGAGCTGCAGTTTCCGGGCCCCAGAGCGCAGGCTCAGTAGTTGTGGCACACGGGCTTAGTTGCTCCGCTGCTTGTGAATCTTCCTGGACCAGGGATCGAACCTGTGTCTCCTGCGTTGGCAGGCAGATTCTTGACCACTGAGCCACCAGGGAAGCCCGGCAGCCACTCCTGATGGTCATCAGATGGTTTTTGTCCTGTGCGATGGTGACTCGCGCAAGAACTCTCTCCTGTTCTGCCTCTCGCTGGTAGGGTTTCCTGGTCCCCGTCATGGCTGCTTTTCGTCAGCGAGGCTGACAGTTTAAAAAGGGGCTGAGTCCTTCATTTTTGGCTGCCAGGAGGGACATTTCATCTTCCAGAATGGTCCGATTCTGAACGTTCCCTCTTGCTCCCTGTCTAAACTTCTCGGCCAGGCTCATCTCAGGTTGTAACACATGCTGAAAATGCCCCACATTTTGCCTTTCCTCCAAATCTTTATGGTGAAAGCAGCTTCTTCAGGATGTTTTATGTAGCAAGACATTGTGACAGGAAGACAAATTGTGGAGCTTTTAAATCGAAGAAAAACAGAAGGCTATTTGTCTGATGCATTCCAGTTCTGTTCTTCTCCCTTCTTTGAGTTTGAATCATGGAGACAATTTCCTTTTCGCGTTGAAGGTTAAACTGCTGGGACGTGGTTTCTCAGGGAATGTTCTGTTAAAGCATTAAGAACAATTAGGTGTAAAGTCCTTTCCTTTTTCTGCAGATTTTGACATGGAAATCATTGAAAGTGTGGCCGTCTTTTACTGTTTCTTCAAGGAATTCTAAAAGCCCTGGAATGAAATGTATTTTAGGGGGTGTCGGGCTGCAGGGTTAACCGTAGTTGCCCAGAGAGAGAAAATACATTCTTAGTTTTGAAGATTGAAGCTAAATCCCTAGACCTGAGTGGTCTTGGTAGGGCAGGCTGTCCCCTCCTCTTGGAGGCCCCTGCAGTGGAGTAGGCTGTTCTTTTCTTCCTGGTCTCACTCTGGTTTATAATTATGTATGTGTGAGCATCTGTAATTAGAGTCTGTCTCCTCTGCGAGAGACTTGAGACTCGGGGGTGGGGCGTGGAGGGGATCTTGGCTTTTGCTCTCATCTCTGGCTCTTCATTCCCAGGTCTGAATCTAACACACAGGGGATGCTTGGTATCTTTGAAATTGGAGGAATGAGTGAAGCTTAAGTCAGGCTTTCCGTCTTGGTCTCCACCCCCGGCCGTTCCACCTGTGCTTCTTTCTGCCAGATGCCCTCCTGCTGGCATTCCACTTGTCCGCTTCCCGTCGGTGCTGGCTGACTCTCCTTTCCCCAGCCCCAGGCTCCTCTGGTGTTTGCTGCTAGAGTGGTAATCCGAGGAGAAAACTCCAACCCACAGGAAATGGATTTGGTTGGGAGGTTTGTGACAGTGTAATTAGGTAGTTCTGTGTGCTTGGAAATATTCTGAGTATGATGTTGGTAGAAAAGCATTGTATTAATTCAGGAAACTCAGAACATGTACAATTCAGCAAGCCTTTGGGAACACTAGCAAACATTGAGAAATGAGATGCTGAATGTTTATCTTCTTGAGAACCCATGGGTGGGGTGAGCCAGGGATACAGTCATTAGCAAGTAGAGGAAAGGGACTGGCTTGGGTGGAAGGACCCCAGACCCCTCAGTGGCCTGGTAGAGACCCAGTCCTCAGCGAGAGGCAGTCCCGAGTGAGTTTGAGTGGAGGTTGATGCCATGTGCTTCGATGGAAAATGAAAGGGCAGACTGAGCTGGGTGTCTCCGAGCACCTTGGGCCTGAAACTGTCTCTAGTTTATCCTACTGGAGCAGCCACACCAGCCAACAGGCCCAGTGACACGCCCTGGACAGCCAGGCTGACCTGGGCGAAGTCCTGACCCCTCGCTTCCTGCTGTGTGACTCTGGGCACGTCTGAGCCTGTGTGTGAAGGCGGGGTGTGAGGACGAAATGCAGCCCGAAGCCTCGTGTTCAGACCTGAGGCTTAGTGGTCGTTGACCGCTAAGTGTAGACCCTACTTCACGCTTCCCAGCTCAGGCCCAACTGGAAGCGAAATCTTGGTCCGTGGGGGTCAGTTGTTTCTCTAACGGTGGATTCAGGTGGATTCAGGATGGGATTTGTGCACACTTGCTGTTGGTTTTAGTTCAGTCCTCTTGTCAGGAACACTCTGAAATTAATATGGTGTGGGTGTTGGTAGAAAGCACGTCTTGTTCATTATCTTAGCAATTAGCCCAAACGGAGCTTCCAGGTGACCCCTGCCGAGGACACCAGCCTGGCAAAGGCTTTTGGCTCCAGCAGTGGCTGGTTCTTCTACAGGGCGTGATGATTCCCGCCAAATTAATCCCCAGCTTTGCCTAATCCTCATTGCCAACAGAGCCTGCGGAGTACTCCAGGGAGTTGGCTGCATTCCCCACTCCAGCATTCTCTCAGAGCTGATGGCTCAGAAATCTGTGTTTGGCCTTGTCTCTGAACAGAGGCAGGGTCTGAATCCTGGTAATCAGAGAGCCCAGCAGTGAGCAGAGATAGGAGGATCTGAGAACTCTCACCATTTCACTTGATAGACTTTGGCTTCAGATGTCCTGGACTAAGCTTTTTCCTGCAAAGATGGTGAAATTTCACCAGCTATGCTGGTGACATTTGAGGCCCCCTAGACTACATCTGCTTGGACACGGAGCACTGTATTAAGTAGGAGTTTATCTCACCAGTAGGAGGAGAATAGAAATCTCTACTAAGAGAACTCATACCTGGTGGTAAAGGGTTTGTGCCCCTGATGAGCCTCCCTAGAAGGGAGGGAAATCCAGGGGCATTTGCTAAGGTGTTGCATCCTATGCACATGGCAGACCCTGTAATTAATCACTGCTCTCTGCTGTAACCCCATCTAAGGTCCCTGATATCTAAGTGCCCCAGTATTTCGGGTCCTTAGCATCTAAGTGCATCAGTATCTAAAGTCCCAGGCGTCTAAAGAGTCCAAGTATCTAGAGTCCCTGGCATCTAAGTGTTCCAGTATCTAAGGTCCCTAGCATCTAGTGCCTCAGTATCCAGGGTCCCTAGCATCTAAGTGCGTCAGTATTTAGGGTCCTTAGCATCTATGTTCCCCAGTATCCTATACCCCTAGGATCTAAATATACTACTCCAAGGTTCCTAGCATCTAAGTGCCGACATGGCTAGGTCTCAATCATCTCTCTGCACCAGGATATAAAGACTCTAGTATATAAGTGTCCCAGGATCTAGGGTCTGGTCCCTGGCATCTTAGTGTCCCGGTGTCTAGGGTCCTTAGCAACTAAGTGCCCCAGTATCTAGGGTCTCTAGCATCAAAGTTCTGAATTATGTAGGGTCACAGCATCTCAGTGCCCTAGTATCTAGGCTCCTTAGCATCTGAGTGCTCTAGTATCTAGGCTCCTTAGCATCTGAGTGCTCTAGTATCTAGGCTCCTTAGCATCTGAGTGCTCTAGTATCTAGGCTCCTTAGCATCTGAGTGCTCTAGTATCTAGGCTCCTTAGCATCTGAGTGCTCTAGTATCTAGGCTCCTTAGCATCTGAGTGCTCTAGTATCTAGGCTCCTTAGCATCTGAGTGCTCTAGTATCTAGGCTCCTTAGCATCTGAGTGCTCTAGTATCTAGGCTCCTTAGCATCTGAGTGCCCTAGTATCTAGGCTCCTTAGCATCTGAGTGCCCTAGTATCTAGGCTCCTTAGCATCTGAGTGCCCCTGTATCTGGGGTCCTCAGCATCTCAGGGTCCCAGTATTCATCGAAGTGCCCTAGTGTGTAGGGTCCTTACATCTAAGTGTCCCTGTATCCAGGGCCCTTAGCATCTAAGTGCATCAGTGTCTAGGGCTTTAGCATGTCAGGGCCCCAATATCTAGGGTTTCTACTATCTGCTGCTAAGTCACCCCAGTCATGTCCGACTCTATGCGACCCCATAGATGGCAGCCCACCAGGCTCCCCCGTTCCCAGGATTCTCCAGGCAAGAACACTGGAGTGGGTTGCCATTTCCTTCTCCAATGCATAAAAGTGAAAGTGAAGTCGCTCAGTCATGTCCGACCCTTAGTGACCCCATGGACTGCAGCCCACCAGGCTCCTCTGTCCATGGGATTTTCCAGGCAAGAGTACTGGAATGGGGTGCCATCACCTTCTACTATCTAAGTACCCTATATTATCTGAGGTCTTTAGCATCTATCTGCCTTAGCATCTTGGGTCTCTAGCATCTCAGTGCCTGAGTATCTAGGTAGGTAGTTCTGGTCAGAGTTGTTTCTTCACTGAAAACCTATTCTTTGCCTTTCCTATTTCTGTGAACCCTAATAAGGACGCTATGGAAAGGGCAGGCTAGACAAACATCTCAAATAACGTGGTTCGAAGACCTCAGAGGATGGCAGGCTTCACCATAGCCAGGAGGAGCAGCGAGCCCATGCTCACGGGCAGCCGGGGTGATGATGCCAGTGAAGCTGAGAGTCTGCGGTCTGTCCTGTTCCTGCTGGGCCCCCAGAACTTCCTCCACTCCACTTTCTCTCTGTATCTGTGCTGCAGGTGGGCATCGTAGAAGTAAATGTCAAGCTGTAATGTGAAGAAGCTCTTGTCTGCGTGGAGAATGCTGGGGCTGCATGTAATTTGGACCCGCAGTCTTGGTCCTCTAAGCTGACCACCTGGGTGACATAACAGGGGTGAGTGGGCTCTTCTGGCAGCTCACGAGCTTTGAGAGGTCACCACCGGAAAGATGGTCTGAACGCAGCGGTGAAGAATTCCATGGTGCTGTTGTCTGACTGCGTGCATGAGTGATGGGCAGAATAGACAGATTTACTGGGACACAAAGGTGACTGGCTGTTAGCCCAGGAGTGGGCTGGAGGCAGCTAAGAAGGACTTCCTGATTGATATGGGTTTCTTTAGGGGTGGTGAATGTGCTCTGGAATTAGTGCTAATTGTTGTAGAACCTTGGGAATATACTGAGGTTCATTGAACTGTGCATTTTAAATGAGTGAATCGTGAATTATGTATATCTCAATAAAAGTAGAAAGCAGTACATGGGGATTTTAAGCTAAACAAAATCATATGTTCATAACAGCTGTCATTAGTCAAAGACTGGAAAACTAACTGGGCACGAGGGTCAGTACCTTTCCCTGTTTGTTGATGACTTTGGAACATCAGCATGAGGACGATGGTGACTTTCCCTTTTGGGTCCAAAGCAGTAGAGACTTGATTGCTTTCATCTCGGGCCCTGTGCTATGAGCACCTCATATGTGCATGCTTTTAAGATATTCAGTCATTTTTTTCTGGTTTTCCTAATTCCACTCAGAGATGCTGATGTGCTGTAATTGATCAAAGCACACACCAGTTACATTTTTGACAGAGATCCAGTAATAACATTTTCATCTTTCATCTTTCACAGTTTTCCCCCGCCAGAGTGTCTGTCTGGTACTTCACAACAGTCTTGGGGTTGATATGATTAATCTCACTGATGGCCCTTAAAGTGACACTGACCTCTTTTCTGACCTTCAGATGTACAGATATGCATGTACTTTGCTCTGTGCCCCAGGAAATGCACCTTGATGGGCTGGGTCACTGGGCTCCGCTGCCCCCAGCCTCTGTGGGCCTTGGCCCCTTTTGGTCCAGTGGGAAGTGCAGGCAGGAGGAAGGCAAGGTCAGAGCATTCCTCCTCCAGCTCCTACCTGCTAGGCTGTGGGTTGTGTTCTCGTCCTGGGGGCCACGGCTCGTCGTCTGTCCACCTATGTCCCAGTGGGTCTGGGAACTGATTCCTTCCTCCCCCTCCAGGCCTGGAGGGTTCTGGGGGGCAGTTTTCCACCATCACCAGCCCCTGTGTCCCTCCCCATCCCTTCTTGGCTTCCCTTCGCCTCCTCTTCCCCTTGGTAGAGAGTCTCTTCATTAAGACCCAATGACCTCTGGCTTTGTGCCACGTGTTTCCTGCTGGGCTGTGACTGAAGCGCCAGGCCTGGTCTAGCTTCATGACTTTGCACTTGGTTATTCCCCCTCCAAGAGACGCTCTTTCCCCAGGTCTTGGCCTGGATCGATCCTTCCCAGGCTTAGCACCGCCGTCCCTGCTTGAGGGGCCTTGGCTGTCTGCCCTCTAAGTCACTCTATCCTAGTCTCAAGGCTGCCTTTCTTCATAGTACTTTGACCTTTAAATCATCTTTGACGTAGTTGACTGGTGTCCTCCTAAGTTAACCAGGAGTCAGCAGACATTTTCTGTAAAGGGCCAGAGCATGAATAGTTTCATCTTTGCAGGCCGTAGGGTCTCTGTTGCAGCCGCTGAAATCTGCTTTTATAGTAGGAAGGCGGTCACAGATAAGACATGGATGAATGCGTGTGTCTATGTTCCAGTAACAGTTTATTTACAAAAACATGGAGCAGAAATTTGTGGTTGTTGTTGTTCAGTCTCTAGGTCGTGTCTGACCCTTGGCGACCCCATGGACTGCAGCACACCCGGCTTGCCTGTCCTTCCTTATCTCCTGGAGTTTGCTCAAACTCATGTCCCTGAGTCAGTGATGCCGTCCAGTCATCTCATCCTCTGTCCCCCCTTCTCCTCTTGCCTTCAGTCTTTCTCAGCATCAGGGTCTTTTCCAATGGGTCGGCTCTTTGCATCAGGTGGCCAGAGTATTGGAGCTTCAGCATCAATCCTTCCAGTTGAATATTCAGGGTTGATTTCCTTTAGGATTGACTGGTTTGATCTCCTTGCTGTCCAAGGGACTCTCAAGATTTGTGATAGGTAAATTTTATCTCAGTAAGGCTATTAAAGCAACAAAATAGGCAGCGTGATGTATTTGGCCTGTGGGTCATAGTCTGAGAACCCTGAACTAGACGGAAAACTCCGTGAGCATTAAGACCTTCCTGCCTCACTCATTTTGGGCCGCAGATTTGGATGGGGCCTGTGCCATAGCAGGCGTGTAGGACGTGGTCCCTGAGCGTACACACAGTGAACGCCCCTGTGTAGGTCGTTCGTTGAGCAGTGGCAACAGTGGAAAAACAAGACAAAACCCCTTTGACCTTGCTGCCCTGGAGGACACACAAGCATGTGTTCATTGTACAGCACAACTAGTGGTCCTGATGAAGGGGAAAGTGCCTTGTGGGAGCTCAAGCTGACTCGGCTTACCTGCTGGGAAGATCGGGAACTGGCCTTTAAGGAGAGCACCCATGAGCTGCATTGGGTTTTGGCAGGTGGACGGGGGCGGATATTAAGAAGGCAGGCTTTTCAAGAAGGGTGGGAGAAGTACGGTATGTTTGACGGACTGGACTCTGCAAACCCAGGGCAACATAGGACTCAGAGGAACATTCTGGACAGGGGCCAGATCCTGTAGAGTCCTGCGTGCTGTATGGGACTTGGTGGCCAGCGTCCTGGCCTGCAGGAGGCTGAGCTAAAGAATTGTCAGCTGACACGTCATCACGGGTGATACAGAGGCTGGGCTGGGGACGCAGGTGGCAGCAGAAGACAGGCTGTCTAGAGTCTCCTTGCCTACAGGCAGGTCTTGGTCTGGGGTGGGGTCTTGAGAGGATGTATAGTTCTTCAGGCTGTACCAGCCAGGACCACGGGCTGTTCCCTGCCTTGAACTTGGTGTAGGTGCGAATGGAAGGCAGGCTGATGGATGGCGCTGCTGTTGGTGCTGGAGGATGAGTGGGTGATGACAAGGAGGGTTCACGTCTCCACTTTTTAGTGGGGTGGGGTGGGGAGGAGAGACAGTCACAAGTACTGTCGACCCTTGAACAATTCGGGTTTGAACTGCATGGGTATTTTTCTGTAGTAAATACTACAGTACTGCGTGGTCCCTGGTTGGTGGACTCTGTAGATGTGAGGACTATACCAACTTGCATATATCAAGTTGTATGCAAATTAACCCTTGCATTGGTCAAGGGTCAACTGTAGCTGAAAAATTTCCGAGAGTATGAGTACTGAGAAGGCGGTAAAAGTGGTGGATGTGAAGCAGGTGCGGGGACGTATGGGGGCAGCTGTTTCCCTGGTTGTTGTTGTTCAGTTGCTCAGCGTGTCCGACTCTTTGTGACCCCATGGACTGCAGAGGCCAGGCTTCCCTGTCCTTTGTTGTCTTCTGGAGTTTTCTCAGTCTCGTCCATTGAATTGGTGATGCCATCCAACCATCTTACACTGTCACTCTCTTCTCCTCCTGCCCTCAATCTTTCCCAGCATCAGGGTCTTTTCCAATGAGTCAGTTCTTCGCATCAGGTGGCCAAAGTATTGGAACTTCAGCATCAGTCCTTCCAATGAATATTCAGGCCTGATTTCCTTGAGGATTGACTGGTTTGATCTCCTTGCAGTCCAAGGAACTCTCAAGAGTCTTCACCAGCACCACTTGGTGGGGGGTCAGGGATGGAGGAGTTGGGATTGGAAAATTGAGAAGGCACCAGATCTCCCATGATTGGGGCCAGATTGATCCAGATAGAGGGAATGGCCTGAGGTGACGATGAGTGTGGGGTGTGTAAGGATTGCAGAGAAGGCCAGTGTGAGCAGTGCAGAACCCTTGAAGGGGAATGAGATACAGAATTAGCCTGGTGATACTCCAGGAGCCCCATCATGCAGGCAGCCAGAGTTTCCAGTTAATTGAGATTTCTAGTGAATAGGATACTAGCTAGCTATGCCACTTTAAGAGAACTGGTACCCTAGTGAATTGGGCTGCTTCCCAGGTGGCGCTAGTGTATAGAATCTGTCTGCCAATGCAGGAGACCTGGGCTAAATCCCTGGGTTGGAAAGATCTCCTGGAGAAAGAAATGCAACCCACTCCAGTATTCTTGCCAGGAGAATCCCATGGACAGAGGAGCCTGGTGGGCTATAGTCCATGGGATCACAGAGTTGTACACGCCTTAGCAAATGAAGAGCAAACGTAGCGATTTGTTATGTAGGGGGAGTTTTATAAGACACACGTGGGGATCCTTGATAGTGGAGGCTTTCAGAAGTCCGGCTGTTACATTGTTCCTTCTGGCCCAGCGTTACAACTTTGAGATTTAGTACTGTTTACGAGTGTGTTCCTCTTCAGTTGTTAATATTTTTTTTTTTTTTTTTAACTTCTCACTTTGAAATGGGCTGGCATTCGAAAGCTGTGTGAGCAGTCTGAGCATTTGGCTTGTTTTTAATCCTGGAATTTTCTTATTTTGGGCAGTGAAATTCACATGGAGTGTGTTTATTCATGCTTCCTTGACTCACTTCTCCCACGACTGTTCTTGAATTTGCATTGCCACTGTATGAATGAATCAAGAATCTGTCAGGTTTAGTCTTTTGAGGAACAGATAAGGAGAGCTGATCAGAACTTTCCAAGAGGCATTAGCTTCTTATTAAGTGAAAAATACATGGTTTTACACGGAGCGAGTGTAAATACAACAGGCCCGTGTTTTTGCTTTGGAGTCATCATCACTCAGTCTGCCTTGCAAAATGTGCTTTTTCTGGGTAATTGTCCTAAAGCATGGATTAGGTTGAAAGACACTCACCTGCAAACATCTTTTTCCTATCACTCCGTGCTTTCTAGTTATCAGACGGTACGATATGACTTGTCAAGCCATTCACCTTTTAGTGGCGTGGAAAGTGGCTCTGTCATTTTTTTGTCTCAGGTCAACTCGCTTATGCTTAAGCACCAGCAAGAATAATCTGTGCAGTCAAAATTATCAATCCGTTCATTTCTCAGTGCTTATTCAGCTGAAATTTTTTTTATAAGCCTACTTTATAGTCCTGGTTTTATCATTCAAATATTAAAAATAAACTTTGATTCCCTGAGCACTTTTGGAGGGCATGTGTATCCTTTAGGGCTCTTGGTGATAAGTGTCAGAAAATCCAGTGCAAATTGACAGAAGCAGAAAGGTGATTCAGGAGCTCCCATGAGCCAGTTAGGTTTGGCTTCAGGCACAGCTGGATCCAGGGTCCATTTCTGTTCTGTCTGTCTGGCCCTCCTTTGTAGAGAGTTTCCGCTTTCCATGTTTTCCAAGCATGAGATAGCCACAGCGGCTCCAGACCTCCTGTCTTTTCAGTGTTATGTCCAATGGGCAAGACAGAGTTTCTGGCCTCGGAGCAGTCAAAGAGGAGACTCAGGCTTGACTCTCTCTGGCTCATATTGGGCCCAAACATATGTCCATCCCTGAGTCGGTCCCTGTTGCTGGGAAGAGTGAAGGCCAGATTAGCCTGCTCTGAATTCTGCACCCACCCTCGGAGGTGAGGTAGGTGGAGGGATCTACTCCCAGGTGGGCATCCTGGGAGAAACTCAGGTATGCAGTTGATGTTCCTGCGTGCTGCCCCCTGAGCTGTGTCCTGTCTCTGTGTATCCCCCCGGTGCCCCACGGGAGCCCAGTGCAGCCCCTCCCCTGGACTGGTTAGATTCAGAAATGTCCTCCGAATCTGACCACCTGTCTCTGAGAAGCTGCAGGTGAGGCTGAGTGCAAGCTGGCCAGAGAGGGCGCTGTGGGGCAGGGCTGTGTTCCCTAGTTTGCAAAAAAGGATGGTCTCTCTTGCTACACAGATGAATATTTTTGTTTCCCTAATTACCTTTATTTGGCTAAGTTTTAGAAAATAGAATATAACCCGTCAAATCTGTGAGCTTTCATATTCCGTTGTTTAGGACAAGGTGATGTAAGAAAGTGGGTCAATTAAAAATAAATCACAGAAACATTAGCATGGGTTCCGCTGTGGTTCAGTCACCCAGTCATGTCTGGTTCTTCGCGACGCCGTGGACGGCAGCACGCTGGGCCTCCCACGGTACAAAGCTTGAGAGTGATCGCTGTGTGCGCAGGCCTGGCCCAGGGACAGGTCAGGGGGTGGGTTCTGAGGCAGAGTGCCCAGAGCCCCCCGGCTCTGTGCACATGGGCTGTGTGACCTTGGACTTCTCGCCTCCTCTCTCTGGGCCAGTCCCCCTGTGAAGCAGGGCTTCCTTGGAGGGTGCTTGGGAGGATTATATGAAGTGCTTAGGATAGTGCTGCACACGTGGTGCAAGTTTAGTCTCTGTTGGGTATCAGGAGTCGTAGTACTCATAGTACCAGTACTACTGCTAGTAGTATTAGAGACGTGCCTCAGGGTTAAATGTGTGGCTTGGAGGGTCAGTGAAGTAGGTGCATTAGTTCATTACAGAGAAGTGTTCACTAAGCCTCTGCCCTGTGCCGGCTGTGGGGGTGAGCAGGCAGGGCTCCAGCGCCTGCGGTCGAAGAGGGGGCCTCGTTTTGGTTGGACCCGATTATGTCCTTTGGGTCATTTCATCATCACATCCTTTCACCACCTACTTCTCAGGTGCTGCTCTTTGGTGGCAGAGCCGGTGGAGGGCAAATTGTAAATCCACAGCTCTTGGAAAGTGTGAAAACCCTGTGTGTCTTTCCTCCCTTTGAGGTTCTCTGTTAAGAACTGCCACCAGCCACTTCACACTTTAGAGAGTGTGTGCATGTGTTTAATATCAGTGGAACATGATACACTTTTAAAAAAATGATTGCAGAGAATCCCTTGTCTAACCTAATGCTGTGAATTTAACAATTGTAATTACTGGTCTGCTTGGACTATTTATGTTAATTTTGCAAAACAATATTAACTTTGGACTGCTTCATGGACCTCCCCTTAGAGGGGTCTGCTAGCGATCAGTGATGGTGGTCAGCCAGGGACATTCTATCTCGACTCCCCATGTGGCTCATTAGCTCCATGCCTGTCTCTTTTGCATCCAGAGGAATGTTTGACTTTATGGGGGACCCTGTAACAAAGTCTTCGCTTTGCTTGAAAACTGACTTCCTGGCCAGCTCTCAGCAGGTGAGGCCCTTGTCTTCATTTGGAAATGGAAGTGCTGTGTCATTTTTTTCCCCTGCCTCTTGAGGAATCTGAGTTCAGTGACCCATGACTGTACCAGGTGGTTGGCTGACTCAGAGCTGGAGTCACCCAATGGTCTTTGTCTGAGCTCTGCCAGGGAAGCAGGTGGGTCAGCTGAGAGAGGTGACCGGCGGGCCACCTGTCTGGCCATCCAGACTGGCCAGACAATTACCTCTCTCAGCTGACCCGCCTGGAGCCTCTGTGTGCACCAGAAGAGTGCTTGAAATGTCTCATAGCTCACCTGCCAGGATTGGCTTCATCCTCCTCCTCCTCAGTAATATGGTCATTAATATTAATATGGTCTTGGCAGCCACCGCTGACCAGGCGCCTAGGGTTGGGAGAGCCAGTCACTGATTCTCGTATCACCACCATCATTAATTAGGACTTTAATGATTATGACAGCTCACATACGCTGAGTGCTTATTGTGTCCCAGCCATTGTTTTGCTGTTGTTGTTCATTTGCTCAGTCGTGTCTGACTCTTTGTGAGCCCATGGTCTGCAGCACAGCAGGCTTCCCTGTCCATCACCAACTCCCGGAGTTTGCTCAAACTGACGTCTGTTGAGTCTGTGTGCCATCCAACCGTCTCGTTCTCTGTCGCCCCTTCTCCTCCTGCCCTCAGTTTTTTAAGCATCAGGGTCTTTTCCAGTGAGTCATCTCTTTGCATCAGGTGGCCAAGGTATTGGAGCTTCAGCTTCAGCGTCAGTCCTTCCAATGAGTCATCAGGGTTGATTTACTTTAGGACTGACTAGTTCGATCTCCTTGCTGCCTAAGGGACTCTCAAGAGTCTTCTCCAGTGTCACAGTTTGAAAGCATCAGTTTCTTAGTGCTCGGCTGTCTTTATGGCCACTGTTTAATCTTCCCAAAGCCCTGATTTGACACATGAGACCTTGGCACAAAGAGGTTAGGCCATTTGTCCAAGGTACCCTTGCAGGGGAGCCACCTGGCCAGGATTCAGATTCACACAGTGTGACTCTAGAGCTTAAGTTGTCAACTATGGCTTGTGGGCTCACCATCCATTTTTGTGAATCACGTGTTGCCTGTAACTCAGCCATGGCCACCCGTTCACCCACCTATTTACAAATTGTCTCTGGTGGTTTTTGCATTACAGCAGCAGAGTTGAGTGGTCTGGCCCTTTTCTGAAAATGTTTGCCAGCGCCTGCTCTGAGCCCCAGCTCTCAGCTGCTAAGCCTCGCTGAAACTCACAAAGAAAACTAGAGGCACAGAGTTCGCACCACGTGCCAGGCACTGGGAGACAGTGATGAATCAGTGGACATGTGTCACCTTCTGGTGAGGGCAGGTGGTAGCCAAGTACTTAGCTTATTAGTAAATGTGTGTTTATAAACAGAACTATCTGAAAGGAAAGCGTAGGCTGTGTGAAAGCAGGAAAGAGGCTCTCAGTGCTGGAACACACGTGGTAGAGGGTGTGGGTCAAGGAGGATTCTCTCGTGGGATCTTCAAGCTGGCAAAGTTTGAGGGAGGAACCCCAGGGAAAAACAACAGGATGTGCAAAGGCCCGGGGGTACGCAGCAGGGTGTAGGAGAGGACCCTGCTTTGGAAGGTCCCCTTCCAAACGAGGAAACCCAGGCTCAGAAGCTGAAGGGATCCTGCTCTAGGCCACATGGCGAGGTGAAAAGTCGTGCAGAGAACCGAACCCACCTCTGATTCTCCACCCACATTGTTCCTCCTGTCCTGTTCCTCCGCTTGCAGTGTCCCTCTCCTTACCTGCAGTGTCCCAGTTGGAACCATCTTCTCATCATGGGACAGGCCCCTGGGGCCCCGGGATGCAGCCTGGACCCGGGCAGACAGTAGCACTGATGAGCCTGGGCCATGAGAGCTGGGGTACCTTTGGAGCCTACCCTACTTTGCCTTCCTGGTTTCCTCCTTGAGAGCTGCTGCTTCTCATCTCTGATCACAGGGACGTGATTGGAGTACCTTCCCGAGTTCCCTTTGCTGCTCGAATGTTTTGATGAAAACATCTTGAGTTATTATTAGATGGTTACATAAATTCCTATCCATTCACTTTGGTAGCGTGCCCTCTGAAGTGATCCTTTAGGGGGTAAAAGAAAGTCATAGGAGGAAGGTGTGAGTGAAAGTTGATTTGCATTCCCCTTGCCCCGAATCATCTCCATAAAAGGCTGAGTGGTTGGCACCTGGGGGTCAGGTGGGGAGGGGGCTGTCCCACTTCTGAACAGGACCCGTGGGGAGGACAGTCCTACGATAGGGTTTCCCTCCCGAAGATCATGGCCATAACTGAAGGAAGGCTTTGGAGGTGACCTCAGAGCTTCACCTCAGCTCATGCTAAGGGCAAGCTTGATAAAACTGTGTGTATGAGGCGGAGGGGGATTCGCTAAACATGCTCCCAGGATATTAGTTGTGTTGTTACTGTTTTCCAGTCGCTCAGTCATGTCCGACTCTTTGCCACCCCATGGACTGCATAATGCCAGGCTCCCCTGTCCTTCACTGTCTCCCAGAGCTTGCTCAAACTCATGTCCATCGAGTCGGTGATGCCATCCAACCATCTCATCCTTTGTTGTCCTCCTCTTCTCCTGCGTTCAACCTTTCCCAGCATCAGGGTCTTTTCCAGTGAGTCGATTCTTCGCCTCAGGTGACCAAAGTGTTGGAGCTTCAGCATCAGTCCTTCCAATGAGTATTCGGGCTTGATTTTCTTTAGGATGGACTGGTTTGATCTCCTTACTGTCCAGAGGGCTCTCAGGAGTCTTCTCCAACACCACAGTTTTTTGGTGCTCAGCCTTCTTTATAGTCCAACTCTCAAATCCATACACGACTTCTGGAAAAATGATAGCTTTGACTACACGGACCTTTGTCAGCAAAGTAATGGTATTCATTTTTAAAATATGTGAGTGTCCCTTGCACGCGGGCACTGGAAAAAACAGAAAAGATGATAGAGGTTTGGGCCTGTGTATACTTGTGTGCAGGTACATGCTTGTGTGTGAGTGTGTACTTGCGTGCATGTACACCCGCCTGCTTTTTATCAGCAAGGGAGGTCTTCTTGGGCACATGAGCCATAGGAATCATGCTCGGATACCAGAGAGCTGGTGACGCATCCCAGCAGCTGCTTAGAGTTCAGTCCAGTGTGTACGAGCCCTCTGTCCTCAGAGAGGACTGCACTGCTGTAGGGGAGAAAGGCTAGGGTGGCCTCAGGCTGTGGGCAGGGGCCAGTGAGGAGAGGGTGGCAGAGACTCAGGCGGTCAGGGGGGCTGTCACTGAGGGCTGCTGTGAGGGTGGAGAAGGGCACCCACAGGCGAGTTTAGGAGGTAGGCTCCAGGAGGCGGGTTGGTTACAAAGAGGGAATTTGGAGGCTGATGTTTGGGTCTCTGTTGAAGGTGCATGTGCACGAGGGTGTGTGTGTATGTTGATGGTGACCCCAGCTGAGGACTCGACTCTTTGCAGCACCCTGAGGCATCCAAGAGCACTGATTCCAGGTAGACGGTGGTAGGGTTTATTCATGGCTCAGGAGCCCTGGAGAAGAATCGTGGCGGGTGCTTTATGAGTCTTGGGGAAGCGATGTGATTTCATATCTTAGGTTACCCTATCAGCTTGAAGGAGGGCTGGGGAGACCTTCCACGAGGGCGAGGGGTGCCCCTGGTGGTCTGTAATTCCTTCTCCAGCTCCCAATGGACCCAGAGGAGGGTGCTGACCCTCCTCTCTGTTTGGCCGAGGCTCCTGTGGACCAGCTGAGGGGTCCTGCAGAATCGTGCCGCTCCTGTGGTTAACTGGGGATTTCACACAGCTGCCCGCCCCGTCTTCACGTGATAACCGAGGGCACCGAACTGAACCCGGCTCTGGGGCTGGCTGTTGCATAAACCTCTCGAAAAGGCCAAAATGTATACAAAAGGAGGGAAAATCATTCCCAGTCACTTGCGTCTTGTGATCAGCCCACGTCAGGTAGCAGGGAAGGTCTGGTCTGGGTGTGTCTTCCTCTGAGCTTGAGTTGGTCAGGTGGGATCCATGGTCTGTCTCATCTTGAGCCTGTGCTGTCTCAGAGGGGCTGTTGAGGGCAGGGGGGATCCCCATCTCCCCCGCACCCACTCCCCTCTGGCTGGGGCTCGTGGCTGTCAGTCTTCACAGAGGAGAGTGTGGCTCAGGACAGCAGCCCTCCTGTAGTCTGTGGGTGTTCTCTCTAGGCATGGTGACCGTAGGGGAAGCTGTATGTGTGAGGATTCTGGGTTGCAAACCAAAGGATCCCAACTCAGATGAGTTTGTATGAAACAAACAATACCCAAGCCCAAGGAATCTGTGGGTGGTTTGTGGTTTAGTCGCCAAGTCGTGCCTCATTCTTGCGACTCCATGGACTGTAGCCTGCCAGGCTCCTCTGTCCGTGGGATTCTCCAGGCAAGAATACTGGAGTGGGTTGCCTTTTCCGTCTCTTGGGGATCTTCCTGACCCAGGAATCAAGCCTAGGTCTCCTGTGCTGCAGGCAGATTCTTTACCAACTAAGCTACAAGGGAAGCCCGTATGAATCGCCAAAAAGTTTATTCGGGTTTTTCTGTGCTCTTTGAAAAGCGGACTTCCAGTCCATTGGTTAAGGCTTTGCCTTCCAGTGCAGAGTGTGTGGGTTTGATCCCTGGTCGAGGAGGGCCTGACCTGGTAGGCCAAAAAAAACCCCCCAAAACATAAAAACAGAAGCAATATAGTAACAAACTCAATAAAGACTTTAAAAACTGGTCCACATGAACAAAATATCTTTAAAAAAAAAAAAAAAAA